>JAODKF010000138.1:3128298-3147150 GCA_026779585.1 Mormyrus proboscirostris
CCCCCCCCACACCACAACCATGGTAGAGACTTGAACGTTGGTCCCAGAGGTGTGAGGCAACAGTGCCAACCGCTGCCCCACCATGCCGCACCACCTCTGGTGGCCTTCTTTTATAAAAATTTAAACCTAATGTTGCCACCCATCCTGTACTTTTCAGGATTTTCCCATATTGAAAAATGAAATGCTGTGTCCAGTTTTGATCCAATACAGGAAAATTTAATCTGGAGCACAGGACAACCACACAGTTACAGAAAAGAGTTGGGGGTCCTTGACTAGTCAAATAGCTGAGAGGACCACGGTGATGCACTTCTGACTAACACAACTTTCACACATCCGAGACCTGAGGGTAGGTCGCTTGGGCTTTGCTGTCCATATAGCTTCAGAGAAACAAGAACCTCCTCTGCCAGCTCTATTAATGCTACACAAAATGTCTTTGTGACACGTCAGATTATTACAATGTAGGTCAATTTATAATTATTAGTTAATATTACGAACAAAGGAATTATGGAATACACATTAGCACCCAGACCAGGATAAATGGTTTGAAGATCTCATAATCTTGTAAACTGTGAAACCATTTTTCTGTGCCTGATAGATTAATCCTTCTAATGTATATCTAATAGTGATTACAATTGGTAAGTGCATTTAACTGCTCTACACACTTGTATCTATTAACTACCTATGTCTAGGAGCTCAAGAGGAAGCATTTTCCTTAGTGTGATTTCAAACATGTCAACCTCTGTCACATAAGCAAGATTGTTTTTTTAAAACCTACAGATGATTAAGACATAAGTACTTGGATGTGGACAAAAATGTCACAAACAAAAGCCAAATTAAATATCGGAGGGTAACACCTCCTGTCTTCCCAAGATCCTATGTCCCTGTACCTGTGTGCTTAGAATAATCATATAATAAGTGTACCAATGTTATAAATGTTATGCAGTATTTTCAGGAGCCATTGAATAATTAAAAGGGATCCAAAATAATAAAATAAAAATGCTTGGAAAAAGAACAATTTCTAATACTTGTTCATTTTCTGAAATGTAAACATGTTAAAATGTGATGTGATTGACTTTGAGTTTTAAAATGCTGCTGGTGGGGTACAGGAGCAGGCCTACGTCCGGAGACTCGCTGACCTGATGCAGCTCATTTCCATTCCTTTCTCACTTTCTATCGATGCTTTTGTGGATCGCATGTCCTTATTTTGGCCACATTAATGTCAAAATTATTCATGCTTAATAGTGAAGCATGCCATAAATTCCACCAGAATTTAATCTTCAGTCCTCAGTAACTTTCAACATTCATACAACTTTTTTGTGCAGTTGTGTTACAGACATCACTGTTATTGTCGTAAGCAATTCTAGGCTTTTCTTCCAGGGGTGCAAGTTGAGAGCATCCAACCCGTTCATTATAAGCTATGCCAAACTGAGTTACACATGCAAATTTAATTAAAAAAAATAGTACATATAGTAAATACACTTACTACACATTGACTAACACAAACCACATTTTCAAATATAATTTTACAATGTTGTTTAATTTTATTGAACCTGAAATGTTCAAATAGCATTTTTATTTGTCCAGTAGGGGGTGCACTCTCTGCACCCCCAGTAAAATCGCCTATGATAATTGTCATTATAATATTGCCCTTTGCATTTCTCTGGGTAGAGACCATATGGATATGCCTGAGTAAATATGACTTTAACTGCTGCAAAAGGCAGCTGTCAGTTACAGTGTCACCAACGGCACATCCATACAGTGATGTCACACGTTGAATTAAACATTTTAGATAACCAAATAGCATTAAAATGTCAGCTAACAAAACTGTCTTTTTTGTATAAATGTTTTTTCAGCTGCATTCGGTCGTTTATGAAAATCGGTCAATCAAAGTGGGTGTTTTCAATGTAATTTGTTGCAGCCTGTTTAACTTGATTTTGATACTCTGACCCCTGTTGCTTTTTCTGATTCAACCGAATCAATAATCAGTGGAGGCAATTCATGAAATTGCCAGAATTGTTATGTATTAAGGTGCAATAAAAAAGTGATTTTTAAAGTGATTAGTCGTCTATTTGCTTGGTAATAGACCTTCTGTATTTAGCATAACTATCCGCTGTGTCCATCTGTAAAGCATATATGTTAAAATTAAGCAATAAATTAGCATACACTTGCTGAAAGAGGCTAAACATTGATACAAAACTTGTGTAGTAAATAAGCATTTGTTCTTTAAAAAACATAATAACAACAGGAAGAAATAAAAAAGGCAAACTGAGTTGCCAGTTCAGCATTTTATTATGTACAGCAGGAGTTTGAATCTGTGGTTGTTTCATAAAGTTAAGACTAAACACTAAACACACAATTAGCAGAATCTCATTTCTGGCCTACTCTGTAAAGTGATCATTCTTATAACAACACATGTTTCTTGTTATTAATATACTTTGTGCTAAACTTCGATTTCACTGAATATACTTAGAAGCATATTTAAATTACACATTAATCTCACACATTGTTTAATACTATAGTACTAAAATGCGTCTTTTTATATCAGCTTGACTAATTGCAAGCCTATTATTTGCCACCAACAACAAGTTGACACTGCATTTTTATCATGGTCTTGTGGCAGTTATATTAATAAATTTCATGAAAAACTGAGGAAAGGAGAAAAAAGCTGAACAAAGGGTTTTTTTAACAGAGATGGACTCAGGAAATTTCCCTTTTTAAACACAAAAAGAAGAGTAAAAATATTATTAATAAATCCCTACACAAGCATTGACTTAATCCATAATTAAATTCAATATTTTGACTATATTTGTATAGACTTCTTTTATTTTGAAATGTACACATATGCAATTTAAGACTGGTGGTTAGTCATCTTTTCCATATCAGTGAAGGGGTCATTTGCAACTTAGTCAAAATAATAATTCTGCATAAAAATACTGCTGAGGCCCTTGAAGACTGGAGTATAGTTGTAGATAAGGGCCTTCTCCTCTTCGCTGGGGCTGGAGAACCTGTGCTGGTTTTTCATGGCTTTATGAGAGAAGAACAAACTCAAAACATTGTACTATATGGGGAATACTCAATGACAGTCAAGGTAGCGTTACATGTACATGCTGGCAAAACATTAAAGGCTTAAAACTGTGTCAGAGTTAAAAATATCTGTTCTAAATGGCCATAGTTTGTAGCCCAAGTTGTACCACTCACTCTCTGTGACGAAGAAGTTGGCCGTGTAGAAGGAGACCCTGACGGCATTGGGAGTGTGCACCATTCCAGGTTTCTCTATCCACTCAAAGGGACTTTTCTCTGGGTGCCACTGAACGGCATAGAAGGGGTAGCGGTAAGCTGTGAAGGGGGCGAAACAGTCATCGACAAAAACATTCTTACTGGGTCTTATATCCACATAACTTTTAGCTCGACAAGAGCTCCCATCTAAAGCCACAACTCAGCGAAAAACTGTCTACCAGCCACTTAACTTACCTATGAATCATACTTGATCACTGAACACTCTTAGGGTATCAATTACAATTACACAATTACATTTTGTACTGTGCATCACATTTTAAACATGGATTAGAGGGCATTCAGTAATGAGAAAATGGGGAACTATAAATGATTTCCTGATTCTATGTATGTTTTCTGACAAGTTGCCGTGTTATAAAAAACCTTATGACCATTAATTACAGTGAAGCTATAGTTTGTGTTTTTAGCTATGGAAAAATGACAGCTATATTCTGCATACCTTCCATTGTGGAAATGAACTCCTTTTTCCCGTCTGTATTGGTTGACAGAACCTTGTAGAACCTTTTTAATTTCACATTCCGGGTATAATTCTGTTGATACAGTCATGTTTCAGAAGTTTCGCCACACACAAGAAATACAGTTTTGAATGTTCAGGATATATCACAGCAGTTTCTAAATAAAAAATTAACCCATTTGCAAAAACATTATGAAACCGTATGAAAATAATTCTAATATGCTCAGAAGGTAGCACTGAAACACATAAGGCTCAGGTATATTAACAATATTGCGTTAGCATAGCTTTGTTTATTTTTGTTATGCTTACGCCATTTTTTCAGCATAGTGTGATGAGCAACTTTCCTTTCAGTAGCTCCATGATCCACCTTTGTTTCCCTCCTTGACATCTCAAGGGAGTCAGTCGACGTGAATTAAGTAAAAAGGTCACTTAACACAGAATCCTTATCAAGCAATTGGACAGCTCACAGAGCCCCTGTTCTTTCACTCTAGGGTCAGATGACACACGAATACACTGTCCTAATGTGGTTAGCCCCTTTGAGGATAGGTCTCTCCCTGTTCCATTCAAGCAACTCAAGTACTAACTCGTGTTATAGAGCGATACAGCATTGTGGTTGTTGGTGTTGTCCTTAGCATATGACTAAAGGTCAGTCTATGTGAAGAAATATGCTTGTGAGAATGCCCCACAATGCATCTGCGTCCTGCCCTTATATGGGGTCCTACACCTCCAAGGAGTGGGTGAACATCGATTAAGGGCACATGAGTCATAAGCACCAATGGTTGGTGTGCCGGATACTCTGAGATCCTCACAGAAAACAGGGTACCTGCATTGACAGGCTCCAGCTGTGGAAGTTGGCCGTGATGTTCTGCTCCGACAGCGACTGCAGAAGGTCCTTGGGTAAGCTCTTAAACATTCGGCTGTTCTGGGCAGCTGAGGGGGGTGATGTGCACAAGTATGGGAATTTTAAAGTGAGGGTGTTTTCTCTTTCGCTAATGATGCCAAGTCAAGGAACCATTTGCAGAAAGTTCCAAGTCAAACAGGAACCAAAATGAGTCAACAATTTCGTCATTACTATAACACAAATAACACTATTGATAAAACATCCATCTTTATAGCCTTTATAACTAATTAATGAAGGTAATTCATATTTTGAAAACAATACATAGTACAGTACATTTACGTAATTATGATAAAAACAATAGAGAGCAGGTATGCTGCATGGACCCCTTATAAAATGGATTTTATCTTCTCAGAAATCCTGAATACCAGCTCTCTTGAAGTAGAAGCTTTTTTGTGTGACCTGTTATGGAACACCAGATTAAACCTACTTGAACTTTGATGTTTACCATCTAGACGTCTCCAGTGAAATCACAGATGACACGACATTCAACTTATTCAAGGAGAACTGTTGTCAAGATTTGAATAATGTTGAAAGGAAGGTCTTTGCAGGTGTTAAAAGAATGGGAATAAAGGAAAAGAAACCACTGGCCGGACGAAACGAAATATGCAGAGAACTGGTCAGTGGTCTACATGTTATCACTGGGCTGTGTGATTCTGTTACGGTAAACACTGGTAACAGATAACCTACGTGTGTCAGTTAGAGGTTCAGGAGGAGAAGGAGGCCCAACCTTGGGTAAACATGAGGGGCAGCGCCACAGCCGTGGTGTTGGTGAGAGTCAGGAGGTTTTTGCCGCTGCTCAGCACTGTGAGCTGCTGGAAGCCCTGACAGGTGCCCCACACGGCAAAGTAATCGGAGGCGTCATTGGCCTGTGGAACCCAGTCAAGATGAAACACTGGCTACTCCCTTTTGACTACTCAGGTCTGGCGGCTTACAGTACAATATATAGACCAATTAAAAGTAGATTAGGGCATCCATAACTGCATCATTCCTGCTTTAATAAGCATAGTTACTCAGGAGGGAAATTAAATATATACTACATTCCATGACTTCATCTTCTATTTATCATGACCAAGAATAAACGTTAAATACCTTTATTGCCAGATCATAGAATATTTTTGATATCCGGCTGTACTGAGATTTCTGAAGATCTACATCTCCGCCGGGAAGAAGCACTCTAAAGTACCAACAAAACACGACAGCCTTTACATTAATTTCTTTTCACTAACATTAAAAGGAGATTAGTTATTCGCGCGTGATTATTATAAGAGTAGGCTATATAGGAAGACATACCCGTTTATGGAGTAGAAAAGTTTGACGTACTCATCGTAAGTGCGGTTTATTCTGCGGATAAAAGATGCGCAGTTCAGAAACATCGCATCTCGACATGTGCTGATCATTTGTAAAGATTTCGGCTCCTTGCTCACCTGATGGGCACTACTCTCGCCCCAGCTGCTTCCAGGTACTTCACATACGAAGCAGCAATATAAGAGGATCCCTGTGCATGAGGGTCTCCAGGAATATTCTCTTGAGCTAAAATTCCTATAATTAGAGCAGCCGAGGATAATGCATTAGCCCTGCTCCAAAAGCCACATTTGTACACTCCGGTTTAACGTGATCTTCTGCTTTATGTAAGAAAAAAACCTAATCGGCCAGCTAATTCAGTCTAAACATCACCAACAGGTCCATTCGTAATGTGTGTCAGGAAGGTTCTAGACGATTTTTGAAGTATCTGCACCATGATAACTTACAGTCTTCGGAACAGAAAAACAGAACACAATCGATTGACCTTATCTACAGAAATATTCCAGACTCGTCTTTGATATTTCCTTCCGTGATTATTATTAATGCAATGGTTTCCTAAGGGTAACGCTCCTCAGCATTGAATGGTATGCTGCATCTGCAAAATACATAGTTTGACAGCTACATCTCATCCTTAATCAGAAATGTATTTTATAACGTATGCTACCACATACTTGCACATACCCTTGAAATATAGGCTATATTACACGCATGATTAAATCGAAATGCTAAAGCAATGTCTGTAATACGCCCCTATGAAATAACTGATTAATTTCCGACATATTCAGGCTTACCGATTATAGGTCTGTAGTTCAACTGAGGGCTTGATGTAGCTGAAAGAGACGGACTGTATAGTAAGGCGGCTATCGCCACAAAAACAGCGGCCAGGGAACACATTAACGTCGGCTTTAAAACGATGCGACCTGTTAAAAATAAAATGCCGTGAAAAATGTTGTCGATTTTAAGATTTGCTGCACAAACGGTGTGCGGTGAGTGCTGAAATATTTGCGGTGCTTTATGGAAATAAAATGCCGGGGTCCCTCTGCGCGTCCTCTAGTACAGATGCTCGGCGCGCTATGGTGCTGCCAGCGTGGATTGTCCTTGAATCAGCCACCCGAAACGCTTAATATGTCCAATATTACTTCGTGACCTCGAATACTAAACACATAAAAAAAACAACATAGCACTTGATAGCGTTTGATTCAGGAACAAAAACATCTTGCTACGGAACTACTTTAAATAATAATAATAATAATAAAAGAAAGTATAAATAGTTACTATTACAGTATCTGTAAGTAAAATGTATAATTTTATTTTTAACCTACCATAGGTTGTCAAATATTGGGATTTAAATGAACTGCTTAACAAAAAAGCTTTTCGTGTGTGTTCGAAATATGCCTCAAATCATTTTACAGTTTTTTTTAAATGTATATTTTTAAATTTTATTAAAAAGACATTGTTTTGGTGATTCATGTCCTTACTTTGGCGGGTTTGCTCAAGTTCTGTTCTATTAGAGTTCTAAATTATGATTTTATGTTTTGTGTCCTACAGCTAAGGTATGCGGTGTTTTAGTGGAATATTATAAAAACGGTTTCCTTCTTTCTCTATAAAGTGCAACCAACTATGCCCACAGTTTCAGTTTGAAAACTAATCTGTCTGAAGTGTCCCACAAAAAATGAGAACTTTCAGAACAATGTTAAGTTATGAAAAGTGGTGTATTGGATTAATGGAAGAATAGGGGAAGAAACCAAATTAAAACGTCTTGTGCTACAACAATTGACCTTCTATAAGCACTTATCTGGTCTGGTTGGTGAGGATGGATCTCAGGCAGCAATAGGCAATGTAGGGAAAACAGTGTAGAACACACAGTCACAGTACAAGTATGTGGAGAACGTGCAGACCCACAGAGCCAGGGGCCGGATCTGAACCCCCAACCTTTGAAATGTGTGCAGCCACCAACCCACAGCTGGTCTCTGAAAAGTTGAAAATAGTTATGAACACCATCCAGAATCCGTGTACAAGCCATGTTCCCAAACCAAACGGCTTGTCTGCAGAAGTGACTATGTTTAATATAAATACTGAAGCTCCATAGATGTTTTGGCACAGATGGTCTGTGAGTCAACAACAAGCCCAGGCAACATGAAAAGTGTGGGGAAGTGTGAGAATGGAGCAATTTGTGTTCCTCAGTATGCACAGTTGATCATATTTGCGTTCTCATGTACCCGTTTGATGTCATCTTCCGTCAAGTTCCGTAATTAAGAACAAAAGTACAGAGGATGGTAAAGGTCCCTGAATGTCAGTCCTGACCCGCTGCAAATATCAAGGATGCATCAGTTGCATTCTCATCGAATTAGTACAATCCCATGCATCCCAAGTTTGATCTTGAGAGGCAAGCTAGTGAGATTGCGCTTGCCAAGAACACAAGTACGGTCTGCGTTCTTGGTATTGAGAAACACCCAATGTCTAAAATGAGCAACATATATCATCTTTGTGTTGCAGTGAACTTCTATCTAGAAAAAAATAAAACAAGGAACATCTCACATTTATCTTTCCCACTGGGAATAGAGAATTGCTAACAAGCCAGCCAGACCTTGAATCAAACCAACACAAGGCACATATTAAAGTGTTTGGATTTAATAATTAAATTAACATTTCAGCAAAATCCACTATGTAATAAATTATTGTATAACCGTATGCATATGTCAGCCTGTTTTCCCAATTAAGACATTGACGCATGTTTCTTCTGTCTCAGCACAGGGAACAGAACAGAGATCAGACATTTTGTGTGCTTTTATGATTTCATGATTTCATGGGCTTCCTGCTACTGCAATAATTATGGAGCTGTGATTTGCGGCAGAAAAGATCGACATTAAAATAATATGAAAAAATTGCTGCAACACAAAACCTTGAGATAAATAAATTATAAAAATGCCTGTTAAACGATTATATAACACAATTAGATATATGGTGTTCTTTTCCATCCTATAAGCTGTTAAAGTATGTAGAATCATCATTTTTACTGCATATTCTCGGTGTCAGTTAAAGGAGTGCGGGCTCAAGTATAATGCCCAGAGTCCTCGTGGCAGGGAAGTGTTTTTCTCCCAGTCCATCAATATTCATTCAGCTGCTGGCAGTTTTAAAAGGCAATGCCTCAGTAATTAGTTCCGTCTTACCACTGTTCATATTTGGAAAACTGGACTTCATCCATCGCTGATTATCATTAATACTCTGAGAGAATTATGAAAGGGTGACACAAATACTAATAAAAACCGGGGCCTTAAGTTAAGACAATAAAATCAGATTACCAGTGAAATCTGAATCAATGCTTCCGAAAAAATGCAAAATGGCGTAAAATATTAATGACCTCCAAAGACTTTCATACTTTATTCTTCTGTGCTTGGATGGAGTGCTTTATGGAGAGGTTTAAATACATAATTCCATCTAAGTCTGCAGTTGGAAAGCTACAGTTTGGTGGAAAATTTAATGATCCTGTATGAATCACTGTACTATAATCTACTTGTGGTAGTATTTAAAAGGGAAGTAAAAGCAAACGAACGGTGTTAGTGCAAAGTATATTGTGCAAGTAGGATAAAGCAAGCAAAAATGAAACGGGTGCTGGGGAAACTTTTTATTACAGGTTTGGTTTTAATTTAAACTATGCTAATACAGTGTCAGGGCATATTTACTATGTCATTTGGATTACTGCACCTACAATCTAATAATTACATATTTTCCAGTGTATATTTCAGAACTACTATTTAAATGCTCTACGTATTATTGATTCTGATCAAGAGGACATGTGATGAATGCATTGCTCAAATAGCAGATTATTCTACCTAGCATAAAGACTCGAGGCCATGGTATTCTCGCGACAAACGGTAATCTCGCGGTATTTTTGAGACACCTGGGAAATTTGAAATCATGGCGGACGAAGTCGAACAGGTTGGTAATAAATACTAAATTTCTAACGTTGTGCATTGCTTGTAATGAACGACGGCGTATCATAATAATTTATGTTTAAAACGATCACACATGCAAAGTATATTTGAAGAAAAATTATTTATACGACTTCGTGGCTCACAGCAGCTAAAACAATAGCTATGGCTGACTAGCTAGAAAGCTTGTAGTTAAATATTTATGTTAGACTAAATAAGGAGACTGTTGGAAAACATACACTTTTATTATTTGTTGTAAAGAATAACATCTTACGTTTACTGAAAGGGATGAACTAATATGTTTACTAGCCGGTTATTCAACACATGTTACCGTATTTGGCCTAGGCGAAAAATAAACCGGCTGACGTATTACGACATAAACTATCAGTAACACATATTTCAAAATCACGTAAAAAGATTAATTCTGCTCTTTATTAAATAGAACTAGTATTACGCCAAATTCTGTGATTAGTTAATACATTCAGTATTTGTGTTTTTCGAATATTGTTACCCAGGCTACATGTTCAGTTTCAGACGCTTTTGTTTACGTAAAGATATGTGCGTCATAGAGCTGCAAAAACAGTTCCAAATCTTCTGTTTGTTTTTTTAAACAAAATAACTTATATTGGCATGAAACATAGCCTACTAGAAATGACAATTCGGCGTAGCCCTAAGTCGTACCCCCCCCCCCCCATTTCCACCGGCCTTGGTCGCGTGGCAGTAAAGATTCTGATTCTGTTGCAGCAACAGACCACCAACACCGTAGAAGAGCCCCTGGATCTTATCAGGCTGAGTCTTGATGAGCGGATATATGTAAAGATGAGGAATGACAGAGAACTCAGAGGCAGACTACATGTAAGATTCTCGTCATTTCTGTATTTCTGGTATTTTTTTGTTTCAATATGCTACTAATGTTCTGTGTGTGGATCCAGTCTTTACATAGCCATTCTTGATGAGCATCATGTTTTGCATTATTTATGAGACTTCACTAAACTTCTGATAAACAAAAACATTTATGGTGATTGCTTGATTATGCCATTTATATTTTGATTTTTAAATAATTTTGCTGCTGCTAAACACTGACAGAATGAGCTGGTATTTATTGCTAAATATATTTGACTGTAATGAAAATTACATTTGAGCTGGGATGTTAGCATGACACATTATTAGTAAGTAACATGAAGTGCAAAATGGTTGATATTTCAAAGTAACCTGAAAATTAATTCCTTCAGAAAATAAATCTAACATTGCTGGCAAAAGCGTACCTCTTTTTACTAGTAAAGCTTAGATTCATAACCGTATTAGACTTTGTGATTTCACCATCGGTGCTGATTTTTTCTATTGTACTTTTATCTGTAATGTCTGTCAGTGGTAATCTACTAACAACAGACACTGCTGTTTGACCTTACCAAACACACCAGGCTCATGTATACCAAAGAGACATTCAGAAATGTTAACAGGATTTTGGAACTCAGGTTATTAATATAGGCCAAGTTGGAATTCACACAGTAAGATTTATTAAAGAATTATGCATTGATTTCAGTTTTCAGTTCTTATTTATTTTTCTTTAGCAGAGTAAGAGGTGGTATGTGTACCACCCGTTTGAGATCCAGTGAACCACAAGAAATTAAAATTTCAGAAAGACAGATTGTTCACGTAATGCTTCAGGTCATATTTCACTTGGTTCAAACATTCATATTTTTGTTCTTATTTAGCTTATTCTTTCTAAACTCTTTCTAAAGTCTTCCTTTCACCAACCTGCTGTTTTTAACAATCTGTAAACTACATCTCCATCCTTATATTTATATTTATACTCATGTCACCTGTGACAAGGCACGCTGCACTTTAAATACAAAGCTCTAGCACCAGGCTCTTCAAATCTGGCCCTTGATTCCAAATCCAGGCCTTGTTTTCTGTTTTCCCAGGTAGTTAGTTCAATAATTACTGATTCTGATTGGCCAGAGGCTGCCCACCTGGCTCTCAGGTAAAGGAAGGCTGGAAAATCAGCAGGGCTCGGACCTTGAAGGCCGTGATTTGAATAGCCCTGCTCTAGCATTACATGCACATATACAGTTTTTAACCTGGATTATTTTCTATATTAGAACAACTTCTGTGCTTCTCTATATTATGTATATATTTTAATTATTGTGGCTGTTGCCTCACTCTATATTTTTGATATGTACAGTCTAATGGTCGTTCTGGGTACATTTCGCAACATGTTGTACCTGTATAACCATGTATGTGACGAATAAAATATCTTGTATTCCATGTACAAATCTGATTTTGCAAATTATGGTTTGTGCATTGGGAACATTGGGCCCTATTATAATCTTTATCAGTTTCAACATGTGTGATAGTATGCTTTGCCATATGATAGTACGCCTTTCCATTTGGCAGTATGCTTTATGTAGTACATTGATTTATTTTCCTGTGGCTGTCTTGTGCTTTGAAACATTCTTTGTTCTCATATGTGAATATGACACCTGATTCCATTTCTTGTTCCTCTGGTTTTGGTTCCTGCCCCATTTGCCATCTGCTGTCTTCAAAGGCCTATGATCAGCACCTGAACATGATCTTAGGAGATGTGGAGGAGACGGTGACCACAATAGAGATTGATGAAGAGACCTATGAAGAAATTTATAAGGTATGGCATGGCTTTTTAAAATCGTTGTTTATGATGCTCATAACTAGGCTTGTCACAGTTATTGCATTATCGCCTGATCATGATTATTCCGTGATTTTTTTTTTCTGTAATTGTTAGAATAGTCTTCATTCATTTATATAAAAATAAATGTATGAGACAGAACCGTCATATTTCTATCGCACATTGTTTTCTGCCGTGTAACATTTGACTGGTGCTTGTTTAATGACATCATCTCATTGGCTTCTGAACTGATGCGTACCACCTGCTTTATCTGTACCTTGCACGTCTGCACATACGCAGCATTACACTAAATCGCAAATTTTGCGACGGTGTCCGGTTTGTACCACTGTGTTTCACAACACTTTCATGACCCAGCCTGCTTCCATTAGTATTTCTGTTCACTACTTCAGGCTCATTTTACAAGCTGCCTGTGAACGATCCTCAGCAGCCCGGCCCAGTTGCCACTAGCCCAGAGTATCAGCCAGATATTTCGATTTTGGGTTCTTTGAGTTCTGTTTAATAACAGTTCTGCGTAGCACATGCACTTGTGTCTGAGTGCGTGTTTCTGCGTCTCGTAACCGTGGGATGACTGTATATGTCCCTGACGGCTGTCACTATTTTACTGCAGCAAAGAAAATATAAAACTGAAAAAAATATATATTATGCCAATAGAACAAATATGGCTGAAACAAACCAAAATATGCCATATTTCATCTGAGAGTGAACCAAAGCTATTCCAAAGTACCATGTCATTGAATAGCAGCAATTTCGAACGATGGAAATATAAACTAACATTTCAGTTATGGGATATTTAGGTAATAGTGCTAATCCAAAAACTGGAAGTAGATGATCTGAGTGAACACTTAAAATGAGAATGAAAGAAAATGTATTATTTTTTTTTAAGCCACCGAAATCATTAATGCTGGGGCTGTATCATTTTTCACAGCCGGATTTCTTGCTTAGCCCGATAACTTATCAGATGTACCCCAGTTTAAAAGGATTTTATCTTTATTCTGTCATATTTACCTCAGACTACCTTAATTTCAGTAAGTTATCCACCTTAGTTTGCTATAAATGTAGACAATATACTATGCGGTAAAATGGCAGGATGAGCAGATTGAGCGGTGCAGACGTGTGAGGTAAAATTGAGCAGATGATATAGATCGAGAAAAGTCAACACTAACTATTTATCTCCAGGCATTTAACATCTTATTTGTTAATTTTATATCTGGCCTGTACAATTTTTGTTCATAAAACTTAAAAGGCAAATGCAATTTTTATTTATATGTCCCAATATTCAGTTCTTCATAAGGTGTACATGTAATTAAACCATGATTAGGTTAATTCCAGGCTGATGATAATATAAAACAAACAGAAAAAGACAATTAAATCATTAATTGCAATTATTTTTTTTACGACAATTAATCGTCAACTAAAATTTCATGATTGTGACAGCCCTACTCATAACTAAACTAGTAATCAACAGGAAGGTGGGCACGCATTATAACTTGGTTTTGACTTTATGCTGGAATTATATTTTTAATTTTATACATACGATTAGTACTAATTTCTTAACTTGCTAAGTAATAAAAGGCATTTTTTTATTTAAATGGTCTTTGCTTTTGTCTTTGTTTTAGTTGCAGTTCACATTCTAGCTATTTATGATTTTTCTTATTGTGTGCAATTAGTATGCTCATTCAGTCTTTTGCTGTTGATAGACGTAGCTATATATCTAATCACGCTTCTGGTTTAAGACTTTTGGTGACAATTTACATGCCATTGTTTACAAAATAAATATCTGTATTGTGGGTGTGATGTAGATTGATGACTTGATGCTGTTGTCTGCTTAAGGCTGTCTATGGCCCTGAGGAAACAGGACAGAACCTATTGTTCCGTATGGTGTATACTTATTGAAATATAATCATATAGAGAGATGCAAGATTTGTCCAATTACATAAAGCCTTGAAAATAATGTTTTGTCTCACCCTGTTTCTGATGTAGAAAGAATATTTTCTACCTGGATGTGAGCACTAAGGGGGTCATCAGCTGATTGTCACTTGAATACATCTCCGGTACTTTTGCAGGTTTCCTTTTGAAATATCCATTTTGTTTTGCAGTCTACGAAGAGGAACATTCCAATGCTGTTTGTTCGGGGGGATGGAGTCGTCCTTGTGGCTCCTCCACTCAGGGTGGGCTAGATTTCATTTCTGTGGGAGATTGTGCACTTGAGTTCATTCTCAGTTTTTGTATTAAGAAGCTGTTTTTTCTGGATTTTGACTTACCTCAATGGCGATAGCAAAGCATTTTGTTTCTGGGCATGTTCGAATGTTTGGCAAACACATAACTGCCCCCCTAGGATGTGTTGTAAAATCTTTATTTGGACTTCAATAATCTGAATGTTTGTTTGGTATTCAAAGTAAGCAGTTTGATTTGTTTTGTGTTATATTTTTTTGGGCGTGTTTTTTTTTTTTTACTGTAGTTGATAAATATATGGTAATTCGAGGTCCACCATATACCACAGTCACAATAAAGGTGGATGCAGAAAATATGAATTGTTCACTTTCACTGGTTTCAGAATCCTGCAGATCCATTACTTAATAAAACAAATTCAGTTCTGAAGAACAATGGGTTTTATTTTCTCTCTCGCTGATGGCTGTGTTACTGACTCTGCACATTCACAGGTGGGGCAGATACATGTATGTGAAACAGAATCTAGCCTGGAAGCTTATGGCGTGGTTCTGCCAACTGTATTGCTGGTTAAACACTTTGCTGTAATGCCACCATTGAAATTCCAGAAAGGCTTTAGAAAATGAAGCTTTGAGAGTTTATGGGTTGATACAGATCAAAATGCACAATAAAATGGGGACAAGAAAACACCAGAACCCTGATAGCCCCCCCCCGCCTAGAAACCAAGCACCTGCTCCTTATGCCAAAATAAGTAAAAGTGCCCCCATTTTGATGTTCTATGTGCTGTAACTGATTATCAAGCAAAATCTACCAAAGGGGACCCCTGCCAGATGGCAACGTTTACCTTAAGCCTAAACAAGGTCCAGAATTTATGCCGAACTTTGCATATATTTCTTCAATATATGCAAAGTTATAGGTATTTCAGTTCATTTGATACGACAGATCCTGCATATCGACATTATTTGGTTTTAAAATAATCATGGCTAAGCCCTAAGCCTCTATACCTGTGATTGGAAGGTCGCTGGTTTGAGTCCCAGCCTCAGCTGTATAGTCACATGTCCATTGGCTCTTGACCCTGTGCTGTGACCCCCAAGCTTGCTCTCACCTGCATGTTTCTGTGTGTCTCATGGAGAGCCAGATAGGGTGGGTGAAGAGTATTTGGGGATGAATAAATTGTGGCAAATGTATAGAGGTAGATAAGTGCAGAAACTCCAGAAATCCAGGCCAAGATTTTGTTTCAACCAACCAGTTGAGCACTCTGTAACTCTTTAAGCTCAGCTGGTTAGATGACAAAAAAAAAAAAAATCTTGAACTGGATTTTTGCTTTGTGCCCCTGAACTATTTCCACTTTTTATTTTGCGAATTGGGTGTAATGTTCGAGATTACCGGTAGAGGGCAGTACAGCACCACCAGCTTTGGGGAATGTATTTGGTAACCTCAATACACTGCGCATTTGAAAAAAGATGTTTGGATGTCGGTTTACTAGGGCATTTTAAATTTTTCTAGCTGATACACAAATGTTAATGTATATTGGGATGAACTGTGTATTACATATAGCTGTAGTATTAGGTCTGGGACATTTACTGCTGTAATTTTAGGGCAAAGGGAGTACAGTTTGTAAACAAAATGACACCAGTATTTTTTAAGATCTTTTTTGTAAAATGTTACATTTTTTATCTAAATTTATGTTTTTATATCAATATTGAAAAGTATAATTTTAGCACTGTGTAAATCCATTAAAACACAACAACCTGGGTCGTAACTGATGGTGGTACAAACTGGCTGTGAAATAGGTACAATGCAAATATTTTTAAAATGTGGTCATTATATATAAGTCTGACTGTGGCACTGAAGTTGTTGTGGATAAATGTGCTGTTCATACAGATGGCAGTTTTCAGTCGACTAGTAACTGGTTTCTTATTTCTAAATGGATGAATGCAAAAATTCTTACAGCCGGTCGAGGTGGAAGCATGCGTTTGATACAGAAAGAAACTGAGTGGGTGTTTTGTCATTTTTCCATTATTGCTCCTACAAAAACTGTTAAAAAACATCGTAATTTGAAGAAGTCTGCTTTTTTTTTGGAAATTGTTTTATTTTGGAAAAAAAAAATATTTAGTAAAGAAACACTGTGCTTTCAGGAATATTAATACCAGAGTGAGCGTGGACAAGAATTTGGCCAATACTTACTTTGCATTAGTTATAGATTTTTAATGAAACAGATTTAGAGGTATAAAATATAACACTTATCAGCCACAATATATTGGAGTAAAACTTGGTTTCATTTTATTAAGAGCAAGTGTTTTTAATTCTTCGTTTATCTCACGTAGTCTACAGTGCAGTAACATACTTAATGTTTTCAGAAGTTTCCTCAGAAGTATTTAATACTCGTAGCTGTAGTAACATAGTTCATTGCCATGAATTGTTATCAAAGCTTGCCAGTAGGTGGCAGCACTTTACGAGATATTTAGTTTTACCAAGGAGTGTGAAGTGCTGAAGCAGTTTCAGGGTCCTCTGTTTTGAGAATGACCGTATTAAGTGCTGGACTTGCCATTGCTCATTAGCAGACGACGTTTCTCCCTGAGTGCGTAATACTTGTTTTCAAACTTTGAGTTAAAAAGTTTTGATTTGAATATTTTGGCATTTATCTCTGTTGTATTAAACGATAATCACAATGTATTCTGTCCCACTAAATTACCTGCTTCCTGCGTGCTTAATTCATTAAATATAACAAAATATATTTGTTCTAGTCCATACTTACAAGACAGGTGTTTAGAATTTTTAAAAATAAGTGTACGCTTGTCATGTTATCCACTGGTTTTAAAAGAAGAGATAAGTCTTGGATTTAAGTAATTTGTTCAATATAAACTAGCAAAATGGTGTCTAATCATAAGTCCAGGGTTTCAGGTTCAAGTCCTTTGCAGTTCAGTCAAAGTTTGCATGTTCTTGCTGTTTTGCAAAGTGTTTGCCACTAGGACAGAGCCCGCCTGACACCTGGTGAATCGGTTAATCTCATCTGCAAATTTTGCATTCGCTTTGTGACTGTCGTTCTCTACAACCACAATGACTTAGACTAAAAAACGCTTTTCTTGAAACCGAATTTCATGGGAAAAGCTGCTGGTGGCATCGGCAGATTGCTGATGGCTAGATATTTATCAACGAGATGTTTTCTGTCTGTGCCAGGCTGTTAGATATGATATGGTAAAGAGCTGGTGCCTGAACGTCACCTTTAGGAAAGTGCTGATTTACCAGATGTTATAACACTGTATTAGAAGGAAACTGGGCAGCTTTATATCCAGGAGAACAATCTGCCAACAGGCTGAAAATATTTTGGGAAAGTGTTGCTAAAACCCTGGTGAAAGTGAAATTGAGATGAGTCCAGAGCTGTTACAGATATTCACAAGAACATGACTGTTCACTGGTTAAGCAGGTTGAAGCCATAATTAATGAACAATTAGCGTATATAAGCATCAAGGTCCTAGCATGTTAAGAGTTTTCTAATGATTATAAAAATAATTTCATATAGATGAATTGATTGCACAGTTTTGCGTGTATAAAAGATGTATTAAATGTCTTCTTAGCGCTGTGTAACACTATGCATTCTTCAGAGGTGTTTCAGTATGGCAGTCTAGGCTACCAATGAACCAAATTGTAGGTAGATTGTCTGTTGAGGGCTGTGGAGAGAAGAAAAATGTTTAGACAGGCTGAATCCCAAAGGCAAAATTAAGTATTTCAATATTTATTGATTTTTTTGGTCAACGTGGAAATGTTTCACCGCAAGTATCTGAGCGAGCGTGAAAGACATCCAGCAAAGGAGCTCGAACGTGAAATTTCACCAGGGTATTGATGTCGACAAAAATATCCACCCGAAACACCCAAATCATTATTTCAGCCATTGAGAGGAATGACCGGCATTCTCCAGCCTTCGTCGTTATCTGCTTGACTAACAGAATACGGGCGAAAGATGTTTTTGAGTGTGGGGGCTATTAAATCCATGCTTATGGAATTCTGTGTGGTCTGCGGCCTCCAACCAGGAAATATATACTCTTGTCCAGAAATGGGTGCCATGCTTTTAACATATTTTTATACATGCTTTATTTTTTGCTTCCAAATGCACCCTGTATGTATGGACTTGGACTGA
>JAODKF010000138.1:3155866-3167194 GCA_026779585.1 Mormyrus proboscirostris
GATTGGTTCAAATGTATGCAGCCAATAACCTCAGGGATTGTACCGGCTTTTTTTATTACAGACATAAACGTAAAGGGTATCAAACAGTTATTCGGAAGGGTTATCTCATCAGACAATACTGAATTTACATAAATGCATTTTGCTTTGAATGCTCTTCTTGATCAGCGAACCATATGACAGAAAAAAGAAGCCCTCGAAGAACTCAATATCGTAAACAACATATTTTTGTAAAATTAATTGTAAAATGTGGTCGTATAAACAACAAATTAAAGGAAAATGTTCCTAAATTGCATGCATCGATTCTGGTTAACCAAAATGTAACACGAATTTTGTTTTTGTGGCCGACCCGCGTGCACGACAATGTAGCCTTGTCATATAAAATAAGACTGAACGCAAGAGACATTTATAATAATACCCCAAAGGAATTTACAGCAGCCATCCGGCTGGAAAAAAGCATCTCGCCGCAACTTAATTACTCGCTTAAGTTGGAAAAACAAAAGCAAAAAATAAATAAAAGGCAAACAAGCACATGCGCGTGTCAGAGTGCATTTTCTTTTAATTGCGCAGACACATCGGGAATAGCTTTCATTACCCACACGCTCCTGGCGTGCATGGCGGTGGCAGCAGCAAATCGGTAAACAGCGTAAGGCGGCCCAAGGCAGGAGAAATACTATAACAGAGACATCAGCCATACTTCACACACACACACACACACACACACACACACACACACACATACAATTCGAGTAAACATATCTTTATGGGGACCGTTCATTCATTTCTATGGGAAAAATGCTAATGCTAACTATGACAACCTTAACCCCTACCCTGCCCCAACGATAACCATAAGTAACCAAACAAAATACAAGAGTTTTTGCATTTTTAGTTTTTTCATTGCAGTCACAGATTTTTATTCAGTTGAGTTTTCCCTTATGGGGAAATTGGTCCCCAAAAGGGAACAAAACGGGTATTTGTCACGTTGTGGGGACATTGTGTCCCAATAAGGTATGGTAAACCTGCTCACACATACACGCACACACAGGTTTGTAATTATACCTTTGCGGGAACCTGAAAAATGGTCCCTACAACTCAAAATAAACGTTTTCATAAAGTTTTTATCACATTGTGGGGACATTTTGTCTTACACACACACACATATACGCTGCCTTTCCTTCATATCCATCTTTGTACGTGTGTGCAACTCCTTGAGATGTCAGAAGCTGAGCTTTGCTGTATCGTGTAAAACACTTGACCTGCTGTTTGATCAAAACAGGATGCATCTGTACTTTAGCGGTAAGTAGAGCAGGTACCTTTTATATTGCCCAAATATTATTATTTATTTCTTGATTGTTTGTCAATACTCACCATATGTATTTATTCCGCGCGTATGCTGCAGTATCTTTTATTGTTGTTTATATACACATTATGTTATATGCCACTAGATTATAGAAATGTATATATTATAGTGGTGCTGTATATCTGTACATGGATGGCAATACAATAAAACCCATTTGGCTTGATCTGTGCCTTATCACGAAGCACATATTAACCACATACTGTAAGTATTGATATGCCATTGTAAGGAGCAAATAAGTATACTGACTGTATCTCTATAATCGCCCCAACACAGGATCTGCACCTGTTTTTGGTGGGAAATAGATGTCACCACTTGGCGAATTGATTTGTAACAAACCGGTATTTTTTTTGGTTTCACTTGTGGGATCCTGTGGTGTTCACAAACTTAAATATTTGGGTCATTCTGCATTGCAGTGGGAGACCCTGTCACATAGGTTGCAGGGTTTAAAACATGCTTAAAATGGGACCCAAAGAACCAAGACTTTGCATTCTCACCTTTTGATGTTTTATTAAGTAAAGCCTTTATCTCATGATTCATTAGAATTTTTTATTTTTGTTTCATTTCGTAGTTGCTGTATACCTGTGAAACACCTTGTTGCACAGTCAAATTTTAACATTTGCAAAACCATTTTAAATATAATTATTTTACAGTTGTATCAAACTGATCAATTTTTATAGTATACATTGTTAACACATTACACTGAAACATATGTAATTTATCTAAAAAATAGTCAAAGAATTTTTTTTGCATTTTAATTTAGTAGTTGCTTTGTTGAACTGCTTCCTTGGGTCAAAGGTCACCATAGAGGGAGTGTTTCAGGACACTAAGAGGTGGGTCCACACTTGCTTATTTTCTTTAAAAAAATGTATTTATTATTTTGTTTCTCATGCAACACATAACTACATGTCACTAGTGTTATGAGCTGTAAGGGATGGGTAGTTGAAATTGAGTTAAAATAATGCCATAAAGAAAAAAAAAAATTAAAAGTTGCAAGTTAGGTATTAGCCCATGTAGTTGGAATTTTACAAAATCCTACATTTTAACCAAAATGTCACTGGTGTCAGTCACTGGTGTTACACCTTCACAACAACAAGTATTGTTTATATGTATTGTTCTTTGCTTGTTGTTACTGTTATTGTTCCTTTTCAATGTTGCATTTGTAATGTTACTCTTTGTCTTTTCAACTAATTTTTTTTCTGTCATTTGTATTACACGTTGTCTTTGGTTATGGTTGTGTTATGACAAGGTGTTTTTTATTTTTGATGAAATATTGTCTATTAAATGTATGTTACTTAAAATGCTGTAAAATTTAGTTTTTGTCCTTTTTTAACTCGACGTTTTTAATTTGCACATTTCTTGACTACATTTTTTTTTTTGCAAAGTTCTATATAAAGATATTGAATACACGACAGACACTTATTGTTTAGGATTTTAAAAGTGTTTCAGCAGAAAAAAGCATAGGTAACATAATTTAAAAGAGGCTCCTTTATTAAATGTAGACACACTGAAACATAAATTGAATATGAACAAATTCATCACAAAAAGAATATCTCATGATGTGATAACACCAGTGATAAACTGACCAAAACTTTGGATTTTACATTTAAATACATTAAAATATATTTGGAATTAGTTCCCTGCCTTGTGCAGATAGCCTCCGGACCCCCGCAACCCTGAATATGACAAGCAGTCTTGAAAATGGATGGATGGACATTTGGATTGAAGCCCTTAATTTAGTATACGTATGAAGAAATGGCACATTAATCGAAATATTAAACTTTTCATTTGGAATTAATTACATTGATTTTTAAAATTGACGCCTCAGTTCCCACTCCAAATTGAGAATTACCCGTTTCCTTTAAGTCTTATAAAAAGGAAAATACCAGACGAAAATTATTTGACTCTTTCTTTTCTATTTGCTTGGTTAAATTTTTAATATTTTCATAATAATGAAGTAACCTCACATTCACAGACGACTTTTTTTTACGTGACTTATTTGATGACTTATAGCGGATCGATTTATAACATTAGTCTTCTATACAGCTGGGTAGTTTAACAAAGGCATTCCGGTTGTGCACCTTTTCTGGTAAAACAGCATGTGCAGTGCGTCAAGCCCGAGGCGGAGATTTGTCACATGGCAAGACGTGCGATCGCCGCAGCTCAGGTTAGAACAATTAAAAGCATCGATCAAACGTGTGAAAAACTCGCAGATTAACTGTACGGCTGAGTGCTGAGTAATCCCTGTCGTTAAAACCAAGGGAACGGTGAAAAGCCCCTCCTACATCATTGTTTGTCCCACTGTCCTTATTGTTGGAATAACACGAATTTTTCTTCTCACAATATTAAGTCGACTAATCTTCAGACGTCTGCTTTATTTGTCCTTAGCGTTTCCCTGGGTTGTGCAACTGCGTTTGCGTCTGCATTGAACATTGTTTTGTTAAACTTGTCGTTTTAAAAAAACCAAAACGGAGTTAAAAAAAAAAAACATAATGGATGTGTTAGCGTTTGATTCTTATACGCCATCCTTACAGCAACATGATTGAAGGTAACCACCTAAAATGTCTAGCGGCAAGGATGGCTGTGACACATTCAGATCCCTTTCAGCAATTTCTGAAATCAAATGCAAGTGTTCGTCTGGGGAACATTTACATTGTTATTAAATTCTGATTTAATGTTGGAAAAGCTTTTCCTCCCATGAATTTCAGACTGTTCTCTGGTGAAATCTCTGTACTTTTCCATACTGCTGAAATGACGATGTAAAGTGAGCAGTTATACCAGTTCATAAATTGTGTATATAGCCCTCTAATTAACCTGACATGCTGTGCCAACAACAACAACAACAAAAACAAAAGAATAGTACTTTAGAACTATTAGTCACACTATCAGAATCCTCTGACAGAAATGAATTAAACTGTCACATTTATCTTATTTAATTTGTTTGGTTTAGTCCGCACTGGATTATGTGTGATTGAGCGTCATTCTTAAAACCCGGGTTCTAATTGTGTTCTTTAAGAAGATTAGTTTAAAGGGATGCTAAGGGGACAGGGAGGACAGAGGTGCGATTGCGAGGCCCCGGGTTTTATACGCAGGAGCGACTGTAATCCTGGACGTCTTAGACACCTGACAGTGCCTCCAGATTTCTCATCTGGTCTCAGGTGTAGGAAAGGACGTCCTAGAGCAAGGTGAGGCGATTAATGTGCGGTGATGTCAGCTTGAAATTGGTTGGGGTTTCCCTAATGGTATTAATCATGTACAGTCCAGCCTGTCCTTACATTCTGGAGCGCACTTAGGGTACATTCAAGTGTGACTAAGAAGATGCTAATAGCTGTCAGCCTCTCATGTATAATATATGTGAGGTTATGTAATAACTAGACAATGTGTTCAATTTTAAATTGAAAATATGGTGTAAAATTTCGCTTCTTTAACACTTCTGCTTTGCATCTCTTTCTTTCCAATACTGCTTTATAATTGGAGAGACTGAATTTCATTGTTTGAAGTCTTGAATTTAATTTACCTGACTTGCTGTACTTTATGCAGGTGTAGCGAAACATAGCGAGACTATAGAATCTCATGGTAAAGCCAGTAATTACTTATAATTTAAAGAACAATTAAGGAGAGCAGTATATAGTCTGGCAGTATTAGTGCTTAAAAATAAGCATTTGCTGAGTGTGTAATTCTGCTCTGTTGAAATAATAATTTAAGCAATGTTAGGTAAGCCTGTAAATCACCCCCCCCCCCAATTACAAGGCAATAATAACATAATGATCTTTGAGTTTGTGGGTATTTGAGGTTTTTTAAATATCACATCGTCCGCTTAAACACAAACCTGATGTTTTCTGCATGTTCCTGTGGTATTGCTGCCCCCATTGATTTTGGGGGCAGTGAAAACATTTAACAGACTGGATTTTATTGGACCATATTTCCCGGATTTTACTCCCATGTGTTTGCTGAAATAATTGGGTAAAGACACTTCCCAGTCATGAAAACACTTCAGTTTTATTAATTTTCACTTATCTAGACTGTGCAGTCACTTATAAAATGTACTTAAATAAAACAGCTTAAGATGGACAGATTGATTTACTGCACTATACAGAAGAATCGTACATACCAAGCAGTTGACGATTATTAGTTTTGATTCACCAAGGCTGGTAGGTATATTATTACATTACATTACTAGAGTGGATCCTTTCTATCCCAAAATTATTTTGCAAGTATATATATTTTGTGGGTTTTTAAAATACATTTTACTGGAGTCTCTGGATTTGCCAGATTTGCTCTATTAGATAGTTAAATTGAAGGTTTACTCTGTGTCTAAGGTATGCTTGCAATAATTACACTTGAGCAATATATTGAGCTAAAGTTATGCATGTCACACAGACGTATTTCAAACTTTTTTCCGTCATGTCATGTAATCATAATACTTTTATTTACAAAGTCACCATGACCATGTACTGGACATGTTGTTTTTTATCGTGTTATCTTGAAGGCCCATTCAGGTGTCCCGCTCCACACTCCACATCCTTTGACACAGTCTAGTTCCTTTCAGAAATGATTACCACCTCCCCAGTCACATCCCTTTCCTTTTTTCTTTTTTTTTTTTAGAATATCCTTGGTTTTTCTGGTGTGGTGGTGAGAGGTCAATCCTCATCTAAATGATAGGGTCTAAGCTCCACGGTGAGGCTTAAGTGCAAGTCTCTCAGCCTGCCTGAATCCTGTACAATAATAATCATATAATGACACTTGATTGTTTCCTGTGGGCTGATTCTCTCTTTGCCCGCCCCACCTTGCTCTCCATGACACACATGTGCTGCAGGTGAGTGGAAGCTTGACAGCAAAAGGCAGCGGTGCCCATGGAACTGGGGGTTAAACTCAATCAACTGTAATTTACTGTCACTATAAAGGCATTTGAATTAGCTTAGTTCATTTACAAAGAGGGTTGGTAAAACTTACCTCCCTTCTATAGCGTTGGGGAGTTTGAATCCAGCCTCTGCTCTTTGTCTGTTGAGTTTGCATGTTCCCCTGTGTGTGAATGTCTTTCCTCCAGGCATCCTGATTTCTGTTTGGGCATTTTAAATGGACTATAATGCATGTATGTCTGTCTCCCTGAGAAGGAGTAGAATTACCCTCCCCCCCGTCGACACGGATAAGCAGCAGGAAGGTGCATGAATTTTTTTAGGAGCCTAAAATGACAGCTAGGCCCAGCCTTATGCGTGACCACTTGACTCTAGCCAACCTGTGGTAAACAAAGGTAGATAATATCCGCATGTGACCTACTGAGTTGCCAGTCGGATCGCTGTGTTTTGGGGAGACAAGATGCCTGAAACGGAATGCTGTCATTAAATGGCTTTAATAAGGGTTTCAGTGAGGCGGTCATATGGATCTCATCTTGTGTGCAGACTTCTCAGAAGGCTTCCACTCCCCGCAAGTGTCACTTTCCATATTTGCGGAGCAGTTTATGGGAAGCTTTGCCCTCGCTGGCAAGTACCAAGACATTTTTTTTTCCAGAGAAGGAATTAACATGCCATTCTCCCGAGACAGGTCTTCACGCATGCGTTCCGCCGGATGGGAAAAACAACACTTGGAAAGAGCCTGGGAATTGAGGGAAGCCTGAATCCTTTCTTGAAATTGTGAGGTTATGAACCCCTCCCCCCCCCAACCAGCTGAAAATGAACCTTAGTGACTGAAGGTGAGTTTGTTGTCCCCCATGCCAGCTGTGGACCTGGCTGACTTGCTTGTTTTCTACGTTAAGCAAACATATTTGCATTTGATATCTTGGAAGCCTTTAATGTTTTTTCTATATATAAATCCAGTCCCAGACCTCCTGTAACCTGTTTTGGTGAACACACACAATGGAAGAACAAGACTTCCTGTGGAAATCCAGTTCTTAGTACGAAAACAAGTATTTTCTCTGCGGTGGGAATGTTTAATTAGGGAGGGATGATTCCAGCTTAAGCTCATTTTCAATATATATCATTATAATGACTGTTATTATTAACACAATCAAGGGAATGAACAGCAGCAATCACAGCTGTACCAGGGGTCACAGCCTGCACAGTCATATAGAACGTCCTCAGTTTTAGGTTCTAGCAAGGCTCTGCAGAGCGATTACAGAACTGCTCACCTTGCTGCCTGACCTGAGGTCTTCATACCCAGCAGCTAACAATTTCACCTATTAATACAAAGGGCTAATTTATCTGAGTGATTCGGGTCAAGTACCAAATTTCAAAGGTTCCCCCGCAAGGTCCCGTAGCCTCTGGATGCTGTTGTTCGAGAGAAGAAAAGGTTAAACGGAGGTAAAAGCAATTATGGTTTATGGGGCTCTGCATGGGCTTTTATGTGCTTTTCACGTACTTACAAAGGCTGGATAACATCCTGCTATAGTTTTGATGCCTTCTTAATTGTAGGGGGATGTCCTCTTTCTGCGGCACCTCTTAAATTCTCCGCACGTAACCGTGCCATCGGCTGGATTTTGGACGCCTGTTTTCCCGACTCCTCTGCAGGATCACTGCCGTAAAGGGTGGCAGCAATTATAGCGTTTGTTTCGATGTGTTTCTGTTTCACTACTACTGAAAAATGCTCTTATTGATTCCATTAAACACAGGTGGGCCATGGAGTTTGCGACACAAGGTTTCTCAACTATTTTTGACCCTCACAATTATGACTTAATGAAGATTTACTGAGCGCCTGGTGCCATTGAATCTTATCAGACGTAAACATTATTGACTGGTCCAAAAAATAAAAATCTCCCTGTTTTCAAATGATTGTTCCCTGGGTTTAGATTTTCCCAGGGTTAGGAGCTTCTGGTTTCTATTGAAAGGCAAATTGCTCTTTGTGTGTGAACCATACTAGGATGAGGCACATCTGTCTTCATGGAATTGAATTCGGTATACATTGTGCACGATATGGGATAAAATGCATAAAAGTCAGAAAGGAGGACAGGAAGAGTGAATATTTAGAAATAAATGGTGCTTTCATGGTTAGATTAAAAAAAATAATTGACATATATTCCCCCAAGTGGTTCTGTGATGCAAGGCCTAGAGACTCTGGGCCCCCTGTGAAAATTTTACATATTCAAGGGCCCCTAACAATATCTGGGTTCCCTGAAGCTGCCAAGATACCCACGTTCCTCCGAAGCCCCGAGATGGATGGGTGAAACACGTATGCCGAAATGTAGGCCTGAATCTTTTTCTTGTATTTAAATTCAGATTTGATTAGCCTGCCTGCCATCATTTACTGTGAACTGTCACAGTCCGCTTGACAGGAAATGACATGTGTGGCTTGGGAGTGTGTGTGAAACGTGCATCGGTGGTTTAATGCCATGTCGCATTGGTCCTGCCCGAAATTGACAATGTGTCATTGGAAGGGAGGGGGCATGGAAAATAAACAAAATGAAAAATGGTTTATTATTTACTTTCATGCAGGAATATGAAAGTGGGGGGTAAGTGAGGAACCTGGAAACAAACATTGGGAGAACACGCAAACCCTCACGCACACAAGGGATAGGGACGAGTACTGAACCCACAACCCTAGTGGCGTTAGGTGACACTCAGCTGCCGCATGGCCTGATAAAACAGGACAACGGCATCACAGCAATGCGCTGCCTGTATGTGTATGTACTTCAGCATAGAAGCCTTCTGGACGGACATGAGATGATGAATGTGTTTTCAAGGGTACATTGCATTTTGCGTGCAGAGCATACCAAACCACAGACCATTTAGCGACAGGGCAGAGATTTTCAACTTACCAAAACTTTGCGTTGACAACTTTATAGTTTAGCTGAATTGCCTGTTTTGAAGCAAAGGTCTAATGGAAAAGTAATATGGTTTTTGAGGTTAGCACAAATAATCTTGGGAATTTCCTGCCCAACCTCTCTTAGTTTTGAAGACAATGTGGGCCTGTTTCTTTTACTTCTCGTATCTGTTCAGTCAGACATCATATGGAAATTAAATCAATGAATTACCATCTACTGTTTTGTGTTCTCTCCTCGAACCTATGACATATCCTACATGCCACGCGTTATAGCGTGAGCCGAAGGCAGCGTGACCTCAAGCGCATTTGGGTCGGACTGTCGTCGCCACCGCAGACTTGTTGGTGTTGTTCTGGTGCTTACAACCCCACAACCAGCGATGTGGGTCTCCTGTGGTCCATTCTGCCAGCCGCCCAGAGGTCTGGAAAACCAGACCCGCCTCCTTATCCTCCCGCAAATCCACGGGCAGCAGCCGAAATCTAACCAGACAGATTCTTGTGGATTTTTTTTTTTGCAACCGCGGGTAAGCAGATGGAATCGCATGTTCTGATACAGATGGGTCTCGGAACTGGAGTTCTGTTTTTCAGCATTCACCTTTATGCTGGAATGTAGTGGAATAAAATCCAAGCCAATCTTATACCACGGACCTTTAAAATGGGAACGGACTGCTATCCTGTTTGGCAGTCAGTGTCAGAGTGTTATTGATGCTACCAAAATGGGGAAAAAATTGGGCGTCCAGCCCTGGAATGATTCTTGATGTTGCTTGTATTTCTATACACAGGTCAGGGCACAGTGTTCCTGCTCAGCGTCTCAGATCATCCCTCTGAAGGTATAAATTCCTGGACAGATCTGCAGATTCCCACTTTTTTTTTCTTCTGTGAGAAAATATATCTGGGCCAGATGAGATAGTCGATTCAGCTACGCTCTATATATAGTAGATACTTTAATTCTGATTAAAATAAAATAAATCTAAGACTGCAGCTAACTGTCCAACCTAATCAGTCTGTCAAGCAGCAGTAAAGTGAGAGTTACACTGGGTTACTAGGACAATCAGAGCTGTACTTTCACTCTGCGATGGACGAATGTAATCTGACAGGTGTAATAGCCTTAATAACATAACCACATTGCGCTAACAGAGAACTGGGTCACCCATAACCAGGGTAAATCTAATGTATGAGTGAGATTACTGGGTTTAATTTTAAGATGGGTGCATTACTGTACCTTATATAAGCAGACACATATACAAATCATAGATAGTATTTTTACACATTTATGTGTGATGGGATTTGATTTCTGGTGCTCATAAACGCAGTTTATAAAAGCCTTATGAAAACCGGGAGGGTAAAACAGGACAACAGCATCACGGAAATGGGATGAGGGTCATGGCTGCTCATGGCTGAGTCAGACACAAGCAGTCATTTGTTTCACATCAGACTGCTTGTAAGCAGCGGCAGTCTTTGATACCGGGGATCCGTCATCCTTTGCTGGCCTTGGAGATGCTTTACCTCTGAACGCCTGGCTCAGCTGGAAAGAATTTACGCTGCATCATTCCCTAATATTTCTTTTTTCCTTCCCTCAGACAGCAATGCTGTCAGAATTGTATCAAGGAGCAGTCAAAAGCATCCATCTTACGGCTTAAGGCTGATATTGCATTTCTTGAAATGCTTGCAGTGGGAAGGAGACTAAAGTTGCATAACTACATTATCTGGCTTCCTTTGATATGCAGCATATGGAAACTCCACGAAAGAACGTTTTGGAAAAGGAATTTTATCTAGAAATGTACCGACTTCAATCTCAGCTCCACAAGTTAAAGATAGAAGTAAATAATCAAACAACACAGGTTATATATCTCTATATAGCTGATGTAAGAAGGCTGCACATTAAGTATGATAAGCGTCGGAAGCAGAATTCATATTTATTTTCCTAAATAAAAGAGTATGATAGAAACCCCAAGTTAATTCCCATATTTGTCTTCTTATAGGAGGCCGCAGGTAAAGCTTGTAAAACTCAATTTGAAAACTCAAAATGTCCGGAAGCATTTGAAAATTAATAAAAATAATGGTGAGGCTCATCTCCCTGCTGTGTGCGTGTGTACATGTTTATAATGGTGAGGCTCATCTCGCTGTTGTGTGCGTGTGTACACGTTTATAATGGTGAGGCTCATCTCGCTGTTGTGTGCGTGTGTACATGTTTATAATGGTGAGGCTCATCTCCCTGTTGTGTG
>JAODKF010000138.1:3169063-3181214 GCA_026779585.1 Mormyrus proboscirostris
CAAATGTCAAAAAAAAAAAAATGTTTTCTGTGACCATCCAGCACCCCCCCCCCTTCATTTCTGGACCAAAATTGTCAAAATACCACCAGATGCCGTCTTTCAGAATGTTTAAAATTCCTGAGTCCTTTTTTCTCTTACTTTAATGGGATGTCATATGGTGAATGATTCCATTTCAAGGTGCAATATTTCTTGTCCAGAGTACAGTAAAGCCGGCCCACTGACAGATGAATGGATTCAGTTTCATAAAATATCAGCTGCTGGATTATGAATCTCGCCTTTACTTAACCAGTCTTACTAGACAAAATGACTCCATCAGTAATTCATTCAATGAAACAGTTCGTCCATTTCTTCTGTGTACTATTCCAGACATCTCCTTTTGCATATGATCAAATTATTGGTGGAAAAAAGTGAACACATGGTACATTTTTATATAAAGAATCAATATGGTGTTTTTGTTTTATGTGTTTGTGTCTGTGTGGGCACTGCTGCTTCATACCTCCATGGCTGGGGCTCTGCATCCAGTCCCCCTTCTGTGTGTCTCTGTGTATTTGTTAGTTCTCCCCTCTCTCATGTGTGTTACCTCCATCTGTCAGCCTCACTGGCATCCAATCCAGAGTTGCAACCCTCCCCATGTGACCCGTGCAGCTTGGGCTGGTGCCAATGCTGCCTGCGACTAGGAGCAGACTGATGCTAATGCTATGCTAAGCTATTTCCCAAGACCCCGATAAACATCAGGGCCCAGCCCCTGCGCAGGGAAAGTGGAGCGGTTAGTTAAACCATCAATACCCGTGTATCTAAGCCTAGGGTTCCCAGATAAGTTAATCCACCCATGCCTGCAATCCTATTTTTGATAAGTGCTTGGGTGCATCCATCAATATTAAATTTCCATACAAATGCTTCTTCACAGGCTTGGCCTCAAGTTAAATGACGAAACTCACCCTTCTATCTAAAAGGTATTACATTCTTGTCGACTTCATCCATTATTTAAACGGATTTAGTGTTTTTGGAAGGGTTAGAAGCCCAGGCCCTGCAGGGCAATGACTGTGTGTCTGCAATGTACCAGCTGAGAGCATTGTCTCATTGTGATCTTTTTCATTCTTCTCCTTTGTCTTCTCACACTAGAGGGCTTGTCCTTCCACATCGTAGCCGTGCTGTTTCCGTTGCAACCCCCGTCAATGAATATTCACACTTGGATCACTCTGAACGGCAGCCTTTTTTCTGACTGCGTTGCATTTTATTTAGAATGACAAGCAGATCTTTTGTTCCCAGTGTGTCGTTTGCAAGACGGGGCATTTCTCGGACCGGGAGACGAAAAGGGCAGCATTTAAGAGCAACAGGGAATAAATTACCATGTTGTTGTTCCGAAAACATGTTGACAAACTAGGTGAGGTTCAGCCCCAGTCTGCAATCTGTTTTTCCTACATTAACTATCCATTAGCTGCTTGGACACATTCCCAGATCCTTAAATGTCAGCAAAATGGAAGCAGGGGAAGAAGGCAACACAGTTTGTTTTTCGTCCTTACAGATTGTTCGGAGGCTTGGCTTTCGGTATCTTTGCCCTTTTAGTTTGAGGGGTGATGGGAAAGGTCAAGCCGGTGGGGTTTTGCAGCTGTGTCTTTACTTTATTGGCAAAGCTTTGCAGTCTTGCGGCCCTTCCCCTTTATCAGATTCACACTAGTGTTCAGACATCATTTGAGAGATCAATGCCCCTCTGTTGACTGTCGTAAATGAAAAATTATATTTTACATTTATTTGGGTGGGCAACACTGTTGACTGACACCCATGGTTGGGGGTTTGTGTCTCAGTGTTGCTGTGCATTGACTTTCCATGTTCTCCCATCTTCAGTGGGCTCCCTCCTACAGTCCAGGTGTAATACAGTTATGTGAGTTAGCGTTTATAAATATATGTGCGCGAGTGTGTGCCCCCCTATGATGGACCGGCACATTGTCACTGGTGTCCCCTGCCTCATGCCCTGTGATTCCTGGGAAGGACTTCAGGTTCTTCTACAACCCCTGGATAAGCAGGTTGGATGACTGGATAATAGATCACATGCATCCTCTGCATTCATATGCTTTTTAAGGATGCAGGCATGTTGCTATATAAGTGGCAGCACAACAACTGATATAAAGTAGACTTGAGGTGCTACAGTAATATCACATGCAGTGCTGTTTCGACGGGATTATTTTTTGGGAGACACCAAAATAACTGACTTAAAAAAAACTTTCTTTTTATCTACATTAACAAAAAACATGCCAATCATAATTTACTGGGTAAACTGTGCACTGTGCCAAGTGTGAAGATCAGTTTCAAACATTTTACCTCTATTTTTAGACTTTCTGTCTATAAATAATAAAATATATTATTGGTCCTCTGCTGAGCTGGGTGTGTGATGTTTGCCTTCAATTCTGTGGTTGGAATATCAGTGTCAAAGGAACTTAATGCCAAGCATTAACATCCATATATTTTATAACTGCTTTTCCTGGTCTGGATTCCCAGGTCTGGGGGCCTGGAGCATCAGGAACGAGGCCAGGGTACGCCTCAGATGGGACGCCAGCCAGGACTGGCTGACCCTGCTCCTTAGTATACTTACTTGTGTGTTGCTTTTGATGTAAGTTTGTGATAAAGTTTAACATAAAGTCAGTTTTAAATTTGGCTACCAGTATTGGATTATGGAGATAAGGCGTATCATTTTGATGGACTGCCCAGCTAAAACAAAAAATCAGTTTCAAGAAAAGCAGCGTATTAGGAACCCTGTACACTGCACACAACATATTTATAGGTCTGGCTTGGAGAATGTTTCAGTGTTTACAATTCCATCGCCATGCCATCATTGAAGTGGTGAGTCAGTGTTACATCACCTTCTGGAATGACCCCTGACTCCGCAAAACAAACTGACCATTACAGTTACAACAGTGGAACCATTTTGCTGTCAGCTGTGTTTGAATCATTCACTGTCAAAGGGGGTTTTCTTCCAAGAAATTCTGATTTTTTTTTCTGATACAAATCATGGATTATGTGATTTGTCAGCAGTTCTTATTGTTTGAATTTCATACTGTATTTCACTACAGTCACAAAATAATTTTGAGTTGCTCTCCTTGATTGTGTGTTTTTTATTTTTGTTTGGAGGGATCAGAAAATGTATATTATACATTCTGATAGGTTATAGGGTAGTGGGCTGATATAGGACAGGGATAAGATTCAGTCGAGATCAGGCAATGAACAGTTATAGGACACAAATTCTCAAAAATAGGTGCCATGAAGATCACCTACTGTAAGTGTGACACCAAATAAATAAAACCATTTAAGCCAAAGACCATGGCGTAAACGCCACGTGTCGGAGCTCTGAGGAGGCCTTCCGCTTGGCCTTCGTCTTCCCTCTAAAACATCTCCCCATCCACCAACCTGCTCCTCTATATAATCCCACAGAGATAGCGAACCTAACCAGGATTATTTGGTTTATGCTGAATGTCATTTGGAGGCTCCTGGCTGGGGATCGGTCTCCATAGCAGCACAATGAGACGGACCACATTCTGGTAGACGGCATTATTCTACCCCCTGCCATTTCCCACTCTGCCTCTTCACCTGCAGACCCAACTAGGCTAAAAGAAATACAGCAGGAGGAGGCAGTGGGAGGTGTCCATAGCTCATGTGCACCCCAGTCAAGGCACAGCTGTGATTCACAGTCCATCTGTCCCTGGGTAAGGGCACATCTCCGTGGTCTCAGCTAGGATTGGTCCAATTTGTCCAGATGGGCGGTTCTAACGGGCCAACTTCAGTTGGCAGCGACTCCCTCACTGGGTAGCAACAGTGTCTGGATGGCTACCTCGGCGCTGGCAGGTGACGATGGCGTCTGGACTGGTGCCTCAGTGCTGGATAGTCACCAAGGAGCAGATTTGGGATGTGAGTGAGAGAGTTTGTCTGGCAGTTTCCAGATTACCCATACTTAGAGAGACAATGGACACAGGAAGGGGGCTGCAACCAACTCCACTGACATGTCTATGCCTTGAGCCATTACCCAGGGCTACAGGACATAGACAGCATCTTCAGGTCCACACTTCTGACCTCTCAGTAGTGCTTGTTTCTGGGCAGTCTACACATTCTCTGCTTGCCTTCTTCCACTGGATTGGGCCTTCCCTGCGTCCATACAATCAAAAGCCATCCTGAATCGTGGCCCTCACTACTTAAATTTGTAGAAATTACTGTATAAATCACATGCATTGCATTTACTCCTCTTTGTTGTCTCATATTTATTCTCCGTCTGCATTCTGCCTGATTGTTAATTATCTTTTGTCATGGTGTTTCCCACAGTAGCAAACTGTGCCAACAAGAATTCCACTGGCTTTATTTGTGTGGCGATGAAGATTCTGTTTCTGATTCTCATACCTGTGGGGAAGCAATGTTCTAGAAATTTTTTGGCCTTGTGGATAGTAGACGGGGTTGTTCAGGGAAAGCTGAGGGTAGAGCAGGCACTGCATTTGGGCATCGTGTGGCTGAGGCATCAGGCAGAGACGAACCTTATTCATAGTGTTCTGATTTTGCCCTGTCAGGAGGCGAAGGCTTAAGTTTCATAGTGCACACATCCTTGACAAAAGGCTAGAGTCTGTCTGCCTCACAGGTGCCTTGACCACAAGTGACAACCTCACAGAGCCACAGAGATTCAGAAACAGAATACAAGACTCATTGTGCCCTGCTACAAAACTTCAAACCCACAGCTGTCAGCAGGCACCTTGCTGTTCCTTTTCTTGCAACACAAACCTCCAGAATTTATCGAAACCTGCATTCACTAAGGGGCTCTGTATTGTTCTATTAAGCTAGCTAGGTGGTAAAAAGCCCTATTTGCTCACTCAGATAGTCTTGCAATACTGTGATAAGGGCTGTGTGCATTTTATTACGACATCGACATTTCTGAGCTCACTTCATAGCTTGAGATCGCTCAGTGCTTGACACCATGCCAACTTTGAAACCACAGACTACCAGCGACACTTTTGGAAACCTGTGGTCTAGGACTGCTCTTGCTATTTATGCATCCCAAAATGCGACTACTCCTGAACATGGGTGTCAGTGGACACGCAGCTGCAGCTCTCTGGATTTGACTTATTATAAGCACAGTCATCTAATGTCATTGGATTCCAGGAAGCTACAGTGGGGGTATCATGTTTGGTCAAAGGGATGGTTTGTTTGGCAGGACCGGCCATGGATCCAAGATAGCTGGGATTCTTCCTAAAGGGAAAAAACATATCGAGTTTTAATCCAGGCAGGTGACTGCCATGTGGCAATGAAGAGGTTTTTTTTTATTTGACCAAGCCCTTGGCAGTGCAATGCTTGACGTCAGTCACATTTTTATTTTTTTTTCAATCAGAAGCCGAACATGGGTGTGGGAAAATGATTATGAAAGACACCATGACAGTTCACCAAGATTTCTTTTTTACTTCCCACTCCTAGTCTCATAGCANNNTATATAGAACAAATGTATGTATGTATGCATGTGTGTGTGTGTGTTTGTGTATGAAAATATTTCTAAATGTCTCACTATCAGTATTTGTTTTAAAGGAGTTCTCCAATTGTTTTCCTCAGTGTTTTTAAAGTAATGTAACCTTTCTGAATTTGCAGAACAGGAAGTGAAGGAAACATTTACATTTTTCACGCTTGTATACCTACAGAAAGGATGGCATGATGGATGGTCCAGTGGGTAGCACTGTAATTTCATAGCATTAAGGGTCTGATTCCTGTGCTTCCCTCAGATTCGTTCATCTCACTAGCAGGGAGAGGCCCACAGGCCTGGTTTATTGCAGCTTTGCTGTACGAATTGGATCACAATGTTTACCTGAATTCATCTGATTGAATCCCAGTCACCACAATTTGATATGGAAAGATCTTCTAAGTTTTTGTGCCTATCGCAGGAACAAAGGGTGCAGGCAGGAACCAACCCCAGGCAGTTGCCAACACACCGCAGGGCGCACACGCACACATGCACGCAAGGCTGATTTAGACTCAACAATCAACCTGCCCTGCATGTTTTTGGACCGTGGGAGGAAACCAGAGCCCCTGGCAGAAACCCACGTGAACACAGGGAGAGTGTGCAAGCTCCACACAGAAAGGACCTACGGCCAAACCCGCGATCCTCTTGCTGTGAGGCAGCAGCGATAACCACTGCACCACCATGCTGCCCTGCAGGATCCACCAAAACCCATTTGTAGGGCAATCTTATGAGACCCTTATGATCAGTATTAATAGGTACATACCATAGCATCCAAAAGAAAAGGGGATTTGAAGATGGATGGATTATTAGGTGATAATTAGGTATCATTAGAAAGCCTAGTGATTAAAGTCATAAAACAATAACACAAGGAGGCTCCCAGAAAGGCAGCTGTAGCGGCCCTGAGCGACACACTTAACCTGCTAAGCCCTAAGAAAACATCCAGCTGTTATAAAAGGGAGCAACTCAAAGCTGATTTCGAAAAAACACAATAGATCAGAGTCACAGTGGGCCTTGAAGTTATCCCAGGCTGTGTAGAACACAAAATAGGGGTACACTCTGCATGGGGTGCCAGTCCGTCACAGGGCAATGCAGTCGTTTACTATGGGTAATCTAGAGACACCTAACTGTGTGTACTTGGACTGCAGATGGAAAGCCCAGAGGAAAGCCTCACAGCACAGGTAGCAGCTGCATGCTTCATACGCAGAGCGGCAGAGCGGCAGAGCGGAGGTGGTATGTCGACCGCCCTGCGCTGGAGGAGTGTGCCACCCATGCTGTTGTTGTTGCTGATTTGATCTCGGTTCTCCCACTCTCTCATGGGGTAACTCGCAGTCAGCTTGCTTTTCCTAGGCAGTCAGTGGCTCTAATTATCTCAATCTTCTGTACTTATTTGCTGATGGCTTTGCTAGGCAGCCGATCTTAAGTGTTTACTGAAACTGTGGTTTTAAAGTTTTTCCAAGAACCTAGTGCTATGGTCTCCACCCACGCTTGGGCCATTCACAGTCTCTTGTCTCCTCTTATAGGATATTCATTTAATCTTTTTGCTCCACTAACTTCAGGTTTCATTTAGCATCCCTTGGGACCATGACCTGGATCAGCCAGAAAATTCCTTACTGGTTTACGAAATGTCTGAGATATATGCAGAGATTATTATAAGGTTCGCATCACATGATGATTCAGTTACTGATGTCCACTATGCAGGTCCTCGCATGCAGACTGACTTAGAAAGTTGGACAGTATTATAGAGGATACCAGGCACCTGACAAAATCAGTTTTCTCCCTCTGTGTGGGACAAGAAGCACCAAGACCTCAGGACAGTTTTACCTGCAGGTAATTAAGCTTCTCAGCAAGTCTGACACCTATGTTTAGCAGGGACCTGGGCAGAGTGGCTCTGCAGGCTAAGCCTCTGCGCATGTAAACAGAAGGTCACTGGTTTGAGCTCTGGCTGTAGCAGAATCACATGCCCGTGGGTTCCTGAGCCAGGACCTTTACCCCCAGCTCCAGCTGTGAGTGCCAACTATTTCAAGGATTGTTGACCTGTCTGAACAAACTCATCTCTGGCAAAACTGCATTTTTGATATCAAAGTGTCTGACAGAATTTGTATTACGCCGATGACCTGTGAGGTTTAGTGCAATATTGTGTTTGGCCAATTTGTAAACCCAGCAACTTTAAGAACACCCAAACTTTTATGAAAACTTTTACTTTTATTCACCCGATTTTACAGGTTTTTATCACCCATCTCATGAAATCACCGCAGCTAGGTTGCAGAGGTGCGTAATTCAGGTCCAGAAAGTAAAAGTCCAAACCAACCACTTGAGTACAAAGAGTTACAGTCGCAGAGAACTCAACTAGTTACTTGAAACAAAATCTTTGTCTTAACTTTTACTCTCTGGACCTGAACCATCCAACTCTGCTAGGTTGACATGTCTATCTAAATGTTGCTACAGATTAACGTCTTCACGCTCTTGTACATGTTTTATTTTTATCCTTTTCCTATTGCTTTGTGTTTTCTAGCACAATATGTTATAGGGAGCACACAATTGTGCTGTGTAGACAAGAAAAAGAACTTTTATTGACATTTGTATATGTCATACATAGGTGGTAGGGGAGCCCAGTGAGCGGCACTCTTGCCTCCTTTGTGGAGTTTGCATGGATTCTCTAGTTTCGTCTCCTGGTCCAAAGATATGCAGTCTGCTCAGTTGACATCCTTACATTTCAATTAGTGTGTGTATGTAGGCATCACACCATGGACGGGAATCCTATTCACGGTATCCCCTACTTTTTGTGCTACTGTATGCCGCCTGGGATAAGATCCAAGCTGACCTGCCACCCAGTACTGGATCAGTGGTTGGGAGATGGCTAGATGGATTTATCGTACACATGCATCTCTGTAAATGTCATTCTGTTAGAAGCAGATGTCCGAAGGGACTCCCACGCAGATGAAACAATTACGTAAACAATGCGTAACTGCTGCATAGCGATGTATGTCTTCTAACGTAGATAATGCAGTTTTCTTTCATTTAAAGGTTGATTTCAGATAATATTTTGTTGTGTAGAACTTGTTTCTGCACGCTGGCCATATGTCAAAATAATTTTGTTCTCACCACACTTGCACTCCTGTTTCTGACGGGGTGACGTGGGCTTAGACAGAATGATTGGGTAATTGCTTTGTTTGCTTGTGATCCCCCTTATAGCTCCCTGTCTGGATGTTACCCCTACTTAGGTTCTTATGATGTTCTGTGCATCCGTGATAACGTTCATGTTGGCTAAATCTTCATTCTGCTGAAGTGGCCGCTACATATTAGGGGGAAAAAAAAAAAAAAATCTTAAATGACATCTCTAAGGTGGATAAGGGCTGAAAATGTGTACTTGACTTTTCCCTTGAACTAAATCACAACTGAAAAATAACCCATTAGAAAGAAACTCTGAGAGAATTCATGTATTGATGAAGCCACCACTCAGGGTTAGTGAACATTTCCTACTGCGATTTTTTTTCCAAAATATGAGCTAGGACTTCTGCTTCTAGAGAGATGAGGCGGCCCAGCATGATACAGCAATCATCCCTTCAGTCTGCATTATTCCAGAAATCTGGTCTATATTTGTAGCGATTCTCCTTAATCATGAGATGAAAAAATGAATGAATGAAGCACCTGGATTTGTTAGCGGCCTGACTTAGCTGCTAAAGGCTGCTAACGTGATATTTGACTTTAGCTTTCTTGTAACACGATAAAAAAATAAATATTCTTTTACTTAGAGCAGGCAAAAATCAACAGTGGCTTATGAAAATAAATAGTCTGGACCGTTTTGTGAAAATCAATCAAACTATTAATTTTAACATCTAAAACCTTTCTTAGGGTCTCTTTCTGATATTAACTGAAATGAACAGTATTATGTTTGGACCCCTGAATTCACTATCTGCTTGGGCACTTTTGACAGCAGTTGCAGCTGCAAATCCTTCAGGGAAATTTAAAAATTTTATTTTATTGTCAGCTTTGCTCATTGACCTAAAGTCATGTTTGCTTGCTTCAAAGTTCTCTAGTTGCTTTTTAACAACAGGAAACATGTTTATGTCAGGAATGTGCATTTGTCTTACATACAGTATGATACATCTAAGTGACAACCCACTGTGAAGATGATGTGATCAGACTAATCTCAGGTTGTATCTTGAAAACTCAACATTCCTCAAACATTACCAGCTCTTGACACCAGTCTTACGCATAACAAATTCCAAAGGTCATGATAATAAACCCTGGTCAGTGCATTAATCATCAAAATATGACATGTAAAAATACGAGTCAAATATATACGTTTTCAGTTTGCATCTGAACAACATAAGCAATTGCCCCACAACACTTAAGTAGCATGATATGATTGCAGTTATTTATGGATTCTATATACATGTACACAATGTAAAATTTTTATCTTTATATAAAATTATTTTCATGAAATTACTTCTATACACTTTTTACCAATTAACTTCTGCAATGTATGTGTAATTTACACAAAGTGCACACACTGTATGTTTTTCTATTTGCCGATATGAGGGAACCTGCCTTTTGTGTGCTCTGTGGTTAAAAAAAAGAGAACCCAATAAAAAATTTGCCCCCCCCCCCGCCATGTATTGTGATTGTGACGACTGCCTCTCCCTCTTGGCAACTGAGTGTGTAAACACGAGCCTAGTGGAAATGTACCACGACTCCATGGCCCTTCCACGTTATCCGACTCGTTTCGTGAAAGTTGACTCACTCTCACCGCAACGCCGGCTTGGCCTCACCTCGTGTGAAGCTGTTCTTTAGTGGGATAGGTTTGACGTGTGACAGATTTTATTGCCCTGATTTAAGGCCACCTTGTTTTAGCCCTTGTGGTGTTATTATTGCACGACTCAGAAGAAACTCGAGATGTTCATCCCGAAATTCAAGAAACCTGTGATGCTCACGCTGTTGCGCTGTGAAGTGTCTTCGGTGTGCGATGCCATCGTTTGTCCATAATTCTGCGCTCGTGATCGCAGTAACTTATAGCTATCTGGTGCATCAAGTTGGCATATACATATAAAATGCATCATGTGTTCAAAAGTACGATTTTATTTATTGCATTCTGCAGAGAGATCAGATGTTTGTTTTGACAGATCGTGCTGCTCTGGGCTCCACCCAGGGTGTCATCTCCTTTTCTGTTTCCAGTTTTCCAGGGACAGGATCCTGCCTTTCCTCAATCCCATGTTGGACAAGTGGTTATGGAATATGGATAGAAACATGGATGTTTCACAGTAACATTATTTAGGTAAAACTTTACAGCATCCCATTGGTATATTCATATATACAGATCGGGTCAGTTTATTTCAATCCCAATGCGGTTTCTTTTTTTCAGTTTCACCAAAGCGTTACACTTTCATTACGCACTTTTGAAATGCGCATTCTACACACAATAGAAGGAAAAATCAGAAATTTCTAAATGGTGTAGTAATACTTTACTTAAAGCAGTCATATAAATGCATTATAGATGCATTCATTAAGTATTATAAACATGGTTATACATGTTTATAAAAATGCATAACACATTGTAGCCATGTTTATTATGCTGTATCTATGCTTTCATCTATAATGCACTATAGATACCTTCATAATGGATTATAATGGTCAGTATATGCCATTATAGTGCATTATGAAGGTATTTATAGTGCATTATACATGAGAGGTTCATAGAGCATTCATACTGCGTAATAAACATGGCTACAGTATAATGCGTTATGCTTTTTTATAAAAAATATATAGCCATGTTTATAATACTTAATGAATGCATCATAATGCATTATGAGGGTATAACACATTTATATGACTGATTTAAGTATTGTATTACCAAAGAGACAAAATCCTAATCCAGACCACAGCAGTTTAATAATGTTCTGTAATTTACAGACTATTTCTATGACATCCTCTGTGTGTAACATTACACATTTTCACGGTATTTAAGTTAAAGTCATCTTTTGTAAGATAGCTTAACCTTCGGTATGATTTGTAAAACAGGTATTTCCCTTGAGGCTTATGAGTACCCAAGTTAAGCAAACACGGTAGAAGAAGCTGTATAGGCATATCTCATTTCACAATTAAGTAAAAACAACTATCCACGCATTTTTTTGTGGGCTGCATGTTGCTCTTTGTAATATAATAATGCAAACACCCAGCCAACTATCTTCTAAACACTTATCTTGGTTATGGGGATAATGAAATAATATTTTGTTTAATTGGCATGTTTAAAGTTTGACAGAGCAAATACTGGCAACAACTCACGAGTAATTCTTTTCGATGCTAATTCTTGTCATGGAGAGGCCTGGAGTCTATCCCAGACAGCACAGGAGACAAGGAGACCCTGGAAGGGATGTGAGTCCATTACAGAACACAGGCTCACAATTTAGAGTCCATAATTAGCCTGACTATATGCCCTCGCATAGCAGGAGGTAACTAGCATGAGGAGATTATGCAAACTCCACATGCATAGCATGCAATCACAGATAAAATATCTAACAAAGAATTGTAATGTCCTCTGCAGAATTGCTCTATTTTTTATGCAAAGTCAACAGTGACACAGGGATAAAACATACAGGAGCTGAGCTGGATGGCAAAGCTCTCGATTTACCAGATGATCCACGTTCCTACCCTCACCTATGGTCATGAGCTCTG
>JAODKF010000138.1:3182216-3201902 GCA_026779585.1 Mormyrus proboscirostris
TAGTTGAGGTGGTTCGGGCATCTGTCTATGGTGCTTCTTGGACGACTCCCTGGGGAGATGTTTCAGGCATGTGCAACCGGGAGGACGCCCCGGGGCAGACCCAGGACACGCTGGAGAGATTATATCTCTCAGCCTGTCTGGGAATGCCTTGGTATTCCCCCGGTGAAGCTGGAGGAAGTGGTTGATGAGAGGGAGATCTGGGCATGCCCGCTGAGACTGCCACCACCCTGAGCCAACCCCCGGCTTTAAATGGATGGGATGGATGGACAGTGACGTAGAACCGCAGAGAAGCTTATTTACTGTTCACACGGTGTACATCATGATTTAATGTGTGCTAATTTCCTAATTTTCTAGCACATCTGTGGGAATCACCATGTTATGTTAACATCAAACATTAGCAGAATTTGCATTCGCCTGCATAAATTTGCATCACGAATCCATTCCATTCAGCTGTCCTGTAGAACTTTTTTTAAGTACGAGTTTGGAAATTTTCTTCTTCTGAGTTCTCAGGAATGCACTGGTACATTGCAATGTGCAATACTACTAATGATGAATAATAAATAGAATATGTCCTTTTTTGCTTTAGATACTCTATGCATATTGATGCAGATGACAGGTATCTCAGTGAATTTCAACCAATCAGATGGTTTGGTCACACTTTTGGGCCTGCTTGTTTGTGCAGATATGGCTTGGGTACAGGTCACATACTTTACAATGGAAAGCCGCCCGTTCGTGGCATGACTTGGGTATAGTTAGGTTCTTGGTGGCAGTGAACGACGCCATCATACTAAATATTTACCATAAATATAATATAAACTGTCATCCTTCTCATTCATTATCTGCAATCTTGGCACTTTTCCACTGCCACCAGAAACCAACCAGTACCGCAAACTGACAGTTCTCCATGGAAAACTATGCGAGCCGTACCTGACCTGTACCCATGCAGGTTTCCCAGCATTCATGTTGATTTTGTCTAGGAACACGCCAAGCCCATGCATATACAGACCCTCCCCAGGTGTGATGACCTGCTCGTCTGATCCTCCTGTGTGCCTACGCTCCCTCATTTACCTCGTGTGAATCCCTGATTGTTGTCAGCTGCTTCATGTTATTCCAGATTAGTCCTGTGTATTTCAGTCCGCATTCCAGTTCGTTTACTTAGGTCTGTCGTTGAAGTCTCATTGAGTAGTGTTGCCGTCCGTTGCCTGTCCCATGTCCCTGCTCCCTTTGTCGATTAAATCCCGTGTTCCCCAATCCTACGGCTCCTTTGCCAGCTTCCCCGTCTTGTGCACCGCTACAGGTCGTGATACCGGGGTTAATATGGTCCGTGTTACGATATTTCCACTTTATGATAGGTAAATGTTTTTTCACTTTCAGTACATTATGCAATAAATTACATGACATATTCAATATATTACATTAAATTACATGACATATTCAAATCAGCTTTGTGTTGATGATTTTGTCCAGCTGTAGGCTAATGTAAGTGTTCTAAGCACGTTTAAGGTAGGCCAGACTAGGCTTCTTAGATTAGGTGTACTGTATTAAAATGCATTTTCGCCTTCCGATATTTTCACCTTATAATAGATCTATCGTAACGTGACCACTTTATAACATGGGAAGGGGCTGTAGCTACAATCTAAACTGACGATCATGCAGCAGGCCTTGTTTAATCTGGAAAATGCCTGTGTGAATACCCCTTCAGAATCTGAATAGCAGGTGAAGTTGTAATACATATTATGGCTTTGTTTGAACTGCTTGATAAAGTAAGTTCCTAACACACTTTTCTGTATTGTATTTTTATTGTATTGTCTTATTGTAGGCCTGTTTTGCCAGTTACACTTGCCCCTCGTTTTCACATTAGCAATAATGTGTACATTTGTAACTGACAAACGATTCTTATTTACATAATACATTGTTTGCACTTATTAGTGTTTGCACTTATTAGGTGTGTACATGTGAATTATAACAGATCAAAATGTTTATTTCACATGCAGTCGTTTGGCGTAGGGGCTCCCAAACTTTGGATGTTTACGTAGTTTAAACAATTTCACGGGCCGGTTAAGCTTGTCGGCCGAGGTGGCATCGACGTGAGATTCCAAATGTCTAACAGTTCCTGTTTTTTTTCCAAAAGCGAAAATAAAGTAATGAATCGTAAAATAGGCTTCAAAATAAATAGTTAATAGTTATAATTAACCAGTCCCTGATCTCCGAAACCACTAATGTTCTGCGGCCCTATATAATACTACGCACGGGCCAGACGTTGGGAACCCCTAATTGATAGCGTTGGTTGTGTACGATCCCATATGTCTTTTATTTAGTGTTCCTTACGATTGTGTTTGCGGGGGCTGCCTGCGGGCTTTTTTGTACCTTTTAAATGTATTCATGAAGTGTACACCTGTTTTCTCGTTTAAATTTCTTTTAAAGTGCGTTAATTGGGACTTCGTGATCACTCACTGAATTACATAAAAAGTTGAATAAACTTAAAATATCTTAAGTAATCGATTACAGTAAACTTGCCTCGATGTATTTAATTTAACCTGTAAAAATCGGTTTGATGAACAAACTAATAATATTCTACTACGGGCATGAGAAGAAACACACTGAACGATGAAAGCCTTTGTTTTATTTTTTTCATGGTATTTGTCACAGTTGAGATTTACCTTCGAGCATAAACTAAACAATTATTTTCTTCCAGTATTATTTTGTAAACTGTGTTTAAAGGTACGTTAATTGTACAGTATAATATACCAACGAAAATCTCACGTGACTGCGTATTTTTTCTGTTGGTAAATTGGGCACGTTTTTTTTTTTTTACCTGGAGGAATTAAACAGATGCTTTCGAGGATGCCGTCGAACAGCAGCCACAGAGCAGGCACCAACAATAAAACTAACACTCGTTACGACATTTATTGAGGAAAATCTTTTTGAGGAGTCTATTAAGTGTCTTTTGCACATGATAAGTTATTGATAGGAAAAGCAACTCATCAATCGCTTTTCCTGTCGGGACCCGAACCCTCTCTCCGCACCATTATTTTAAAGAAAAACACATTCCTGTGATATCTCAGCTGTGCGCAATACACACTTTTATAATTATCAGCGCAGTGCAGTTTTCGCCTCACCGATTTCTGCTTCTGTGTGCGACAGAGGCTACCTGAGCCAACACGTGTTTTTTTTTTTACCCCACCATTGTTTTCATCAGTATGGCAGCTAGAGGAGGGGACGATCTGTCAAGTTTCCAGAGGTGCGGAGCAGACGGTGACAATTCGCAGAGATGCCGATGACCTTGAATTGTTTTTTTAGGGGAGATTAAGGCTCCGCATCACGATCTGGTTCTTGTTACATTTACTCCCTGCTTCCCTTCAGCTGGGTACGAGTTTGTAGTTGCTACATTGGTTGGTGTCATGGCTCTGGCGCTCGGCGATGCCTCTTCCCGTTACATGTCTTTGAATGGATCGCACCGTGCCCGACCTGTGCAGTCAGTCTGTGCGGCGCTCGATCCGCTCTCCTCGCTGCCGACAGCCAGTCCTGTACATACCGTCCCGCACGGCTCACTGCGGACGCCAGTAATTACCTGAGACTCGACCAGGAAACATTTTAAAAATCCACCGCTTACACCGAATGTCCCTGTGCGCTCTAACAAAATAATATTCGTTAAATTTATTAACGTAGGCCTATATACCGCCGTCTTAAACGTATTTTCATGTGTTTACAACGGCTTATACCGGAGAATTCTCAGTAGGGAAAACTCAGGCAGAAGCAGAGCTGAGAAATGGCAATTATAAGAAAAAGAAACTTAACCTATCCAGAAATATTGCATAATGTATCAATGCAAGGTTGCTGTGAGTCTGGAGCCTGTCCAAGGAAGCACAGAGGGCACCCCGGCCTGGATGTCATCCCAGTCCATGGCATGCAGTATTACAGCGCAGTGTAGCCTACCTAATATTAATTATTATACCAAAGCCTAAAATAAGAACTTAACATGATAACAAAGAGATTAACTTCAGTACATAAAATATAAGCTAGTAAATATAAATTTTGACTGGTACATCGGTAACAGTCAAAGCACAGCCTTCCATGATACTGTTACGCAGGCGCGAACGAGCCTCTCGGGTAAACACGCTCGCCGCCACTATATGCAGCTCATGTGACTAACGTTAAAATGACAGTTGATCCGCAGCCCTCTTCCCTGGAAGACCGTCAATTAAATCAGCTGCTCCAAACGCGAAGCTCAAAGCACCCGAAGCCCGTCACGGCTGTTTACGGAATCAGATTCTAGGGTTATCGGAACAGCCTGTTCAGTCGCGTGATTTCGCGATCTCTAGGATTAAATTAGACTTTCCTTTACAGTATGTGTTTAGTCTGTCAATGCGGTCCAGAGTTTTGTAACGAATAAAATAATAGAGGGAACTTAAATGGCTGCACTTGATCCCAATAGATTCGATTTAGGGAACCTGCAAGTTAATTTCACTTAAAAGCTCCTACATCGTTTATTTCCCTTATTGCTTGGTCCTTGTAATATACAGTGCTTTAGCTTTTAATTTTTCCTTTGGTGTTAGGTATATGAAATTTTCAATTAGGCTTGAATAATTGACTATTTAAAAGTTGGATGAGCCAGTTATGAATAATTGGCACAAGTTCATTATTGATATATGCAAGTATTAGAAAGCATAACTACAAATGATGAGATATTAATAAATACAGAAAAACAAGGTTAGCTTGGCAGGAGCCATGTTTGTCACACATGCGCTTTAGCTGGCATATTCTGGAAGCTTCTTATTTACTTGTCATCACATGTAAAAGTAGTTATTTCCAGAAGGGATTAAACCTGCGGCAGGCCGAACCCAAAGTGGTGACCAAATCGTGATTTAAACAAGCTTATTTAGACCAAAAAAGTAAACTGTGGACCTGTTTCCCGTAAAGCCTAGGAATTTGCGGATCCCAACAGATTGTATTCTTACCAAAAAGGAGTTGGCTAAATCAACAAATGTGAAGGCTTACAACTTGATCACTAGACTTAGACCATGGAGATGTAAACCACAAGAATTTTCCTAAACTGAGGAATCTGGAATTGGTACTGCTTTTTGAAGGTTTCTTTTCCGCTTTTATTTTCTCACGTTAAAATTTGAAGTCTTTTCCCTCATTCCCTTTTTTTCATCTTTTTCCTCAAACATTTGTTCTGCTCTTAGCGATCACCATTCACATAAACATGACACGTCGGGACGCTGAGGTCCTCAGGGATTTTACGAGCATGTTTTTCTCATTCGGCTTTTTTGTTCCCCAAAGGCTGCTTTTTTTTTAGCTTCCCTCATGCTGGGTCACCGTACCCTGCACTGACCCTTTCACGTCATATGAACTCATTAGTTTGCAAGCAGTACGGAGTGTAAAATTCATGGAATGTGGGAACACTGAGGATTGGTACAGAAAGACAACTTAATCTCGTTTTTTTTTTTTTTGGAACAGGAGAAGCACACTGATTACTGCACAGACAGTTCGATAGAAGTGTATAATCAAAGTGTCTTTTGAAGCAGAAAAGGCATTTTACTATTAGTACCCTTAATACAGAGGGCCATTTCTCACCTTTTTAATGATTTTACTTTTTCTAGTAAAAACTGCAGAGTAGGTGCATCAGTAGGCAGCTCTGTGGCCTCAGACCCCCAGGCTTGCGGGCTTGGTTCCTGTCCTGGGATCTGTGGGTGTGCGGGTTGAATCTTCTCCCTGTGCTTGCGTGGGTTTAATCTGAGTGCTCTAGTTTCCTCCCACAGTTAATAAGCCTTCAAGTTAGTTGAATCAGTGTCGGTAAATTTCTCAGTGTGTGTGACTGTCTGTGCCTTGTGGCATCTCATCCAGGGAGTCCCCTGCTCAGTTCCCTCTGCTTCCTGGGCTTCAGGCTCACAGTGACCGTAACATTATAACCAGAAGATGGATTGACAGAATGCATACATTTACTGTTTATAGAGGCATTCCAAGCAAGAAATTAGCAGTTGTAACAGCATTGAAAGAAAGCCGTAAATATTGCACAATGTTTAAAATTGTGAAAAGCTTGGAGACAATGGAAGATACTAAAATTCCAGAAGGGTGGATGAAAAACATCCCCTGTAGTTTGCTGTGTTGATTATAGAGCTTAACAGCCCCAAACTGCAGAGTTTCTGGATTCCCACGGGTCCTGATTGTCTCCTATGCGAGGGATGGCAAAGGAAAAACAGAATTTCACATGTCCTGCTAACAACCACTAATGGCCAAAATTCAAGGATTCATTCAAGAATTCAAACTTTTATTGTCATATATACAAAGCACACTGTATAGAGTACAATGAAATTCCTACTTGAATGTGTTCTTCAAAGACTAGACAGTTAAAAAACCAGCGCAACATTATAATAACTAACATTACATAAACAATAAAGAACTAACAAAAAACTTGTACTATTGACAGTACCCATTAGTGACCATAACAATGCAAGTGTGTAGTGTTTTAAACAGTCTTTAGCGCGTGTATCGTTTGCTAGCAATATTGCACATAAGTTTGTTAAGCACACTGTTAACATACATCGCAGGTTATATCGCACATTATGAATATTATTATTATTGCATATGAAAAAACCTCCACATGCCCACTGCACTGTATGTTGAGCAGTCCGACAGCACTGGGGTAAAAGCCGTCCCTGAATCCTGTGCTGTGCCTGCGGGTTGTCCTGAGAGAAGTAGCAGTGCGGGCTGGGTAGAGGCCTTTTGTCTTTCTGAAGCATTGTGGAAATATCTAGCATTTTTGGCACAGATATTGGCGGTAATGGTTATAATCAATCAGGCCAAATATCATACGTTGGACAATTAAATAAGTAAATAGAATAAAGTCCTGCAATCTCTAAAAGCTAGAAGTGTTTCTGTAATTTTGGCCACTGGTGCAAATGGAAACATCCCCTGTGACAAATGTCCTGTACTGAGACCAAGGCGATGGCAGATTGATTTGGGCTATAGAGCAGTAACAGTTGTTGCTTAAACATCATTTGCTTATAAAAAAGAGCCTTTTCATCCATGCCATCCAGATCCTGTTATTCAAATTTTATCGATAGATTCCACACTTCAAAGTGCACTGTATTTCTATACTACACACAGTCGAGTTTTTAAGGTAGACCGATTCATCACCTATTCTTATTTCTGACTTGAAGGAAGGGTGTCAGTTCAGTGACACCATATTGCTTAATAAATGTTTTTGGACTGCGGCAGGAATCCAGAGTTCTGAGGGCAGCCTGTATGTGCATGGGGAGAACAAACATGACAAAATATCTGCCTGATTCCACCTATTTTTGCTTATCCATAACACTTAATTGTTTCTAATCTCCAAACAAATTTAGGATAATACAATGGACAACCTGAGTAACGACCAGGTTTTTAAACGGCCATTTGCTTCATCGAAGGAAAAAAAATTCATCAACACTTATATCACCCATGTGACCCAGTTATTAATGCCTTAGTCACTCAATCAACCAGTGAACCAAATCTAAATGATAATGGATTAAATTAAATTAAACTAGACAAAAACAGCCTAGGGCAAAAATCCAAGAATGTAGGAAAGTTGCAAGGCAAAAGCCACAAGAGGAACATGAAGGCTCATCTGACATTGGCTAAAACACCTTGATTACCCCCAACACTTTTGGGAGAATCTTCTGTGGACTGATGAGTCAAAAGTGGAGCTATTTGGAAGACATGAGTCCTGCTGCATCTGGAATAAAGTTAAGCCAGCTTTCCACACAAAGAACATCACGCCCACAGTCAGACATGGCAGAGGCAGTGTGATGGTGTGGGGATGCTTTGCTGCTGCAGGACCTGGGCAACTTGCCATGATTGAGGAACCCGTGCATTTAGCTGCCAACCAGAAAGTACTGAAGGAGGATGTCCTGTCATCAGTCCGTGATCTGAAGCTCAAGCAGAGTTGGGTTTATAGCAGGACAACAATCCGAAGTGCAAGAGCAAGTCCACCTCTGAATCACAGAAAAAAAACAAAATTATGATTTTGGAGTGGCCCAGTCAAAGTCCTGACTTGAACCTCACAGAGATGTTCTGGTGGGACCTCAGAGTTCATAAATGAAAACCCTCCAATGTGGAAGAATTAAAACAATTCTGTAGAGAAGAATGGGCCAAAATTTATGCACAGTGAAGCCAGAGACTGATCTCCTCTTACCACAAACGTTTGATTGCCGTTATTGCTGCTGAAGGTGGCACAACCAGGTTTTAAGTAATTAAGCAATTACTTTGTCACATGGGTAATATGGGTCTTGGTGAATTATTTTCCCTCAGTAACTCAAATGGTCATTTTAAAAACTGTGGCGTGTGTTTACTCTTTACTCAGGTTGTGTTTTGTATTATCCTAAATTTGTTTGTAGATCGGACACAAGTGTTATTGATAAACAAGAACGAAGGGAATTTGGAATTTGGGCAAATACTTTCTCACGGCACTCTACACACACGACCAGGACGGGGATCAAAAATAATCCACTGAGCCATTTTTATTGCTGTTACTGTTGATGATGATGATGATGATGATGATCTGAATCAGACAAAAGTATATTATCAATTCAGTTTCAGTTTTATGTGAATAATGCAAAATATGGATGTAATTATGTTGTAGCCCTACTGCAGTCTGTCCGGGCGATACGTGAGTATTTTAGGCGACACGGTTCATTGTTAGCACAGCTAGATGGGCTTATACTGTATCCTCTGCACTGTGTCTGGTGATGGGAAACATCGAGTGTTCATGACCCTTGGCTGGATGGGGCTATTGTGTCACCATTACTGTCGGGAGTAACTGGTTCCATTGATGATTGTTGAACCTCGTTGGGTTTCACTGATGCCAAGAGGGCACAGGACTTCCCCAGAACCATCAGAGCAAGTGGCTCCATAAATCAGCTCATCAGCCTGCTCATCACTGCCGACCCCGGGATTCAAACTTGTAACCTTCAGACCCACTGTGCCACACCCTGCCTCCCCATGTGATTTTTCTGACACACAGGCCAAACACTGGAACCTTGAGGGCTGCACTTGGGGAACTATCATATAGGAATAACCTGAAAGGACACTGAGAAGCGTGATATGGGTCCATCAAGAGGTGCAGACACACTAGGATCACGTTGTTGTATGCGGAGCCCTTATGTAGCACGGTCTGCTTTTCTGCACAGGGCTGTTTTGGGTGAATCTGCTGGGGAAAGTTAACGCCTCCAGAAATTCACAGGACGTCGGAATGGGACCATATTAGCTCTTCGGTAAATACTTAAATACTACATAATGCATGCGCCAGGGAAAAAAAGGACTCTTTGATGTCCTTGAAAAGCATCACCGCAGTGAGTCGTATTCCGCAATTAAAATAAAAATAAAAATAACATGCCGGCGGTACGCTGCTCTCTCCAGTAGAAATGTTCAGCATGGGTTTGGCTACTAGCCGCCCCCCCCTCCGCCATTTACAAATGGCACAGTCCTGCCACGGGGATTTCAGTGACTTAATCTGCTGGCGAAAGCCGGGGCAGACAGAAGCCCCTTTGTCCGCCGCTGACAGAGAGTCGCTTCAGGGTGTAATGCTGCTGCTGCTGCTACTGGGCGCGCCCAGCTTCTGTCGGCAGTGGGCGGAGTCGGCGACGGGCACGAGGCCGCCAGATTTAAAGGCACGTGTGCATTTACTTGCCCGACACACGCGACTATGGAGGCGGGCATGAGGCCACGGGAGAATTACCACGCTGTGATCAGGAGCCGCCCGCTCATAAAAGCCGTGCAACGCCTGATTCCCACTGGTCTGGTGTGTGCTAAGCTTTGATAACGTATCAGTAGTGAGCTTGCCGGCGAGGGTCATGGCGCTCTGGATGCCGCTGCTCGTTTCGGAGGCAGACAGAGCCACTGTCAGAGCCCACAATCCCGCAGCTGCGAGGCGGATATGCCAGCCGTGTGGCAGAAGGCCCCAGCCGGCTCCCCTCGGACATAACGCAGTGGGCGTCACTGGGACTTTACCAGTCATGTGACAACTGCCATCAGCCCCCTCATCTCATGCTTTTAAAATTTTAAATGATTATAAATTATGTTTGTTGTTGCATGATCATTTTATCAGATATGCAGTCCTAATTATGCAAGTGGGTAAAGCACTGTTTCCTCCCACCATTTGAATTTTTGTTCGAATCCCACCTTTGCTCTGAGAGTGTGGGGCTTGCATGTCACCCTTCGCTGTTGCCTGGTTCCCTCCCACAGTCTGAAGACAAAACAGTTTGGATAACTGTCATCTGCGTATTGCCCAATGGGCATGATTTTCTGTGTGTGCCCTGTGATGGAGTAACATTCCGTCTGGGGCACTGCCCAGCCTTATACCTTGCGCTGCCTGGGATATGTTCCATTCCCCCGATGACCATGTATAGGATAAATTGGTTGGAAGATGAATGAACGTTTGCCCACATATGATTTTCACCATGTCATTTCTTTAATCTTTCTGTTGTAGCTGTGGTGGTTTATTTGCCTTTTTTTTTTTGGAGAATCGCACAGAAATATGTGTGTGTATTGTGTTTGCAGTTGGGACTTAAAATTTCAATGAGTCTGGCTATTCTCAGATTTCACTAATTAACAAGATGTTTTATTTCTTTGCTGAAATGTCATGGACTGGATGTTATTTGTCCATCACACCATTCTCTGTAAACTGCAGATGCTGCCATGTGTGAGTGCCCCTGTAATGTTTTTCTGAAATGCAGGAACGTCTGGCTTCAGGAATCATAGCACATTTAGCACCACTTACATCAGGCATCTTAGCCAATCGGTAACTGGCTCCATCGACCCCCTGTCTGTCCGCTGTTTGCATTCTGTTGCCTTTGCGTGATTAGCTGTTTGGAGGAGCAGGCTGTCTGTATTGACAAAATATGGAATCAAATATTAGCGCACGGATTAAAGTTCAAATAAATATCTCTTTATATTTTGCTGACACTGAGGTCCTTGTGTTCCTCCACCCATATCAACAACACGTTTTGCTTGTTTACTGATCAGTAGGACAGGGAAGCCCATGGATTCTTCTCATAAGGGCTTTGGGGCTCTGACACCTGTCCCTGGCAACAGGCAGATTGCAGGACAGCCACTGGGGGCCTTCGCCACCCTGTGGGAGCACCAACTCGGAATATCAATGCTGTATGACAAAGGAAAAAAAATGGGCAACAATAAAAGGTGACGTGGCGTGTAACAAGATAAGAACTCACAGGGGCGACCTGGACCTACAAGCTAACCGGGAAGTAGATCATTGTTCTTATAGCTGAACAGGGTTAACCACCTTTAGCAAAAAGTAGTATACTTGAAGTTCATGTTATTAAGTATGCTTGAGTATAAATATAGCACAGGGGTCTCAGACTCCATTCCTGGAGGGGCCAGAGACCTGTGTAGCTTAGTTCTTTCTCACTTCCACCACAAATGATTCAACTCAAGAGCTGTGTGGTAATTAGCACAAGAATCAGGTGTGTTAAATCAGGGTGACCCAAAAACTGTGTAGGGCTCTGGCCCCCCAGGACTGGAGTTTCAGACCCCTGGTATAGCAAGTATACTACGGACCACGTACTTGTAATGTATACCAATTTAATACCTCTTCGGACTAAATTGGAACATTTTTAAGTTTAGAAAAGTATACTTTATAAGGTCATTTTAATTTTACAAAAGTATACTTTCAAGTATACAAGTACACTCATCTATATACTACTAGTGTACTAGGTATATACTTCTAGTCCACATCTTAGTTTATTTATACACTTGAAGTATACTTTTTTGAACTTAGAATTGTGAAAACATAATTCTTTTTGCTATTTATATGAGTGCTCAAAGTGCTTTACAATACATGCATCACATTCACACACTGGTGGTGGAGGCTGCCATGCAAGGCACCAACCTGCACACCAGGAGCAATTTGGGGTTCAGGGTCTCACTCAAGGACACTTTGATGGGATTAGGAGGAACCAAGGCTCAACCCTGCAACCCTCTGGTTGCCAAACAATAGCACTGCGTCCTGCACCACCATCTTACTTCTTGTAAGTTTGCTTAGCATGTTACTTGTAGCATAATACGTATATACTTGAAATATACTTCTTAAAGTATTCTTAAATTTAATTCATACTGTATGTACACTAGACTGCAATGTATTTACAAAATCACAAGACAGAATGTTGAGAAGTAAAGTATACTAAAGTATAAGCTTTAGTATTAAAGTATAAGTGTAAATATTAATGCACTTAGTCTTAGACTTTTCTTTATACTTATCAGTATAAGTCAAGTATACTTCACTATACTGTTCTTAAGTATATAAAATATAGTATATAAAAAGTAAACTTCAAGTATACTGCCTCAGTTTTTAGTATAAAATAAGTAGACTCGTAGTACACTTGAATAAACTACTTTTTGCTAAGGGCAGGTTATTGTTGTCTTTTTTTACCCATTTAAACTTGATTCGATTCTGAGCTCCAGAAGACAAAAAAGTTGCCAACTTGCAGGTCAGTGAGACAGGGCAGCCTCGGGATCTAGATGGGCGCTGTGAGACACGCCCTGCCAGGGCCTTTTGTAACCTGTTTCAAATACACCTGTCACCCAAGGGGTTGTAATTATAAATATAACAAGTATAACTCTGCTGAACATGACACTTCTCTTTAATCCCCTCTACATACCGATATGCTGCTCTGCCAAGACGGGAGCAGAGTCTGGATACATGGGGCCAGGTTTAGAAAGCACGGTGTTTACACAGAGGTGCTATGCTCACCTACTGGCGTGGTATCGCTCCTGCCCTCTGCACCGTAGGGACTGCCAGTCGCTAATCTGTGTGAGATTAATCCTGGCCGTGGCAGGAAGGGGTGTGCCCAAACGTGCCTCTTACTGGTGAGTTAGCCCCTATTAAGTTGTTAAGTGATAAGTCATTTCAGGATGTGAGAAAATAACTTAGTGTGGAGAAAAAGGAAATGTACCAAAGCTTTTTTTCTTGTTGGTCTTTAGTGTTGATGTTAATCATAATAATACTCCATTTAAGAAATTAAGATACAATTTAGGATGAAAAATATCTCGTACGGTGGTGGGGCCACAAGGGCACAGGCACCAGCTGAAAGCTGATTGGTCGCCATAGTTCCCCCTCCCCTGCCACTCACCGATTCAAAACATATTATTGGCTAATGATAAAGTCGACCCCTCTGTATGAATCATGCCCCCTCTTATGCTCTCCACCTTAAAATAAATCCTAGTATCACACCCTGATCTCATGATGCTGTCTGAATGGCTGGTATCTATATCCATGTTCTTTATAAGTCGCCAATCTACTGTGAGGGCTCAATTAAGGGTCCATTAAGGGTAAGAGATCTCATAGTCCAGGGAATTGTCAAGTGCTGGAACACAGGAAAGGTAACTTGCAGCACAGGTTAACTCATTGATACTCTTCTGTCCGTGTTTCATTGCTGCCTTTTTGGTACTGGCTAACGGTGAACCTGGGGCCTATCACAGGAGAAAAAGGGTGTGAAGCAGGGGAACGTCACACTCATGTGTAGAGGGCAGGCTTGAGTCATGAGTTCACCTATATGCTTTTGGAGTGCAGAGGGGTCCTTGCAAGCTGGACAGAGTGCTGTCTCTCAGGATTCAAGCCCCAGTCCCAGACATGATGCGTTGTCATGTGAAACACTGAACCCTACCTATGCCTCAAAGAGAGCCCTAAGTTGCTTTTCACATTCTAAAATCTGTAGACTCCTGTGATGATGTTGCTGGCTGGAAATAATGCCCCCCCCCCAGGGAGCTGAGAAGCATCCAGGACAGCTTACACAACCTCAACCTTTAGGATTCGAGATGGCTGTGCCCTTTGTCAACAGAAGTGAGAGCTGTAGTTTTACGCTGTTTATTAGCACGTACGTCTTATTTATGGCTCATTAAATCGGTCGTACACACAGTACTGTCCAGCCGCTATCTGTGGCCTGTGAACTGGGGCCTGTTTAAGAAAGCAGGATTTCTTGCTAGGCTGGATAATTTGTCAGGTTTAAGGTATCCTGGGCTAAATGTAAGTGAATAAAGATAAAGGGGGTTGGAGCCCCATCCTGGGTTGTCCCCCGCCTTGCGCCCGTAGTCTCTGGGGTAGACTCTGGACCCCCCCCCGGCCCTGAATAGGACAAGTGGTTTCAGAAAATAGGTAAATGGATGGAAGTGATCCGGCTAACCAAGAAATCTTCCTGTTTGTAACAGGTCCTTGATATTACTAAATAGCTTTCCAACTTGCTTTACTGGAATGCGGTTAATTCGTGTATGACATCATTTCCAGGTCCAAGTTCCCACCTATGAGGTAAATGGAATTCAGCATAACATATCACTGCAAAGTTTGTCTGGAGACAACTGAGTTGTTGTCATAAAAACCCAGTTAAACTAATATTGTTTATGCATGTGTGTATACAGTACATAAATGTACAGGCATTCACACACAGGAGTAGGAGGCAGCAGTAATTTATTGTAAAACTCATTGTGGTTTACATGTGCATGGTGGTCTTTCATTGGCCTATGTAACTGGTACGTGCTGTATTATAGTTAAAAATGCTACTTACTGTTGGAAGCACCAGTCCCTATAACAAAATAAAATAAAAGAGTAAGAATTGTTTGCAATATTCAGCAGTCTATTTCGCATACCTATTTGTCTTATGTAGGGTTGAGGGGGTCCGGAAATTATTTGGAAAGCTATGGGTGCAAGGCAGAGAATGACCCAGGATGGGGCGCTAAAACATCCTAGGACACTATATAATTATAATATGTACTATGTAACAAGCATGAAGCTTTTCTGTCCTAAGCCTGATATATCTATGCATATATACATATTCATTCCTATTAGAAGGATTAATCAGTTCATGTTGCTGGTGAATTATGCATCTGCTGGATTACTGTCTGTGTATTAGCCTGATCCATGGTATTGCCTTAATATTTTATCAAGGAGATAATGTTTTGGTCTGTATAAGTGTATTAAAAGATATCTTGTGAAAGCTCAGTGCACCACAGGGAAGTTTATAGAGCCTCTTGTTGTGTCCTGAAATGACTCCATGTTACCCTTGGTAGCAGACGCTACCCTCCTCCAGAAAAAATGCTTTGCTTTTCTGCACACTTGTGTGAGAAACTCGGGCCTTCATGGGTATTCACCTCTGTGGACGGCCCTGGCCCTGGATGTCGAGTTGGTGTTTCGTGAGCTCTTCGGTTAGGAATACTTTAAATGTTACTGGCGATGGCATTTCCTGGGCAGCCGGATAATTTGATAATGACGATGAAGGTGCGTCTCGTGTCTGAAGGGTTGGTTGTTTTCCAGCTGAAAGGTCACAGTCTGACACCTGAGACGGTGAAGTTGTTTCGCCTTAAAGAATAGCGTTTCGAGGGAGAGGTGTGGGAAAGCAGATTTACACACGCTCACAGGTCGCTAGGAGATTCCGTGTACAGAATATCTACCAATTTATCTTCATTGCATTTTACCCAGGAATTGTGCTTCATGTACTGTAATGTTTTGTTGCATGCCTATTTGTTCAGTTTATTTGACCGCTTACGTATAATTATGTGTCTTAACACGATCGCCTTGTGAATTGCAGTTTTAAGTAGAATGTTTGCATGGTTTAAATACACAGAATGCACCAGATAGTGGCGGTTAATGGTTAAGCCTTGATTATTGATCAGCAGAGCATTGAAAAGCTTTTGTGTGGAGTTTGCCAGAGCAGAAACCCTGGGGCTGAGGGCAGTGCGGGTCCCCAAGTACAATAAATACGTTCACATTTTACATTATCTTATTCATCTGGTGCTTTTATTCAAAGTGACTTGTAGTAGAGGGTTAGGGTTGCAACTTAAGTGTGCTTCCTGGGAATAACGCCTGGGTTGAATTAAGAGAATGTAGTTAATAATGTAATGCGATGTAAATCACTATGTGGAATAATAGGCTCGCACTATTTTTAATAAAAATCAGTGCTGTCACAGAACTAACAAAACACAATTGTAAGGCGAGGAGGTGTGGACATCTTGGGAGATCAGGTGACAATCTGTGACAATCTCCCTGCTCATTTGGCTGAATTGCTGCCCAGATTACATCCCCATTCCCCCCCCCTCCGTTGCCGTGTCGAGTATCTATGTTTACTGGTCCGGCCGGAGCGAGTCTCACAATGCCACAATTGGGAAATGCCATCTGAAACATGAAACCCCGGGTGACGCTGCAGTAGTGACGTAAGCAGACAGAAACTGGAGTGCCCAGCAGCAACCCCCAATGGACAGAGCCTGAACGGGGGGCCGCACACGCACACTAAGTCAGCTCAGCAATCAATCAGACCCATAGTCCAGGAGGTGTGAGGTGAACAAGGCCGACATGGCGGGGCAAGCGTCCCAAAATGATAAAAACAGCACTTTCATGCAGTGCCCTTACCTACAGGATGCCAAAGGCTCATCAATACAGCTCAGGAGGTGGAAAGTTCAGGTCCAGAAAGTAAATATCCAGACCAAGATTTTTTTTTTAACCAACCAGTTGGTTACTGTGTGACGGTGCCTGTTTGTACTCAACTGGTTGGTTAAAAAAAAAATCTTGGTCTGGATTTATACTTTCTGGACCTGACCTTTCCACCTCCATGTATGACGTGATGTAGACATGAAAGGACAAAAGTACCTCAAGAAACAGAACTCTCTGCCTCATCGATCTCCTTCACCCTGATATGTCTATAGCAGAAACAGTTTTGTAACTGGGTGGTGTGTGCCTGACTGGGTTACTCCTTCTGTGCCTGTCATGCAAAGAATGGTTGCATGTCCACTGGGCCCTTAACCCCCCCACACCCCATCTCAGCCCACCCCCACCCTTAGATAAATATCAGATCCTGAGTGCTGACCCCAAGCCTGGCTCACAACAGTGTATATGTGTGTATATGTCTCAAAGCAAAAACAAATGGGATGTCTGAAAGGGGGCTTCCTGATACACTTGTACAAATGGCAAGTACAGCATCATTTCATATCCAACCATCTTCTGCAAATACTTGTCCTATTCAGGGTCACAGGGGACCCAGACCATATCCCAGAAGCTATGGGTGCAAGGCAGGGAACTGCATAGGATGGGGTGCGAACCCATAGTAGGGCACACACATGCTTTAGTAACATCAATTAACCAGAGTACAGAAACCTCAAGACAAGACAGGGAGAACATGCAAGCTCCACACACACGGAGCCATAGCAGAGACTCAAACGCTGGTCCCAGAAGCATGAGGTAATAGTACTAACCTCTGCACCACCGTACCTAATTTAATGTCAGTAATTATTAATGAATGTCAATGATACCACAATTTGGGTTGGGCAAATGCAGATTCTACATAAATGGAGTTTGATAAAAATGTACTTAACAACCAACTAACAGCATATCAGAAAATATATACGGAAAAAATGCCTTTTTAGTATCACCTGCTAGCTAGGTTGTAAGAACGTTTTTTTCTTTATTTCCTTTTTAGCCTTTCTGTATTTTTATTAAATGCATTTCACACTACATGTGCTCATTTGGAAGACATGCAGGACTTGCATGCATGCTGCTGGCTGAACACTATGATATGGCCATAAGATTGAGGGTGCTGTGGAGACAGGGATAGCCAGACCTTCCCTTAGCCTGTCGCCTGGAACCTAGAACTGAAGGACCTTTTGCACCCTGAGAGACTTATTAGCACTGGTTGAAGTGAGAGCTGGTGGAGGGGTGACTTGACCCAGTTTTCACAAAAGAAGCCTGTAAGCTGAGTAAAGTTAAATGTTTTTCTTTTCTGATATGCTTCAATAGCGGTCAACAAAGGTGCTGATTTTTCTTTTTTTTTAACTGACAGTATTTTTTTACTGATAAATGTGCCGGTCAAACAAAGAAATGACAAGGGAGTTACATCACTGATGTGTTTTGTGTGGTGAGCATTTTACTTTTATGGGTCACTTTCAGCCACACACTTTTTAAAAACACTTAAAGCGGGGCTATTCAAATCACGGTCCTCAAGGTCTGAGCACGGCTGATTTCCCAGCCTTCCTTTACCTGAGAGCCAGGTGTGAAGCCTCTGGCCAATCAGAATCAGTAACTATTGCGCTAAGTACATGGGAAAACTGAAAACACAGCCCGGATTTGGACTCAGGGTCCAGATTTAATTATTTCATTACTTTGAATGAAAGGAAGGGTGAACTTGTGAAAGGACTGATGATGAATGGAGTTGTTTGGATAAAGCAAGTGCTACCTTGCTTTTTATTGGGACTATAAGAATTGGGTGATAATGCAGAGATGAGATGAAATGCCTCTGAGAGAGCTAATTATTGTTAACATATTTTACCACGCTACTCTTGTGTTCTATATTTAAACAAGACTTATATAACTTTCTCCATTCATTCATTTTTTATTGCTTATCCAGGGTCGGGTCATGGGGGCAGCGATACCCAGACCTCCCTCTCACCAGCCACCTCCTCCAGCTTCTCTAGGGGAAAGCCAAGGCGTTCCTAGGCCCGCTGAGAGATATAATCTTTCTTTTTATTCATTAATAATGTAAAATTACAGAGTAGACGGATCTGATTCCGAACAGCATGTAGTGGTATGAAATAGTGCAGCTATTTTTAAGTTATAAAGACGATCAGCAACTTTGGTCAGCTGGCTGAAGTGAGATTTTCATTTTTAGACAAGACTGCACACACTTTTAGATGTATGTAACAGTTTTATTACCTTGCAAATAGTCCGTAGGGTTTGCAAACCACCCCAAGGTTTTTGATACGTGGTTAATTTTACATTTATAACGGAATAATATAGATTTGCCATAAGATGTCTTGCATCATCGTGAGAGTCTGAAAGCGTGAGTCTCATGCCAGAGGCGTGAGAGTTGGTAACCCTGGTCATCATCATCATCCTCATCATTTTCCTGTCTTATCCACTGTGCTTTGCTGCCTTTGCTAGCGGGAATCATGGTGGAGGCATAGCACAAAGGACAGAGCAGGTTTCTTCTTCCATGGTCGCAGACTGTATCTCCTTATGGGGGATCCCTGGATGTTTGAAAGTCAGCTGGGAGATATATTCCCTCCAGTGTGTCCTGGGTTTGCCCTGAGGTCCAGTGGGACATGCCCAGAAAAGCTCCCTTGGACGTCTTACAGATGGGGTCCTTATACGATGCCTGAATCACCTCAGCTGACTCCTCTCTATTCGAGGGAGTGGCGGCTCTATTGCGAGGTCCCTGTGGATCTCTGAATTGCTCACCCTGAGTCCATCAACCCTGAGAACAATCAGAATCGGAATCCTTTTATTCGCCAGTTACACTAAGTATGAGGAATTCATTTTGGTGTGGGTGGTGGCAAGTGGTACACAAATAACATATAGATACAAAAAGTGGTGAGATGACCTGATGTGGGGCACAGACAGCTTTGGGGTATGTGCAGAAAAGCCTTTCACATATGAATAAATTTGAGACAGTCCTATAAATGCAAGTTTACTGCTCGGGGGTCCTTATTTAGGAGGGCAAAGGGAGCTGTTCAGGAGGCACTTAGTCCTTGTATTCAGGGTTTTTCAGGAAGGAGAAACCTCATTTTGTAATTTACTCAATCGGCCACTACCCACTGCTGCAGACCATGGGTGAGGATATGGATGTAGATTAACCACTATTAGGGATGTAAGCAATTAATCGATTATCAATTAATTGTCGATAAGAAATTACTCGATTAAAATTAATTAATTGC
>JAODKF010000138.1:3226287-3241845 GCA_026779585.1 Mormyrus proboscirostris
CCCCCCCCCCCCCCCACCCCGCTGACAGCAGCTCTCGTGGTAGACCTGACTCTGATGCAGCAGAATTTTGTCTCCTTCCTGAAAACTGTGCCCGTCACCGAATGCATCCAGTGTGAGTTAACAGTTAAACCCGGCGTGTGGACACAGGATTAATCTCTAACAGAATGAATACATATAGCTTTCTACTGGCCCTTGCACAGGCGTAAAGTGTGTAAAAACAGGAACTGCGGCAGTTTAAAAAAATCTTTTCTTGTTAAGTGGCAGGCATTTCCCTTGCACTTTCATGTACAGTGTGGCCATACACTAATTACCTTACAGTTCCCAGTCATAATCCAGTCAAACTGACACGACTCAAGTATTTTATGGCTTTTTACTCTGCCAAGACTAAGTAAATGGTTCACAGTCAGAATTTGTTACAAGAATTATTTAAATAGGAAGTCTCTATCCTTCCTAGTTAACGTGCAGAATTTCAAGTAGCTAGTGTGATCCTGACAAAGCCAGAAGTATATATATATCATGTCAAATATATTTATTTACTTTTGCTGCAGATGAAAAAGGCACATTCGGCAGATATGAGGAAGAAAAAAACCCTGCAATTTCCCCTTTTTGCTTCCTGTTTAGCAACGATGGAAATTTACTGGCTTCTTTGCTGAAAACAGCGACAGTCAAATCCACGGCCGCTGCGTATGACCCCAATCTCTTCCTGTATTTGTTATGGTCAGCACAGGCCCCTTGTACAGCTGATACTTATCTTTGCTAATTCAGGCTATGAAATAATACATTCGCTTTGTTATGTGCGCCATAAAAACACTGTTCAAAGTAAAATATTTTGACTGTGTATTTATTATTTTTTTTTGGTCCCTAGAACATGGCACAGGTCCAATAAATGTGTGTGTGTTTAATCCCACTGGTTTTTCATAATGCAATTCAGATCAACAGATGTATCAAAACACCGTAACCCTGCACTGTTATAGAATGCTTATGGAACAGAGATCAATGGAAGTGTATCAAAACACAAAAAGTGTAATGTGTGGCTTAACTACAGTACAGTATGTATGTTAACAAGATGATGACATTATGACCATGTAACATAAACAGTATTGTGGAAACTATTGTAAAATTATGGGGTAAGAGACAGAGTACAGGGCAGGTCAGTGTGTGAGTTGCATTATTAACAAAACCAAATGAAGGAAGCCTCAATGGCAGAGCATCCTTAGTCCTCAAGCGCAGGTTCAGGAGGCTGGGGGGCAGTGGCTGGTTCTGGGTTGATGCGTGTTCCCCATCACAGGTAGCCATTTTTGGTGGAGGTGGCACAACATAGCACGAACTTACCTCTCCTCAACGCCCAACTTTAACGGAGAGCCAAAATGGCTAGAAATTGTTGGCTTTAATAACCATCAGCTGTGGGTAGCTATAGTTCTCAGGGCACCATTTGGTGCTAGAATTCCAGCAACCAGACTCTCATATGAATTGAATTGAATTGAATCAAAATTTTATTTGCCATTTGCACAGATACAAAAGCACAGGTGCATTAGAATTCTTGCACAGTTCCCTCAGTCAAGATTTAAAAACCACAACCAAATACGACGTATAGGATGTTTCATTCAGGTTTTTACTATGAAATTAAATAAACACATAAAAGATAAACAAGGTGCTTGAGTGTCAGATGAATAAGGTGCCTTGAATGTCAACGATTGTCAATGTAGCCGACGATTGGTCTGTTACAGCATATTAAGCCACCTGATCTACATTGCACCCGACCCCAAAGCTCCCCCTACAGGTGGAGGTTCCACAGGAGGGAGGACCCATGTTATTCCTTCAGGCTATGCCCGGCCGGGCCATGGGAGGAGGCCCAGCCACCAGGCACTCGCTTTCAAGCTCTGCCCTCAGGGCCCAGTCTCCCTAAACCAGACGGGGTAGCAAGGTGGAGGAGTTTAAGTATCTCGGGGTCTTGTCTCTGAGTGAGGGAACAAGGGAGCGAGACGGATGGACAGATGGATCAGTGCAGCATCCACAGTAATACGGACATTGTACCATTCTGTTGTGATAGAGACTGACTTGAGCTGGAAGGCGGAGCTCTTGATTTACCGGTTGATTCACGTTCCTACCCTCATCTTCAAGCGGCAGAAATTCGGTTCCTCTGCAGAGTGACTGAGCTCAGCATTAGAGACATTGTGAGGGGCTCAAACATTTGGGAGGGACCCAACGTAGAGCTGCTGCTCTTCTGCATCGAAAGGAGGCAGTGGAGGTGATTATCGAATGCCTCCTGGATGGCGCCCCAAGGAGGTGTTTTGGGCATTTCCAACTGGGAGGAGGCCCCGGGGCAGACCCAGGACACGCTGGAGAGACTGTATCTCTTGGCTGGTCTGGGAACACCTTGGTATTCCCCTGGTGAAGCTGGAAGAGGTGTCTGTTGAGAGGGGGGTCTGGGCATCCCTGCTTAGACTGCTGCCCCCACGACCCGACCCCTGGTAAACAGTGGAAAATGGATGGATGGATGGATGGACGGATGGATGGATGGATGAGGTTGTTCGGAGGAGGAGGGTGTGATTTAAGAGTCTGAATCCATGGTAAACAATGAAATCTTTTTGATATTATCAGAACTCTTCTTTTGAATACTGGTCACTATGCTTGAAATTTATAAAGCTGTGAGAGATCATCATCATCTGACAAGATCCGAGGGAAGAGCCCTACAGAGGAAAATCAATACAATTAAGCAAGGGAAGAATTAAACCTTAAACGAAAAAAATTGATATATCACTTGGGTGCAACTAGCACGGCATGGAAGCTTTGTTGCCTGAGTATCAGCAATGCAGCCTGCAGCAAAAAGCTAACCCTTTTTCACTTTTCCATTTATTTCATAGACTGCATTCATAGACTTTATTCTTGTTAAGCACTGCATAGTTGAGTGAACAACTATAAATGGATATATAAGTCAAATAAAACAAGTTTCCTTTTTAACATGGAAAGAATATGTAACAATGCATGTCTGACATCCTATTAACTGGTTGTGTGGTGATGGCAGAGTCAAATTATAGGCTTTAAATGCACTAGTTAACTGCTGCATCCCCATGAAACAGAGCAGTATTTAATGTCCCTTGTAGAAAGAATGCCTCGATTTTCCCTGCTGTTATAACTGCTTGAGGAGGTTACTTCGATGAATCAAAGACATTTTCTTGCTAATAAAGGTACGCAAATGGTTAATATACTGTAAATTTATTTCTTAGCAAAGAATATTGAGTGTGTTTTTAAAAAATGTTAAGTGAGTAATGTGCAAACGTAGAAAATCTCAGTGTGTGCAAAAAAACGTTTCACTGATAGTGTATATAAAGGAGTAGTTTAAAAATATGTTAAATTGACACTTTCTCTGTTCAGGGATGCATTAAATCACAGAATATACTGTACGTAGTAACATATAGTAATTGTGAAACTGTACAAGTCAGAGTAAATACATTAACCCATTAACCCACTGACATGCACACCTGTATCTTCCCAGAAGATAATATATCTAAATAGTACTTACTATATAAGCATAGCAGAGGGTCACTTTGCAGGAGTAATTTTTTTAACTTAACAAATTTTGACCTTTTGTTGTAACACTGGGGAAAAGGTCGAGGTCATTTGGAGCGAAAACAAGATAGTGCGCCGGATATCTGCTGTAGTTAGTTTGTGAATTGCTTCACGTGTGTTAATAAAGATGACAAAACAGCTTTCAAATAAATACCATGGTCCTGCTAATTGCTAGCCTGTGGCAGCTTTGGCTAATATCGCAGTTTGCATGAATGGAAGTGAGAGTTGGTCTGTGGCAGGAGAAGAGCTGACTTTGAAGAGGCACCAATCTGTCCGGTAGCAGACTGCGGGCAGGACAGCGTCAGAGCCTGACACCGAGTGTCTGCTGAATAAATAAATGTAATGTAATGTAGGTCTGGTTTCCTTTACGCCCAGAATGACGGGCCAGAGGAAAGTAAATCATTGAAGGGGAGTCTCTGTTATCGTTTAATCGTGGCTTTTTTTTTAAATTCTTGCCAAATAGTACCATAGGGCACATTCAACAGAAGTTGATGGCCAGGAGTTATAATATTAGGTCAGGCGGACTGCCAGGTCTATAAAGTACCCGAGAGTCACTCTGATCTTATATCTCTCCCAGTTGTCACCACTTTTCAGCTGGGTCATCTCAACGGATAGATGGATGTTAGGAGATAATTATTATTAATTTAACACATAGCCAGTCACAGTGTACACAGAGGATTGGCGAAAGTGTCTCTCAAAGAGCAGATGAATTTCATGGGGTTTAATTTTTCTTTAGATAGCTTTGCTAGCGACATTGTCCTTGCAGCAGAAACATCATATGGTATAAGGTAATGTGATACCAAACTAGATGTGTCGTTAGAGTGGCAGATTAGGGTTAGTGTTTACTGTTTACTACAAATTAAAGTCAGATCAGATATCATACTGGTAAGGAGAGGCAAGAATGTGAGTTACCAGAAAAGAGTGAGTAGTTTAAAACAAGGGTTTACTTTAATTCCATCCATCCATTACCAGTACAATATACTGTAGGCCATACATTACAGTACATGCTGGCTCAGTAGTTTAGATTGTTTTTAAAACCTAAAATTTCCAGCATCCCTCATTTGGGTTAAAGATCTCTCCAAGTCAGATCAGATATCATACTGGTAACTAAAAGCAACTAAATAATAATGAGTTTTGTAATTGTCAGCACAAAGAAGTCAGTGCCTCCGTGTGACACTAAGACAGGCTGTAATACAACTGTCACCCTGGCAAAGACACAGTCACAATGTGATTACATGCTTGGTTCAGTGAGAAATCGCCAGTTTGCACATTAAGATAAGAATATTCCTAAGCTGATAATAAGATATACACTGCAATGAATTGGTATCCTGTGCAGGGAGTCTCATGCCTGCTGTTTTGTACTTCCTGGTTCAGGTTCCACACAGGAAATGAATAGATCAGTGAATGTGTGCTGTCTATGTTCTCATAACCGTCCCCCGAACCCCTTCAGGCAGACAGGGGTGGCGTAAAGCGCCGGGGGGGGAGGGGGAGAGTCAGGACAATTCCAAGGGCTCCTGAATGACAGACCACTGGAATTTCAAAATTTCTAGTGGTGCCCCACCCAGTAGGAATGAAATGTTACAGCACTGGGTGAACCTGATCACCATATAGTGACGATTCGCTTTTACTTTACGCTGTAATTGAGTGAGTAGCTCAAGTAAACCCAGGAAAATGTGCCGCTGAGGCATCTGAAAGCAGCAAGACCACTGCGGCTTCCAGCTCCTGGGCTGACGGCACCCATGCAGCCGTCCGTTGCACTCACCTGATTCATTTGACCGCCTTGTATTCCTCTGCTGTCCCTCAATCCTTTACCCGAGCAACATGTGCACAAGGGCGTGCAAAGTGCCCATAAAGCCAGCCATGTTTCAACAGAATGTTTTTCAATATACTACTTTACAGAATATTTTCGTTAATTAAACTAATCATCTGCACCACATTTTCACTAACTACTCTGCAGCTGCTCACTTGTGTTACTGGGCTTATTTTATCTTGCAGTTTAAAACGTACAAATATGTAAATCCCGCTGATGTGGCTTTTCCCCACACAGATCCATGGTGCCGTGACCGTGCACGTGCTTGTGAGACACAGAGGTTCGGGACTTACAGGCCGAAAGGCATTATCCCCCCCTGCAAAAACATCCAGCTGTATAAATAATTAATATATTAGGTCTCTTTGGATAAATGCACCAGTTAAGCTGAAAAATGTAAATGTAGCTGTCAGTAAGGACTCAACCACAATACCTGCCACTCTGTCGCAACCATTGTAACAATCAGCATCTTTTCGCATGACCTCAGCCATGCCCAGACGATATTTGTTTGATTAATGGATTATGAATGTTACATGTTCTAAACCACTGCAGAGTTGCATGTTTTACATTTGAAACTTGAACTCAAGCAGGTTGAAGTTGTCATTTTCATCATTTTCATCATTTTCATTTGGTGTCCTGCTTTTACCCAGGTCTTTTGATTTTATGCATCAATGGGCCTAGAACTGACTAGAGCCATATATTATTATAATATCCCCTGCCACTGCATCTTTTTATACATTTACCAGATGCATATATCCAAAGCGACATACAATTGAGAAAGCAGGGTCAGCCAGTCCCTGGAGCAGTTCAGGTTAAGGGCCTTGCTTAAGGATTCAACAGTGACATCACTCTGCCTACCCTGGGATATGAACCAGTGACATTCTGATCACAAGGACAGAATACTAAGTCACACAGTTACACACTGCCCTTATTCCTGCTCATATATGTGTATCTTTATACATATTTGCCCTTAAATATTCACCAACACTCAGATATTACATTCGGTACTGGATCTTGTTAAATATTTGGTAATGCTTTACATTAAGAGTGCCTTCATAATACTTTTATATTGCATTCATAAAACATTCAGTGCACCTTCATAATGTATTCATTAAGTATTCATAAAACATTCATAAACATCATGTGTGTATACCTTAACCATCCTTTAACAGCTGTAATATACATTAATAACAAACATAATTGTATAATCATGTAATGTTTGTTATTAATGTATATTAAAGCTGTGAAGTGATGGTAGGATGTTAAGGTGTACCTGAATGCTGCTTATGAATGTTCTATGAATGCATTATGAAGCTGCACTTAATGTAAAGCGTTACCAAACATTTAATATTTTGATGAAAGAAAAAAACATATACAACCTGTACATAAAAACATAAGTTCTGAAAGCAGAGTAGGTGACAGGGGGGAAAGTTGTGGTTTTCTGTTTCTACTGAAACACAGCTGGGATAACATGACATTTCAAGAGTCAAGATAATTATTTGCCACGTGCAACTGATGCATTTTTAGTCATTTCACCATCACCTTTGCTACTAATGTAGCTTTAATATCAAAAAATTGCAAAATAATGAAAAAGGATTACACCAAAATTACATGTGATCCTGCCTGAACTACAAGCAACTGCTGAAAAAAATTGACTGTGATTTTTATGACGTCTATAACGTGGCTGCCTTTTCTTCACACGTCATTAGCGACAGCTTTGTCTGGTGTTGCCAAGATCATGTCTGCTGGAAAAAAACCAAACCAGGTTCATTGTCCTCTCACACATTCTGAACATAGTTCAACTCAAAATTTCCCAGGTACATGACCTGCTCTTGACTCACCTATCAGGGAAGGGCTACACAACAGCAAATCGCAAGCAGATGAATCATGAGTGGATTCAAAGCAGGATTCAAATTGTGAAGGACACAGTGCTTTCCTGCGGTATGCGCATGTTGCTTTTTCCACCCTCAGTCGCAGGAGATTGTTTGCAGTTTGCATATAAGAGGCAAAGAAACAAGCAAATAATCACTGACTATATTCACGTTTACACAGAGAGCCCAGCGCTATCCCAGTACAATGCACGATCTACCCTTTTCCCATTATATATGGAGATCAAAGCAGCAGTAAAATACCTTAGTAATTCAGGAAAAACAACGCAATTAATGTATATGAATTTATTTTCCAGGTTAGCTTCTTTACAAACTAGGATTTACTAGAAGGTTCTGAATATTGATTTATTGTCTTCATCTACAATGCTTACTGGCAACAAAGAAAGAAGCTGAATTAAAATAGGCATCACATGATGACACCATGAGTCTTGTGATCAGTAAATACAATCGCTCCTTCTCTTGTAGGACTAAATACCTCCCAGCACTGGACAGTTCAGTCAAGATGGGCTGAAGCCACCAGTGGTTGTGACCTATGAATTATGAGATTATGTAATGTTATCTTACTTGATGACAGTGGGCAGACACCCTTTGGCAGTGATAACTTATTCAGTAATTTAGTCTGTCTGAAGGCTGTAACCATGTGTTACATCACGCTCTGCACACATACGAATGAAAGAAAATCTTACGTTGAACACTATTACACACCTTTAGAGAATAACTAAGTGCTCTGTTCACTGGAATATTTAATATTTAATCAGTTGTATGTCTTGTCACTGTTTTGGTGGTATTTTTAATTTCACTTCTGCAAAAATGAAACTGCAGCAACCCCGTACATCAGGATAGTGATTTGGTGACACTGAAGATGTCCAGCGCTTTAATGCAGGGCACCTGTCCCTGGTACTGTGTCATAACCTCACCATGCAAATCAGGAGACATAGATTAATGCTATGATTCCCGCGCAGAGAACAAAGCATCTCACCTGAACAGTCACACAAATATTTGCATCAAGAACCACTATAATGCTGATGGGAGTTATAGTGTCTCACGACACTGAGTGTTTCCATTAAATCAAGAAGGCCATGGTGGGTTGTATTAAGGTCTCTTGGTAATGTTGGTGATATCTACCACCTTCTCATTCGCTCCAAGTTGTGCCATTATTTACTGATCCAGAGTTATGTAGATATAAAGACTGTCGTTGGTACTCATTTGTGTCTGAAGAATTCTTACTCATTTTGATTTGAGCTTATGTTTGTATGCAGATCTGAGACTGCAGAAAGTGATGTTGTAGATAAAGGAATCGCAGAGAAACGTTGGCACAGATCTTCAGTACTCTCAAGTAAACATTATGCAAGCAAACAGGAAGGGATCTTGCTTGTTTAAAGTTTACATTTTGACATGTCCTTACAGGGCCCGGTATGGTATGACTGCCTAGCAGGTCGTGCCCACAAAAAGAAAAAATACAAACATTCACCTTGCGCCCACATACAAATCTATAAACATGAAGTGGTTAGCCATTTATAAAAGCAATGGAGTACCACAAGGGTCAATTCTAGGGCAAAGCATATTTAACTGAGTGTTAAATAGTTTTGAACACTTTGATTTAGTTCTTTATTTGATTTTTCTGTGAAACAACCCATACCTGTGCTCCTGTAGACACTGATGTGTATCTACCCAGGTCATGGAGGTTTCCTGCAGGTACTCTGACTTTTGTGGCATACCTTTTCAGAAGGAGGATGTAAACCTCTTTAACTGGAGTATATTTTAGATTAGAAATTTGTAGTTGACTGACAATAACAGAAAAGAGAAACTTTATAGATCCAGACAAAGGAAATAACTCTCAGTACAAATACTCCATACATATACTTCTTATCTACACCAAGTCTCTGTTGGGAAGATGGGCCTCATCATTCAGAATGGAGTTCAATTTGGACTGCGGTCTTCCCTCCAACATCACTTCATGAATCCAAATTCACTCCTATGACAGTGCTAGAATTACCTAAAAGTTCATTCAGCTTACTAAGCCTCCTGAACCTTGTGTCATGCATATTACCATCCATCCATCCATATTCCACCAATTCACTGTACAGTGTGGTGTTGTGGTGTGTTTGTATTAAGACAGAATGAAACCCTGTGAATGAGAAAGTCACTGTTATGATTTATTTTAGAGAGATGGTTATCATATTTACTATTGATGTGTCTTATCACAGGTGCTTAAGCGGCCACCCTGAAGTGTCGCTGCTACAAGAATATATGTTGAAATAAAAGTTATGCAAGTGTTGGATTAGCCCCACTGTGCACGCAAGTGATCATCTGGAAAATCCACTTATGTTTATAAGGTGTGGACACACGGCAATAGACTGGGAACAGAAGTGTAAAAAATTGATGCCAAGTCAAGTGATTGCCTAGGAAATAAAAGGTTTCACCTGGTCATTTATTTGGATGCATATATTAAGGGTGATTTAGTCTCTGAGACATGAACGAATGAGACATGAGTAGAATTCACTTCTACTATAAGTGAAGTATACATTTTTGAACTATATTTATTTTGATGGTAGAAATGGTTGGAATGATTTCCTTGGATGTAGTGTCTAAAAAAATTCTCAGCTTTGTAGTTGTACTGTCTTACTTCATGAAGCGCGAGGTCAGTACTTCACCCTTTCAGCTTTTCAAATTGCACAGCACTGCTCACTTCGAAAATAATAGACTAGATACATTTCCCACAATAATTGAGAATTATCCAGAATAATTGCTATTCGTTACTCTTCTGGAGTATATTAGACCTATATGTTTTGCACTATATGCTCTGCACTGAACTGAGTATATGCACCTTTTTGAGCATTTCATTATTATTCACTGTACTCTAAATACAGTATTCGCTATATAATAATTATTATGAAATAAACTAGCTACATTTAAACGCACATGCATGTATTTCTTTGCAGATTTTACTCGTGATGCTTACATGTTTATGGTAGATTCGCGGGTACTTTTCCATAGCTCTTATCATATCTTTCGTATTGGCAGTCAACGACTTATTTGCGTGTGAACGGGAAATAAAGCGAGCGACGTCAATTTGAATCTGCCACTTTAAGAAGACGGATCCTGCTCCGCTGGAGGCTGGCCGGTGTTTTTCCACTCATGCTGATGTCTAATGGTCACCCATTTTAAGAGACAAAGGTCAGAAAGAAAGCCTTATAAATTAAATTTACTGCCTAAATTCTGTTATTCAGCGCCCAGACATCGTACAATAGACAAGTGACAGCTTTCTTCCAAAGGAATAAAAGGAAACCCGTTACAGGTAACAAAAGATCAACTGCACATGAATGTAATTACAATTTCACTAAAAACAAAAAAGTATGTATATCTATATCCACTTTTTAAATTAATTTACTTTTTACTTAGCTTATATTTGTGCGACAAACTTCATTTTCTTACCATGACTCTACATAATAGAGTCTTATTCGTTTTAGTGTACCATTCATTTATAGTTAAGAGGCGGTAAAATTGCATTATTAGTTGGCTATTTTATTGTGTTTTTTATTATTACTAAAGTGTACTTTGAAAGTGGTACCTTTTCTGTCATAACTGGACCGTTTTCATCTTCTTAACTGGACAATATCGCGTTGTTTGCAATAAGGAAGCAAATGCTAAGTATGAAGTAAAGGGAAGGTCTCCGGTTATCAGTGGCTGTGGATGCGCCGCCACGGTCGTAATGTGTTGTGTATCGTGTGCGAAACTTCATAAATAGGAAGCATATCTGAGCACAGATGTCTCTTTGCAATGTTTGACTAGCAGATAAACTTAAGCTGAAGTTTCATAGACGCGCAATGAGTGAGATTTTTGCACAGCAGCGGGGAAACAGGTTTTTTAAACGATGCCCCGAAAACACATGTATGTAATAATACTATCGACACCTCCGTACGTGAAGCTCCTTGCATTGATTTTTGCGCCGGTTTCTTTACCTGTTAAGTTCATTTTAAATGACGTGAACTGAGGTGAGCGTTCCTTACCTCAAAAGCGGCCAGAAAATAACTATACACGCCAGGAAGTGATGTTTTACAAACAGGGCCAGAATAAATTAAGGGAAATTAATGTATAAATAAAAACGTACACAAAAACAGGAAATGGACGTCTTACTGTATATATTACATCACCTTATCTGTGCAACCTATGCAACAATGTTGTGTAGCGGGCTTTGAAGCAATAACTGGTTGTTCATCATTTTCCGTTGAAAAAAAAAAACAGTCGTACAAGTGCGCGGATGTACGTGATGTTTAAGATGGTACATTTTTTTTTTTTACAAAGTACTCCATTTAACATTCTGCGCTGCCAAACATGTGAATACTGTCCACACGAAAATGCGCTTCTAGAAGCCCACATTGATTTTCGAAGACTTTGTTGGTAACTCTTAGGTAATAATCCATCCCTCCCTGGCACCTACATGTATTATCGTACTATATATGATCCGCTGGTCATTTAAGCAGAGACATTGACATATTTATGCTGCTCAAGAATAATAGACGTGTTTTCTATATATTCAATGGGCAAGGGTGTTTCGGATACCGTGACATTGACGAGACTTGTAGCATTGACAGGGAAGAGATGGATAAATGAGAAGATAACAATGGCAAGTTTTAAAAAAACATACACACCCCCTCAAAAAAGGACAAGTAAGATTGATTAATATTATTAATGGGTGACCCTCTGTAAGTTTTATACGAACTAATGTGGCGGCTAGACAATTTGGTATAAATAAGATAAATTATCGTCTGTCTAGTAGAACTGTTTCCACTCTTAGTTAATATTATGTTTTTGTTTAATGGTAAAGATAGAGTTTTTAAAATATTGAATACGGGTATTGAACTATATATACGACAAGCGACTGTTTCATTATCGTTTCCCAGTGAACGCGATGCAGTCGGTGTGTACTGCGTTTTCTTTTAAAATATGGGTTGCCAATTGGCCTGACGATTTTGAATACTTGCGACGCTTTTTCCTGTGTGTCGAGCGGTTTGTTTTGTTCATCACTTTTAGTATGTATCTTAAAGTATGACCTAAAATGGCAAGTTTCACGAGTGGCAGACGCGAAATTATTAACCGTTATAGGAGTTCAAACGCTTGTCATGCGTCGACATTTATTTTACGGGTACACAGAATAAGGAAAAGGTTTTTTTTTCTTCTTACGGATGTCGATGTCGACGCGTGTGTGTCACCAAATGCATTTCAGTGATCAAAGCGGACTGTTGCTATCAGTGAGATATAATTAGTGCTCATTCTTAGGGGACATGGCAACATAAAAAACGTGACTTGGTAATAATGCTTGAGTTCACAGATTCATATGTTGTCTTTACAAAGAATAAATTATATTGTACCTTCTTCTGACACCATCTATAGAGACGTGGAGCTTTGCATTCAGTCTGTTCGGGCAGATACACAAATTCCAAGCACTTTCCTCTTTCCAAGTCAAGCAGCATTAATCCACAGGCTGGTTATGTAATACCCAGAGCCTGTTACAGGAAAAGGAAGAGAAATTCTGCCTTTGGTCCGACATAGGCACAAGCATGTGAGATCTTAAAAAGCACTATATCAATACAAGAGCGCAAGCTCCGCCCCCATCTTTCCGTGTTTTAGCGGACAGCTCATTTCGCATATGAACTACCTGTTGTTAAGCCTGATGTTTATTTAATGCTAATGTTAGGGTCTTGTTTGTTTGGATTTGGTCTTTTTTGGGCCTGGCAGAATTTCTAGGGGAAATTGACTTTTTGTAAGGCAGATCCTGGCGCTGCTTCCTGTGTTCTGCAGTGCAGGCTTGTAAACAAATGTAAGTGAAACCGAAGGTATTCGAAACAAAGCCCCTTGCTGAGCATAACGGTTTGCCAAGGTTAATGGCCTTGACATTTATTCTGAATTAGCAGGTCGCCGGTTGGATGGCAGGGTGTCAGTACGCAAGAGTCTAAGGATGCTGTTTTGCCAGCTGGCTGACTGGCTATTGATTTTATTGGACCACAAAATCCACTTCTGTCATTTAAAATTAAGCAAAACAAAACAGGCTTTTAAGACAGATAACAAGTTGTCAGTTGTTTTTCCTTCCCAAGATGGAATTGGCTGAAAACATTAAACATAAAATGCGAACTGTTCTTCTGCTTTAGAGCTTTGTGATGGCGTTTTTTCGCAGCCTTTTTAGATAATGGATCTTTATTAATTGTCATTGCAGCGGAATTCGCGAGAACCCGTTCTGGATTTTGAGCCTGTTAGATTAATACCGTTCACCAGAGTGACGTTTGTGCGTATAGAATGCAGCTTATGAATAACGTTTTAGAGATAGCGTAATGTGGTAACAATGTGTAATGTGGTAGCATTTTCATTGTGACCCGGTTAGACAGAGCACAGCACCCAATCGTGTGGGATTAGGCAGCCGCACAAAGGTCAGAAAGGATGAAACACTGCTTATGCCTTTAATCACCTCAGTGGTTTCCTGGGAATTTGCTGTCCACGTGCACAATGGCAGCCTGCACTGCCTGCTGAGTTACTGTTATCAGTCATATTGTTAGGACAATAAAAAGTAATGCTCAAAGTGATGGATGGAAAGGGCACAGGTACAAACACCTTTGAGCTAGGAGGTACAATAACATGCCTTTAGGACAGTGTTTCCCAATCCGGACCTCGTGGACCCCCAGACAGTCCCATGTTTTTGCTACCGGGAGCTGGCAGGGAGCAGTAATGTGGACTGTTTGGCTGGGAGTTGGGAGGGAGCAAAAATATGGACCTGTGGGTCCCTGAGGACCAGGTTGAGAAACACTGCTTTAGGAAGATATCTCTTTGGATACCAGTATGTGCCAAAGAAATTAACAAAATAAAAATGTCAGATAATGCAACGTGTCTTACTGGGACACTGAAATGAGGTGAAAAATATTAGACAGTTTTTTAATATAGTTTGATATAAACTTTTATTTAAATACAAGGCATTAGAAAGTGACTAGCTCAACAGGCTGAAATGTCTTGATATCACTTTGCAGATAAACACTGGAAGTTCCTGTAATTGGGACGTTAGCAGATTGATAACATGAAACGGTGGTGATAACTGGGGGGGGGGGGGGTGATTTGACTCAGGAGGAGCTTTACCTGGGGAGTGCATAATGTGCGGAGTACATTCTCTCACTTGCTGCCCTTCTGTCACCCTTGCTGAGGCTTTGACCGAAACAGAAGCCTGCTGATGAATCCCCGCTTGACCCGTTCTGCACGTGGGCCCGCGTCTACGTGCGTCGAGCACCCTCGGGCTTCCTAAAATATCCCCCTCTGCAGACCCCCCCCCCCCCCCCCCGTGTTGCACAGCGTTACGGAGCGCAGAAGGGTTTGCTCTTGCAATAAATGTCTTGGGGGGTGGCTGCGTCCTGTTTGGTGCTGCTTTTGAGCTACTTGCAACAGGTAATCCTAGATGCTGACTCTCTGTGGAATGGCCAAATCAAACCAGGGCAGAAAGGATTTCATTTTCAAGACCTTCGATTGATGTACACAGTCCAAAAATAGGGCCATTATGTAAGTGCTCAGTGACTCACGTCTACCCCAAGGACCAAGACACAAAGTGGGCATGCATTCGACTTGTCTGACAATGCCTTTTTGTGGTTAGAAGTCTTTTACGCCCAACCCCCCTTCCCCAAGCTGAAGGTACAGAGAAATAATACTACTGGTATCAACAGCATCTTATGTGTACTGGACAAGGTGAGGAACTTATAGGACAAACTGTTAAGCAGTACAAAGATGTAAATAACTTAAATCAGTATAAATTAATCAGGCGGAAATTGGGGCCTGAACATTTTACCATATTGCCTACCGCAGCTGTGAGCCTCACATCTGCTTACTTATGACAGTCACTCAGTTATTTTGAAATCAGTATGTGGCATTATCATATGATATTCTTATTTTTTTATGTAGAATTTTTTTTTTCTCAAGATGTGCTCACACATCTGAGTAATGGTGACAATGTGGAGTGCTTTCAGTTTTTTTTTTTTTTTTAAACCGGGGGTGCGATAAAGTGAGGTAGAGAAACATTTTTTGAATGCCATCCAGTTCAGAACTGGCCATGAGGGCAGCATGGGTGCAGCTTGCTTTCCGAACTGGTCATGTTCGCGATCGTGCTCGGTGTCAAGGGCTTGAGTTACACGCGCACACGATACGTGTAAAGTGAAAGACTCTGCCAGCGCCCTTGTGGAAGTGGAAATTTACAGAGCGGCAGACGGATTAAAACCGCATCGTCCTCAAGTCAACGGCTGTGCCCAATCTTCAGATAGCATT
>JAODKF010000138.1:3250719-3263525 GCA_026779585.1 Mormyrus proboscirostris
TGGCACAAGAGCAAGGGGTGGACATTGCTGATGTGGCAGAGTCAGGTACGAGGGTCCAAGTGGCAGTGATGGTGGGCGCTGCTACTTACGGAGAGTCTGCTCGATATAACTCCTAGCAAAACAAAAACAAAACAACAGAAGCAAAAATAAGGATCAACGATAAAACCATAAAATTTAAACTCAAATACAAAAACGATGGACGGCACTGAAATATTCGTTCCGGCAACCGAACTCAAAATAGATGGATGGAAGGAAGCGCTTGTAATTTAGCATGAGCGTTGGATTTGTCTGATGGGCGTTGAGAGCTAGAGTCAACCGTCGAGATGTGTTAGAGTTACTTAATTTCAGGATGACGGAAATGCTGAGGAAATGAGCTCAGTTAGAGGATTTTATCGTCAGCGCTACGGGTAAGGAGTCATCAGGAGACGTCTGTTTGCGACCATTTTAAGCAACTCGAAAGCGAAATGAGACTTTTCTTGTGCCAAATGGGAAAGAGTGTGCTCTGTGTACTTTCGGTCTGTTGAATTCTGGGTAAATCATGAATGTGAGTTATTTCTGAAGGAACCAGACAACGGCTGGATGATGCCCAAGGCGGATCCGATCAGTTCTTCCGGTTCTCCCCCCTTGTTATACGAAGCTAATTTGGCACATTAATTAGCACGTTAGTATCTTCACTCAGCATGCTCTCCCCATTCCAAGTCTTCAAATGGTCGACAAAAGGAACAAAAATGGTTTCGTTGTGGTGATTTTTTTCCCCCCATGAAGTGATAAAAAAGGAAAAAAAACTGCTGCTTTTTGTTTGATTGGAGACTTTTGCTTTGATATGGAAAAAAAAGATGTGTTTACTGATTTTTTCAGTTTGTTTGCTGATTCACTGGGCTACCTTTGTGCAAACTAGACAGGAGATTCAAGTGAATTCCAATCTGTGGCAGTGTTAATATAGTCTAATTTTTGTATTTAGTTTTTATTTTTATACTATTTTCAATTCTAGATTTGCTCTAGTTTTTTAGATTTGATCTAGTTTTCTTGTTTTATTAGTTTTTATTTTAAAGATATATTTCTATTTAGTTTTGTATACATTTTTGTTTCTGTTTAAGATTTAGTGATTTAGTGACTTTTTCTAGGGTTAGACTGAAAACTGTAGAGATATTTTACGAGCCTGATTTTTAGAATCCAACATGAATACACTGCGCACATTATGTACTGAAGTCCTCAAAACAGGCAAAATATGTTATATTTATTATTAATGGTAAAATTAAATTAAATAGTATTAAATATATAATACAATTATTAGTATTAATAAATGGTAGTGTTAAGTATTTGACATTTGTTTTTGTTTTATTGCAATTGGTTTCAGAAGCAATATATGTAGTTTTCATTTAGTGGTAGTTTATTTTTTTTTATTTCAATTAATGTAAGTGTTTTCTTAATTTTTTATTTTAGTTTTTGTTAATGGTAATAACCCTGATCTATGGATAGATGTTGAACCTGCACAACTGCCTTTCAGACGTCTCCTCAGAGAGCTGGGTATAAATAAAGTTGGATAATAGTTAACATTAACGCTAAACCACGTTAAGGTAAGCAGTGTGATAAAGGTTGCCATGCTCGGGCACCTGCCCCAAAGCGCCACCTGGAGCCAGGAGCTCGTCATTGCTGGCATGCCAGACCGCCACTCCTGTTGTCGCCTGTTTAAATGCCCTGTCATTTACTTCTGTTTGGTTTCTCCTTTATTCCCTCCTTATCATTTATTTTTATTTCTTCAATATCCATACCGTAGCAAAATTTAAGACCTCGCTATAATGTACCCGAGGAAAGGTATTTCTTACATTGACGACAGCTCCCTGATATTTATTTTATTAAAAGGTAGGAAAGTGTATGCTGGAATTATATTAGGAGTAATTTTAATTATGTCTATATGACTAAGTCCCATTTTCAGTCTCTGCGGTAAAGCCTCAGAATATTCTATTTGCTCCCCCTACTGACGCTACTGCCCCCAAGCCCATATCTGTCTATGTATCTCAATGGGATCTGTGCTCCTACCGAAGAGGCGTGGCCTTGGTGCACAGGTCACATGGTACAGTAGCCTATAACATTAACTGTTTGTCTCCCACCCCCTCTCCTCTTTCTCCCCACCAGGTCCTGGCTTGGCCTTTATCGCCTACCCCAAAGCCGTGACCATGATGCCCCTACCCACCTTCTGGGCTATCCTCTTCTTCATAATGCTTCTGCTTTTGGGTCTCGACAGTCAGGTCAGCACCTGCCACCCGTCCTGGCGCCGCATATTGGCCGCCTTATTCGGTGTGCGGACCGTCCCTGTTTAGTACAATGAAGTCGTCGTGAATGATGCAAACCAAGAGCTGCCACAGACACGTGGGCCTCAGACCAACTTTCTGACTGATTGTGGTGTTTTTTTGTTACTCAAAATCACACCGATTATGGGAAACAGAATCATCTACCTTAAGCACAAGATGTGTGGGTGGATGGCGAACATTATCTTGTAGCAGATTTTGATCTGTTTTGTGCAACAAAAAAACTAATTGAGGAATACTATGAATTCTGAGGGAGACAAGTCAGATTTTACTGCTTTATAAACAAAACATGAAAGCGTGTGAGAGAGGGGAAGAGGCCTGTGTTCATCACACATGAAATCTTATATGAGATTCACTGTAACTGATGCAAGATGCAAGTCCAAGCCTGTTCAGACGTTGCTAGCTGTGTCCCAATTCAGGGGGTTCATTCTCCGAAGGATCGAAGGACGGCATAGCCTTTGTAGACTGTGTCCTTCTAAAGATCTACGAAGTGAATCTTCATATAGGTTGGGCCTGTGGTTTAGATTTTCAAAATGTAAATGTAAACAGGAATTTGTAATTCATTCTTTTACCCTGTCTGGGTTTACCTATGTCTACTTAATGGAAGCACTGAACGGTGCTATTCCCTAAGCCACTATGCCATCCCACTTTATTTAATAGCAATAAATACAAAAATATAAGGACCCTCTGCAAATATGTCTATAAAATAATATTCTAACACTGCTCTGGAATCTTTAGGTTTGGGAATTTACTTTTTAACTAGCAAAGGTGAAATAGTTATACTTTAGTAGTACTAAATATATAATTTAGTTATTGATTTACAGATGAAGATAACAGTGCAGGAAACAATGACCCTGTTTATGCTTTTCCACCCAGAGCTTGTTGGGTATGTGTTTATATATTGAACAAGGAGCCATGATGAAAAGATAGTGAAAGGAAACTTCTGGAAACCATGCTGCCTCGCCTGGTTCCTACAGCTATCGAATTTCTCAGCCAAAGTGAAATTGTAGCTTCTGCTAAGTCGGTCATTCTCACTACTATCGGGATTTGGCGGGGGGGGGGGGTGGTGAGTCAGGAAGCATGTAGGGATGGGGCACCAAGTTCGAGCGGCTACACTGTAGAGACAAACAAAAATCAAGAGCCAAATGTTATTCGATAAATTACAATGAAAATAAAACTTTACTGGGACAACAGGAAACATGGCAGGGGGGCATATTGAAAGAACCTCCAGTCTGTTTCGGGACACATGAAGAAGCTTGTATACGAAAGTGGAAAAACCTCATGATGTCTATATACACACAAGGTCACATTCAGACATATGACCCTGAAGGTACAAGGCAACGGCGTGGCCTCCCTGTGCCACGGTGACACCCCGAGTACACACTAGCTGTACACCAAAGCTGACACACCAAAGAAATTACAAAGCAACGTGATTTACCTGGGTGATTTTACTATAGCGAACTTACATAGCACTAAATAAGTGCTATGTAACCTTCCAAATAAGGCTATCATCAAAGTATAAACACTCGAATTGGTAATTCAGGTAACAGGTCAAGGAAACAGTCACATATCTAAGGTGCAAAACAGTTTCACATTTCAAAATGTATAAATAATCACTAAAGTTAACTGCTGTTAGCACCCAACGTAAAGGTACCGTAATAGAAAGTTAATACCCAGATTTTCCAGAATGGATTGTTTATTTTATATGTCACATGATACAGCCTGAGGGGCTTAGTAGATTTAGATATTAAGAACGCTGAGGGGATGGCTGTTTATTTCTAAAGGAAGAGATTAGTATTTTCATGTGGCGTGGCTTTGAAAATGTGGCTCAGGAATCAGTGTCAGATAAAAAAGACGCCTGCTTGCTTGTAGTTCCAATTCCAATTCCAAACATTTCATTAAAAACTCCTCCCAAGTCATAGAGATGATTGAAAAACACAAAACTGGCATTCTGTGAAGCTGTACTATTGTAAAGTGGTCTATCCAAGATCCATCCATCTTCTAACTATCCTGGTCAGGGTTGGGTTGGGATGATTGTCTTATTTCATTTTTTGATGCTTCCATCTTGTTATGCTCTCTGACCTGGTTTCTCGTCCTGGTTTCTCTGTCTAGTTTGTCGAAGTGGAAGGGCAGATCACTTCACTGGTCGATCTGTATCCATCCTTCCTAAGGAAGGGCTATCGGCGGGAGGTCTTCATATCGGTTGTGTGCTTCTTGAGTTATCTTCTGGGACTTACCATGGTTACTAAAGTAAGTCGATGACTTCTCATTGATCCGTTTCTCAGCACCTACAGTCACGTTCTTCCTTTCAGCGCTTAAAGTATATCATTTTTAATACCAGTTGCTGTAACAGAACCTCACATTGGCTCTTCTTAAATCTAGTCTGCAAATTGCAGTTCATTGACGCCAAGGGATGAATGTTAGCTGACACTCGTAATTGGAAAGAATAAGCTGCTTTTCACTTTATATTTAACACGTTCTGATTGATAAAACCCTCATTGATCAAAGGCTCATTCTATATGGGTGCCACCTCTATACCCTATGTTTATAGCTTGGCAGGGTCCCTTATCTGCAGGCCTACTTATGGACTCGCCTGGGTAAGAGAATTCCAGAAAGGGCTGGTGGTAATCACAGAACTATTCATAGAGCCCCAGAACATCCTTAAAACCGTACTGCAGCAGTGTTTGAGATAGCCCTGCTTCTGCGGCCCTGATGCGCACTCAGAATGGCATTCTGTGGTTTGCCATAACTGCCTTCTTTCCCATAACATAATTTCCTGTAGCTTCTCCCACTGGATGCTCTGGAAAAGCTGTCCCTGTTTGGCTGGCAAACAAAAATAAAGTCGTTTAACCTCAACTCATTTCCCACGGTCTTCCATTGTCCTAAACGCTAAAGAAATGTGATCGGATCGGAACACTTCTGGGTCTAACTCCCGTTGATGTTTCTCTCCCCCAGGGTGGCATGTATGTGTTTCAGCTCTTCGACTACTATGCAGCCAGTGGCGTGTGCCTTCTCTGGGTCGCGTTCTTTGAATGTATCGCTGTAGCCTGGGTTTACGGTGAGTCAACAGAAGGCTGGCATGTCGTTACACACATGTAAATACAACATTGGAACATCATATTTGTGTATACAAGGCATTTTCGTATATATTTTATTTTATTTGAAATAAATGTTGCACACATATATATATATATATATCAATGAGTCAGAAAGCTATATTTAAATTACCTGCTTTTCTCCCTCCACAAATAGGTGTTGACAACTTCTACAATGCAATTGAAGACATGATTGGCTACAGACCAAATCCCTGGATGAAATGGAGCTGGACTGTCATAACACCTTTCCTATGCATGGTGAGTCTTCTGTTCTGCAAAAAGTCCCTGTTATTACATTATTGACAATCGTCTGTTTCATAATCATCTACAATCCACATTAGTATAATCCATCAATGTCAAAACTAAGGAATAGTTTTTACTCCCCCCTCCCCCCCCCCATTCAGGTCCTATCTGGTACAATTGGCCGGCAGCTTTCGGTTTCCTGAAAGTGTCGCAGAAACCCAGCGCCCTGTTTCTTGAGCACAACTCAGCTCCTGACAGAGTGGCCATCTGCCTGCTGCTGATAGAGCAGAGGATAGATACAGCATTCCCAAGAGATGACAGCCGCGTTCTCCAGGAAGTAGTCACTGAACAAGGTTTCCAGTGAAACCTTTCTTAAAACCCTGTGACTCTACAATGGTCTAAACCTGTTCTCCTCTCTTCTCTGGAGGATCCAACAATTCTCTCCTGGGCTTTTTCCAGTGGCCAAACATATTGCGGATAATGCTCTTAGTTCTATATAGATCAAGGTTTCGCTTCCATGTTGCTCCACTTTATTTCCTTAATTGCCTGGGTGCAGTAACACTCATGCAGTGCCATAAAACTGTGATCTCTGTGCTTAATTTGTCAACCACGATATAGATATGTAAAAACCGACATTTAAAATGTCACCTAATCAAGTAGCAGATTAGGTGAAAGAGTTTTTCATTTAAATGGGAACTAATGTAAAAGCTTTAGGTGTCCCCTTTAAATTCTTTTACTAAAATTTGGTCATTTTTTCATTGCCTTAACCAGGTGATTAATAGTTACATTACAAAGCATTCCTTCCTTGCCTTGTCTCCATTAGGGTTGCTTCATCTTTTCCTTGGTCAAATATAAACCATTGACGTACAACAAGTCCTACGAGTATCCTGACTGGTCCATCGGCATTGGCTGGACCTTGGCCCTCTCCTCCATGATCTGTATCCCCATGGTGGTGGTCATCAAGATCATTCAATCTGACGGCCCACTGATAGAGGTAAGAACACTTCAGGCATTTGTGTTGCTGGACATGAAGTAGACCTGCACTAGGGTGCAATGCACATTTATCGTACCCAAGCCCTTAGTGCTTGATTGGCATAGACTATTAAACTGAATTAATGTGGACGTTTCAAGTCATTCCACTTTATACTAACAAAACCTGCATAGACATGGCCTACCAGGGCCAGGAGTGGAGAGTTCCCCTTCGAAGTAGTGCTTTTGTATCAATTCAACCAAAGGTCTTCCATTAATCAATGAACAGGATTAATGGCTCAGCTGTCAACTTTTAACTGCATAATTCCCCTCCTTTCTATGGCTCTTCTCTTCTCTTGCCCTCCACCTGTCCCATCTCGACTTCAGCGGATCAAGGCGGTCGCTGCTCCGGTGAGGGGAGGCGCTAGCTCACGGCCAGTGGACCACCATCCCAAGGTCAGCGAGCTGACACATCCTCTGGATCCCAACGGGAACAACGGCTTGATAAAGCCCACCCACACTATTGTAGAAACGATGATGTGAGCGCTCTCTATGAGAGGATCGAAAATAATTAGCTTTCCATGTTATATATTCGCTAACTTTTAAAATAGTTGTAGGACCAGGTTTACACGTATCTGCACTAGGTGTTTTCTACAGAGGAAGTTACGTGTTTTTTTTCTTTGTTTATACTATTTTTAAGATTCATTATTATTGATATTATTACTATCATTATTATTACTACTGCGGTAGCTAGAGGAGGGCTGACCTGGCACATGACGAAGGAACTGAAAATAGGTTTTTGGTTTCTGTTTTTAAGTCCTTTTTTTGCAGGTAAGGAGTACGTAGTCTGTTTTTAAAACTTTGGGGAGGGAATTGGGGCCACATTTGCAAATGTAAAGATGCACTGAATTTTATGGCGACATTATGGCATTTTGGAGTATAATGAAAATCGGACTCCCCCTCTAGATTTAAATTTTATTTTTAAATTGTTGGGAGGGTGACACTCTGTGGTAAGGTTACAGCTGTCGTTGTTGTTGTGTTTTTGGGCATTATATTGATCTGCAAGGCCCAAAACCATACTGAGTCTACAGATATATTGAAGACCCATCGAGTCTGTACAGACTGGCCTGTCGCAGTCCTGGTCTTGGCAGTCCTCTGCAAATGTTGGTTGTTTGTTAGTTATGGGTTCTCATTCACCTTGACACCTTTTCTGCAACAAAAATAAAAAAGAACCAGCATTAGTCAGTGATCCATGAGGACCAAGACAGGGAACCACTAAGAGAATGTCCAGCAACGGGTCAATTAGCAAAGAAACTAGCTTGAAGGACACTACTGCTATAGTCTCCCTGAGTATACTTCAGGTCTATTCTTCAGGTTTTTGTTGTATTTCTAGTTATAAGAACTAGCTAGAGAATATGAAGCACACAACATCACAGTGATAAACACTTATCTTTCTACCCCACTAAGAACTGGGAGAGACAAGACGAGTCATGACATTACGTTAACTTCTTACACCACTCAAAAAACGGACTACTGATGCGTTCTGCGTGTGCTTACCAGCGAAAGGCATACAAAAATGTTTAGCATCCTCCGGTAAAACAAAGCACTTCACCTTGTCTTGGTGCAATCCCCCATGTGTCACCTGACAGGTTAATTTAAAAGCATTCATTTTTTTAAACAATGGCTGAAAACATCATCAATGCATTTTATTCATGGAAATCGACAAAACTGAGCTACAGCGCAATTACGTCACTTTACGCAAATCGCATCCCACTTCTTCACTCAGCAAAAAACATTTACGTCTGTTTCATAGTATTCATAAAGTATATATGTATACCAATATCTATATTTTCAATCACATTCGCCTTTTTTTACTTAAAATGTTATACTGTCGCTAATCATAAAACATTTTATTGAAAGCAGAGTGAACCACTTTTTATTTTCACACTTTACCCGTTAATCAGCAAAGCTTAAGTACAATTTTTAATGTGCAATATGTTATGGAAATAAATGGCATTTTTCTTGTTTCTATTAGCCGGTACATTACATTTTTTTAATTAGATAATTCACACAATACGTTAAGAGAACTGAAAAGCCTTTTGTGTTCCGTTTTAGAAGGGGGGGGGGGGAGAGAGATTTTTCTCCTACCTCCCAAATTATTCACATTTGAAATTTGAAAGTATTTTGTTCAATAAGCTCCTAGTGGCATGACCTTACTCCTACATGAAGTTTTAGCCAAACATGGGTACTATTAAGATCATATCCACAAGAAGAGACCGTACTGTGCTCACAACATCTTGTAAGGTGTGCATAAGGTGCTTCTCCAAACTGTTCTTCAATTACAAGATCACATCAGACTTCTAGGAGGAAACTAAATTTGTATGAATGCATTCAAGACTTCAGAACCTCCAAAGAGATTAAAAGTTTCATCCCAAATGATGATGCTGATGCACCTTTACAGAGACTGGAAATAAATTCATCTGTATTGTTTCTGTTTTACGTGTCACATCTTACATAAGAGCCCTGCCTTTTTTAAAAAAAAAGAAAAAAAAGAATGTAAAATAGGAAAATGTTTTTAATTCATTTTGAGCGATTTGAAGTGTTTTATTTTTTATAATTTTTAAACCAAACTGTAAGCAAAAAAATATTTAAAAACAGGTTTTACAATATCTAAAGCTTTTTTTATTTCTAAATAAACATTTGTCTTTGAAAAAGTCGGCATCTTTGAATGGTTCATTTTCAGCAAATTTTACCTTCAGGCATCTAGAAGGCCAGCTAACTCTTAAATCCATCCATCAATAAAGTGAGAGAGCCTATCTTAAATGGAACAGTCAGTCTGAGCTACCTTCAGCTTATCTTATCATTACATTTAATCTCTTAATACTCAAAAAATCTAAACATTATTGGTAAAGTTTTAAGCTCTTGATTCACCATTGGACAACAAATGCGACTGACTCTGTTAAATACTTTCCCCGGGACGGGTCATGTAATCACCCCCACCCCCTTGTGTTGGAAATAGAGTGACCCCCTGAATCCATGTCAGGGGCGACACTATGAGCTACTTCAGCTTTTACAGGCTCCTTTAAAACTGAAAGGCTCCTGCGCTCAGCTAAATACTTCAGTTCTTCCTGTTCTTTGATTGGTTGGTTTCCTTGATTGAAAGACTCATCCAGCTGTTTCACATTAACATTAGTGACATATGCATGATTATAGGAGACTGACCAATCAGCACACAGCAATAACAGTGCTAAAGTGAAATCCAGGTCTTTTTAATTTAAATGGTAGTTTGCAAGCCCTGTTCTAGCTCATAGTGTCCCCATTGACATGGATTGGGTGGCCACTCTAGCTGGAAATCATAATAAACCTTTTACCATAGACACAAACTCTGTCCCACACAACACCAGAATCAAATGCTAGATCTTAGCCTTCATTCTAGGAAAAGTAACTGCTGTATAGATGGATATACAGAGATTGTAATTGGATGTATTTGACAACATAACAGAAAATTCAAACTGCTTAAAAGTGTCCTTCATTAAATCATGATATTTTTCATGAGATTTATCAAGAATAATTCAAATTCTTAATATTTAAAACATTTTAATATTTTAAATGTATTGTCATAGTTTCGTTGGACTTTTGCATCATTCTTGGCACCAGTTGTTACATGTAACAAGCTGAAATTGTGCAGGTTCAAACAAAACACAGTTGCTCCCGGTCCTCAGGTCCCACTGTTTTGATTCAAGCCAAAGCAGGAGATATCACTCTGGTGATACTGTACCGAGAAGCTCGTGCTTCTGTTTATCTAGAGAGAGAACAATATTCATCCATCCACCTGCCAGCCAGTTATCCTCCACAGGGGACCAAAGTAAACACATCATATTTTAGTAAGTTTGTTGTTACATTGCTAGATCATATTCACATATTTCTGAGAACATTATAACAAAAAATTGTAAATTATTTTTGTTAGATTTTGCTTTGTAGCTGGGCTACAGTTCATCGTGACAAAGCTGGCTGAGATAAAAAAAAATTACCATCAATTTACTGCAAACTTTGACTGGACCACATGTCCAGGACGCTTAATTGGAGCTGAAAACTCATTTCTACCTAGGAAATGTAATTCAGATCAAAAGGATAAACTATAAGACACTTAGTATAGCATTTGCCCTCCTTCTTGCTGCACAAGAAAGTGTAAGTTTAACTCTGTCAAGTCAGTGGAAATAATGAAATGACTGCTTCTTGAAAAACAGACAGCATTGTCCATCAGAATGCTTCAGATAAAACTTCCTGTTTCATACAGGCTTATTGTGTTGATGTGGGTAATGCGACACATCCAAAGTTTCACTGCTGCTTAGGCTTCAGAAAGGGAATAACAAGCATATTTCACCCAAACCGGGAAGTGGCACAGAAGACGCCCCTTCTAAGTCCAAGTTGCGGATTGAACGTTGGGTTCGCCCAAGACTCTGGGGAGCACAAGGCTTTAAATAAGCCTTTCCCCCTTTGAGAAGAGAGCTAGCTTTGCTTTATTAAAACTTTTTCCATTTTACGTCTGCCAACATGCTCCCAGAACTACTTTGTTTTCACTCTAACTGCTTTTCTGGGAACAATTGGAATCTATTTTAGTCAGTATGAGGAGAACAGACTCTTGCGTTGAAGAAGTTTTCTGGCAGAAGCTGCTCACTGTGTTTGCTTAGAGGTGTTTACAAGTGTGTTGCACGTTTACTAATGTGCAGTTTGGTCACAAGGAGACGGGCAGAGAGACCTGTCTATCTTTTATAATAACCCAACTCATCCTGCTCAGAGTTTTCTCATTGACAGGGACACCTGGGGTAATCTGCAACGATTCCCGGTTTACATGGCCTGAAGCTCAACATCCACACGGCAGAGAATTTCTACTGTGTTAAGCATGTAGATATTAGCAATTGGGAGTCAATATAAAATATGCATTGTCTCTTCATCCCATTGTTTAACGGTGGTTGTTTTTTTTCCCAGTGCCAGTCATTAAAATGTCAGCTTCCTGCTCAATATGGGGAGGAGAACAGGAAGTGGTTGACCAATGACTTCTGCTTCATGCACAGACCTTCCTCAGCCGGGCTGCTGAGCCTCTGCCGTCACACGGTGCACTGGCCAGCGGTGGAAAAATACAGCGTTCGTCTTAAAAATAGATTGGCGCCATTCAGCAGGTGCTTGGAGGGATGGCGCCGGTCCGGCAACTGAACAAAAATGGAAAAAAGCCAAAGGAACGTAGAGCATGCAAAATTATTCAGCCGGAGGATCACATGACATAACAGACATTTTAAGAGATGGAATTTGGTTCCAAGGGCAAATGGGTACAGGCAGCCCTCGGGTTAAGAACGACTGACAACTCGTGCTTATGAGGGGACTGCTATAAAGTCTATTATATTAAAAATTCGAGATAAATTCAGGGGTTTGTAATACTGAAGGCACGCGCTACTTTGTGACACTCATGAAAACACCGTGCAGCCTCAGCTGTCCACGGCCTCGTGTCGCAGTGCAGCACCGCATGCAGTTGCTTTTATTATTACCGTAGACTTATTATTGTTATTATGGACGATATTGTTATTTTTCCGACTTAACCACAAAATTTACTTAAAGACAGACTTAGGGAATGGATCTTGTCTTGTAACCTGGGGACTGTCTGTACAGTACCCATTTACTTTCAACTTCATTGAACTTGAGATATGTCATTGAGACAATGTAACAATGTAATGCAAATGCAAGGCTGGCACACTGCAATAATAAGGGCTGTAATGTTGAAATCTTACTGGTATTCAACATACAATATACTTATCAGGGGGGTACCTACAAAGCCTGGGGCCCCTGACAAAATGCCTTGAGGCATTTTGACTTGACCCTAACCCCCAGCCAATTTCCCATATAATTTTATGTGCTCAAGGGCCCCTACAAAGTGCAGGGCCCCTGAATCTGCCAGTGTGCCCCGGCGATGCCCCTGTTAACTACACAGAAGGCCCATTAGTGTGTGCGGTGGACCAAGAATCTGTTATCAGGAAGCACTCTCAGATCTGACGTGTGAAACAGTATGTTCATCTGCGCATAAGCTTTGTGGTTCAGCACTGCTGCCACAGAACTGAAAACAGGGTGATGTGTTATTGAAGACCACCAGATGGGAACAAATCACGAGATGGATTCTGTCCTGTGGCTGGGGGGGGGG
>JAODKF010000138.1:3276185-3286284 GCA_026779585.1 Mormyrus proboscirostris
TATATCTATCATATGTCACCCGGTTGCAATGTGCCAGTTCTAGAAAACATTGAGGATGTAGAAAAAAAATCTATCTATCTATCTATCTATCTATCTATCTATCGTTCCAAAATTGGAAAGTACAAACTCCTACTAACAAGTTGGTATGTACATGTCAAAAAACAACAACAAAACATTTGCCTGATCCATAAAAACTTCCCATGGTGCACTGCAGGGGGTCGCCAGCCTTGATTCTTACCCCGTGGGCTTATCCCAGTCATCCTCGCTGAAGCCCCCATCGCTGAATGGATAGTTCTTGCGGCGGCCTGCAGGGGGAGTCGTGCTCCTGTGCTTGGAATTCCGCCACTCATGGGGATGTAGGGCAATGCCGGCAGCCTGGTGGGTATATGTTCCTGGGACAGAGGAGGGGAGAGGCTGGTACTGGGATGCTGATCACAGCCAAAAAAAGTGTGAAAATTAAAGGATATTCTGATGTGAAAGAAAATATCCACATTTATTCAGTAGGTATTTTCGTCCAATGTGACGTGTAAGTAGTGATCAGCCAGTGTCCCTGGGCCTTTATCCAGTGATATGGTTAATATTCTATGGTATTTGAACCCATGACCCATGACATGGGCACAGACCCCCAGGGCTGCCACTGGAGGTCTTGGGCCCCATGGACGCATTTCATATTGGGCACCCCAAGCAGACCAATTTAATTATGTTCAAAATGTTTTTTTCAGACTCCTGAGCTCCTTCACTACACATTGACCCATGAGCCCCTTTCTGACAGTAAATCGTTTACATTTTCGCCTGCAAAGTGTTTCAGAATTCCGAAACCCGTTTTGTCCTACTCAGTCCCAGCTCTAGGCTGCAGGGTCATGAGGCCCAACGTAAGACCCCCACACCTTGGCTCCCATAGCCGGTGTCGACACCCGAGCCATCCCACGACTCTGTCGCTGAGTCCGCACTGGTAATGGTGGTAGAGAAGATCTCAGAGAACTTGCTGGTCTTCTGAGAGTCGGTCGTCTCGTCCTCATTGTCGCTCAGGTCGTTCTTGAGACCCGACTTCTTATCGCTTGGGGCTGCCAATATAAACTTGATAAATTTCTGTCTTCCGCGGATACAGAGGCTTTCCCTGGGGCGTTTTGAGCGCCCCCTGCAGACACGCACTCACCATCGACCTGTTTCTTGATCTTGAGCGTGACCGTCTCCCCAGCCATCTGCAGCAGATGGATGGCTTCACTGAGAGGCTTCCCTTTCAGGCTGACACTGTTAATAGCCAGGATGCGGTCCCCCACGTGGATTGCCCCTGTCCTGCAAGTACAAAGATGTGGGGTGGCAGTTGGTGGGGTTGAGTTCCCATTGGCACTGTGCAGCATTTGTTGCAAGGAGACGCCCAATCAAAAGGCACATTTCTGGAAAGTGTCGTCATGGCAAAATAGAACACAAACACAAAATTGGAACTTATATATCGACATCAGAAACATGAGGAAAAAAGGGAGAAAACCAAAAATTCAGCTTTTACTGACTGTCCCTTACAGATAAACTCCAAACATTTACAGCTCTCTGACCATTTTTATGCAAAGCAACTTACAGTAGAGGGAAGGATTACAATTTAAGCGTATTCCTTGAGATCTAAACCCACAATCTTGCGATTACTAGCACAGTGCACTAACTACTGAGCTACAGCAACAGAAAAGGCAGCAGTAATTTATCACACTAAACTACTGTGCTTTATCTATCTATCTATCTATCTATATGTATCATAAGGGATGGTCCTTTTAATTGTTTTGTTTGATATTTAAAATCTAAATATATATATATCCTGCTCATGTTACTGTACATGTTTTGTATAAGAGACAGACACAGAGGTCAAAATGATAAGCCAGCCACCATGAAAGGGAAAGCAGCCAAGTTCAGGACAAAGATGTGGATTTAGATTTCATTACAACACATACCGACTTGGTGGCCTGTGATACTGAAATGACAGCATCAGCAGTAGTGACTATCTCTGCAGGATCTTCAGATCAGCCTCCACAGATGTGCAAAGCTCTACATTATCGATGCTGACAGTTATCTGACAAGTTGCATCAGGTTACTTCGCGATGCACACTGCACCAGTTAGTGTCTGACAGCTTCAAACATCACCACAGTAGCAATCACAAACTCGGAGGTAGGTATGACAGAACCTGTGTGCAATTCCCTAAACTAGCCAGAAGAGGGCCTCACAAACATATACACAAACACACACACACACAACTTCACGAAGGAGGTACTCAGCCTCACCTCTCAGCGAGGCCCCGTTTGGTAAGCCCAGAGATGACTATGGGGTCAAATGGCTCCTCTGTGCCTGAGATTGTGATGCCTAGAGGTCCACCATACCTTTTCAGCTCCACGGTGTAAATGATAGATCCTGAAGTCTCCTGCTCATCTGATGAAAAGAGGAAAAAAAGATGGTCTAGTTCAGTCTATGTTACAGACGACCTGCAACAAATACTGAGAGGGCAACAGGATTAGCAGCAACTGCACCATAAAGTGCAATTAGCAGCAATAGCATTGCAAGGTGCAATTAATCCACAAAGGAACTTCAGCGAAATGAAAATGTGATATTCTTTGATATGTTTGGATTTACAAGTAGGTCACCAGTGAAGCTTGTCTGGAGATCCAGCAGATGTAGGAGAATGCAAAACCAAGGCATGCACATTTCAAAAGCAATGAAAGGCTGTCAGAGCCAAAGACTTCAGTAATCTGCTAGTCTGACTGAAGAGAATGGGGTCTCAGATGTAGCAGCAGAGATGCCAGGGCTGTTTCATACAGTATGGGTGCTGACGTGGGGGTATGGATGGTGGTATCCTGGTAGCAGCAGAGGTGGTCCCCACCACGGTAGATGGCATCTCTCTCACCCCAGAGGGAGCAGATACCTATTCACCTCTGCTCCTTGGTGAGTCCTGACGAGTTCACAGGCTTTTGTGATGTCTACTAAGTCAACAATTTGCCATCAAGGTTCAAGTAGATATTCTGGCACGTTCAGTGCAGCAGCAGATGTTGAGCTGACTTGTCATACCTCTCCAGTGGAGCAAGGCCTCAAATATAGTGCCACTTAGAAGATGTCCCGAGTGCCTCCGTATTGACTCTGCGCTAAACACTCAAACTGAACAAACTTGTTGCCCCAGATTGTTTATACTCCTGATTTTCATCTGTAAACTGATAAAAAAAAGGACTCTGTCTAGCAGTGACTTATGACCTAGAGTAAACAGTCAAGGTCAAGAGTCTGTGACTCATCGGGCCTCTGCCCACGAGTCTTAGCCCTTACTGCCACCAAGACCATCAAACAACAAATTGCCTAAGATGAACGCAACACAGGGCATTTTTACTAGCGTCTTATTGATCCAGTTTCGTTGATTTTCTTAATAGCATGTAAGCATTTTCAGGACAAGCCCATTCTTTGAGAAGCACATCACGGATGTAAGGTCAGTGAAACCAGTATTTATCATTCCAATATGGTGTGGCTGGTGTCAGATCAAGTCTGTTCCCTCCATCTTGTCGTTTCCTCTTTTCATGCCACAGCAAAGGAAATTCCTTTTCTTCTGCACCTTTTCTTCACCTGGCTTTCACAACTTGTCATCTGAGAAGCACTGAACCCTCTCTGAAATGTTTATTTTCTGTCTCCCAGCAAGATCACAAGCCACAGGAAGATGTACAGTGTTGGAGGTGCACTATTCATGGACATTAAAATGGTGTGTTTATTTTTGGCAGGGAAAAAGACCATTGTTGGCAACTGTTTACTTTAATCCTCTAAGTAAACACACCTGGTATAGCTTCTACTTCTTGCATTATTAATGAAAATGCAAGGCACTCAATTGATTCTTAAAAAACAATACAAACTGCCAAACAACATTTCGACATTTCAGATTCAAATGGAAACTCAACTCTGCCATGCGCAGGCCTCTTAAAACCATCCTGGAGCTGGTGGTCATACTCATCCAGATTGACCGTCAATGCTCACCAGAGTTGTCCTCATCCTTGCGGATCTTCAACTTCACCAGGTCCTCGCTCTGCTGCAGGATCTGCATCGCGTCCTCCGTAGAACAGTTCACTAGCCGCACATTGTCAATGGCCAGCAGCTTGTCACCCGGTTCCAATGTGCCAGTTCTACAAAACGTTGAGGATGTAGACAAGAAGAACGATAACAATGGAGGACAGGTCAGACCAATCTAGTGAGTCTACTGGAGACCAAGCCAAGAGTCAGATATAAAGTCAGTATGTGATCAACAGTCTTGCTCAAGCCCAGTCTCAAATAAACTGCCACATCAACTGGATCACACCAGGACAGAAAAGACCTCTGTGTCAGTTTCCAAAGACAGTCTGGAACCTCCACCATCAGAAAGCAATTCTGACAACTGCTGAGATAGCACTTGGCACTTTACTTCTCAAAAACAGGCTTTGTGCTTTTTAATCATTGCCATGGTGATGGAACTGGGATTCAGACTAATGAGATTCAGTGATCTCAGTCTGCAGTTTGTCAAAATTGTCAAAACAATGTCAGGGGCCTAAGTTTGAAACAGAATTCACAAGTGACAGGCAACATACTGAAATTGTGACATGCGATAATTAAAAAGCTGATGTCTCACCCTGCTGGATATACAAGGCATTACATTACCAGGTCACGGCAAATCAACACTGAATATTCTGCAATAAGGCATAAAACTCATAAAACATTTTTTATGCAAATAACCGATGTTAGCCAAAAATTGCACAAGTTTGTGTTTTGCTGTTGCTGCTGCCTTTTAGACAATACACAGCAATATTATTAAGTGCATATAAATTATTTATTTAAAATAATTTCTTTTTTCCCCCTTGTAACTGATGCTGTAGCTTTCAGTAAGGACCTCCTAAGTGGTACAGAATTCTTTCAGTCTGGAACTTTAAAAACGTATGAAACAGAAGTATTTTTAATTATAAATTATTAGTGGGATATTCCAAGTGCTTTTTGACATGTTAGAGTAAAAAAAAATATACACATTTGCTGATTGAATTACTCAGCTACTGGAAAAAAATTATCCATTAAAAAGTTATTTTATTCACATTGTCGGCATTTATGACAAATTTACTGTCCCTGTTTTTAGTTAATATGTTCTGCTCCCATCGTAATCTAACAGGAAAAATATATTCCAATTGTTAGAAAAACAAATTCGTGCTGTATATTTTCTTGTTTTTGATTGTATATAGTTCTCAGTTTTTGTTTGCCAAAGAATGCGGCAGATAAGTGGTGATTCAGCAGCCAAATGTGAGTATAATAACTTCAGATTTAAATTAAACTCTTCTGGCATCACTCATTAAAAAAGAACTCAAAAGGCACTTTCCCACTGAAGTTTAAGAATTTAGTTCCTCGGCTGCCTTAACCAGGAACTTTTGTGTCACCTGGCCACCCGACGCTTTCCCCCCGCACGACAGAAACTGTGACCTTTATCCAAATAAGCATGGGAGATGCAAAAAGCTTATAGGTTAAACTACACATTCAATTTCACACAAAACTACAGTGATGGATGAAAAGTAATTTCGTTACTTATTGGGGTCTGAAAATATGGAACAAATTGTTGTATTTATATAGCCAGCATATCCATCTTTTGTTTTCCACAAAATAAAACAAAACAATGTAACGTTATTTTGCTAATAAGCACTACCAAGTTTCACCGCTGGCACTGATGATATTAGACACAAGTATGCTGGTTAATGGTCAAATTTTTCGATGCAGAAATACAGAGACGCAAGCAACAAAAGTATCCATTAATGCATTTTATGTAATTCAGATACAAAAATAATTCCATTGGCTTAATTTTATCTCCAATACTTGTATATTTTTTCCCTGCACTTCTGCATAACTTCCAAATTAGCATCAGGGCTTGCGCTCCACCAATCAGCAAGATTTACAAGCCATACTCAGTACTTCAGTACTCGTCGTGCAAAATGTACTTAGGGTTTTTCTCCGCCGTACTTCTCCCACACCTGTTTTACGTCACCCACTGCTGATGCCCAGTCCCAATACTCAAAGGCTACGTCCCGAAACCCTTATGTGCGGCACCCTTCCTCACTACTTTCCTTCGCTCTGAAAGTTTTTCCGAAATCCAGATGTTTAAGAGCCGTCCCAATACCGTAGACAAGGAGTCAACTTCTGCTCAAATCTCCTCTTTGCCAAGGGAATGTGGAAGTCTAGTTGAGAATACCCTTTGCTAAAGAGAAATCCACTTATGGTGACAACCATGCACGAGGTGGCATAAAAGTTTCTGCTTCACTGATGACTTCATACTAGGAGTGTAGTGCAGGTCTTTCAGTTTGGTAAGCATATGTACCAAACAAATGCAGCAAATGAGGAACTTAATGGATTACTTATCCTACTTCATACATACAGGCAGAGCATGGTAATTCAATAAGGATGCAAGATACCTGATACCGCTTTTTGTCCATGCTACCTTCCTCGCTCACACACTCATTCCTTCCCTCATCAACTTCTTGAACGCTCAACTTAGACAGTGAATAACTGAGGGAGGGAGTAAGGGAGCAGTCAAAAAAACAGTCTTGGGATGTAGCCAAGGACATAAATATAGAGGATGGTAAAAATCCTTGGATGGCATTCTTGCCCCTCACTATATGTCAAGGATGCATAGGTTGCATTATCGCTAAATGAGAATAATCCCATTGTTCATTGTGTCCCAAGTTAGTTCTTGGGAGCAAGTTAGCAGGACTGCTCTTTCCAAGACCACAAGTTTGATCTTTTCATTCTGGGTACTGAAAAACACCCCTAGCTAATCCTGAGCAGGGACTTAAAAAAAGGTTCCAGAACTGCCTCAGAGGAGCTACAATCTGGGCAGTCTTCTTTAGGAGCCCTTGTCAGAACTTTTTCCAAAGAAGGGAAAGTTACACAAGAGAGATCAGCATACAGTATAATATAACAAGACTTATGAAACTTTTTAAAATTTGCATTTGTGCCTTTCTTTTGTACTACTAGGGAATGAAAGAAGGAGAACTCAAACCGAAATGTACACATGATTACAGGTGATACTTGATACATGTAGCTTAAGTACATAAGTCAAGGGTACAACAGCAGAGCTACTACTCACCCCTGAACCAGTAGGTTTCAGGGTATGGTACCTTGCCCTTAGCCAAACCTCTACCAGCAAGCCCTGTGTTTTTCTATTTATGGCACATTTTCAGATATGTTGCATTAACAATTCGAATGATTAACAACTGAAATCAAGAAAGCGGGTTAGAAAGCCGCCACTAGACTCTCCTGCACATGGCCGTCATATTTATCTGAGAAGTCCTTCTAGTGTGATGGCCAGTCATGTCACACAGTTTTGCTGGTCTTGAAAACATTTCCTTTTCATCAAATAGCATGATGAACTAGGCTTTCCGGTGACATGCTGGACAAATTACTGCCACGCAAAAGGGGGCAAACACAGTAAGTTTCAAAGGAAAGAAGCTATTCCTAGCGGAAGGATGATGGACAAGGGACCTTCCACTAACTTCAGCATAAACCCCAAGCTGAAATCACCAAAAGCTGTCTTTCCCGCCCCAGGACAGCACATGCAGTACTGATGAGTGATGCATGCTGGGATATGTGGGCCCAGCAGGGGCTGCCGTAGACAGACATGTTACGTACCGGTGAGCTACGCTCCCCTTCTTGATGTCAGAGATAATCAGAGGCTCTCCCGGCTTCTTACTCGCTGTCGGAAAGCAGGAAAGATCACTTTACTTTCAACCCCAGGAAAAAAAAAGCCCTACACACAAGGCATAAAAGACCAAATGAATTTATTCCCTTCAGGCAATCTGAGGACGCCTGCTTCTGCTGTCTGAAGGTCCCCAGAGCATGTGCTTGTCAGACATGGTGCAGTATACTTTAGCTACACTATACTCATCACATGTCTATTTATTGGACGGGGGATATTTTTTCTGGTTGACAGCCTTATTGAACTGTTTTTTTTTTTTTGTCCTCAGGAGGAATTTCCTATATTTATCAACACAACTACAATGAAGACATTAAGCGAAACCTTCAAAGCCATCTGCATGTCGACGGCGATATGAGAAATATATGCCTTCCTTCAAAAAATAAACAGGAAATAAATACTGAAGACACAAAGCACACATAACAATAAACAGAATTGAAGTGTGGGACTAAAGAATACACATAACAGAAAATATATAGTAGTATAATATCAGCTTATGTTTCTAGATGCTGTATTACAGTCATATCACACAATATTGTGTTATAGCATTGTTGGTCAGGGGATCTTGGGGCTGCTATTGGATTGAAAGTGTCTGTAACACTTCATAGCACAGGAAACAATCTGAGGACAATGGTTGGCTATTATTAACTTAATGGATAATTTGTGGAAGAAAACAAGACACTAGCTCACGTATGTTCCTATAGCTCAACAAGTAGCGCTGATAACACAAAGGTTGTGGGTTCAGATCCTGGCAGGTACATAAATTGTAGCAAGTTGTTCTGGATAAATGAATGCAGTGAATGAATAATTTGGATCAACCCGCCTCTTGTATAGATTTTTGAATGTCTCCCTGGGCAGGGAGGACAGGAAAGACAAAGCACATCCCTGCGTTATCCAGGAGACCACCTTGATACAACATTTATACAAATGCTGCAGAAACACTCAGAGCTTTTCCTCAAAATGAATTATTATATGCCAGGGTCTGCCACAGCCTTGAAGTGGGGGTTGTAAGGGAATGTAAATACTGGCTGTCAAGGGCTGGGGGGAGCTTCAGTGCTGCCCGTGGTTTGCGTTGCAGTGACGGGACCATAAACGGACAGAGTCGACTTAACAATAACAGAGGGACGAAGAATGCTTAAGATGACAAGCGAGTGAAGCAAGCTGTTCAACATCCACACCTTACCAAGGCCAGGAGACCTGCCAGAAGGAAAAGACCCCTATCTCCATTTATGGCATTTCGATATATACAGAGGCAGCCATTTTATTTCAAAACAAGTTTTTTCAGGTTTGTATAACTTTACAGTTTTCTTTTAAAGAGTTTTTCTTATTTTAAATTGCCCCAAGTTTTGTTAAGAAGGCCTTTGAATTAGCTATCATTATTCCTATATTTTTTCAACATGCCAATTAGCTTGCAAATTAATTTAGTATTTGGATTAATGCTATTGGTATTAAGAAGTAAAAAACTGATTTCAGTAACTCCACAGCTCTTTGCTGTTAAGATTACAAAGCTTTCATTTTGAAGGAATAAAAATTAAAGCATAATCATTTCAATTTTACTTTAGGTAAATTTTTTAAAAGTAGAGCTTTCCTGCTGAAAGCAATACATAATTGTAATGGTGTATAATGTGGCTTCAAGTTGTTCTTTTTGTCAAGGCACAAAACTAATGGGAAAAGGGATTGGAAACATATGCCATGCAATTATGACATTTGGTGACAAATTAAAATAGTCATAGGTCACATTATGGAGTACAGTAAAGCAAAAGCTAAATAAGACCCAGAGACATCCTCCTTGAGGTGACAACTTAACAAAATGTTACACGATCCGGGGGGCTGAGACAGGACTGTGAAGAGAAAGCTTAGAATCGCTGTGTCTTGTCGTTGGCAGCGATGTATAGACATCATCAGAGGAATACAAAATTACGTCAGAGAAATCCGCTGTGCTCAAGCCACAGCTGGTATTAAGGATATGAGGCCTGAAGGAGGTGATCATCATTCAGTCCATACTGGAAGCACACTATCATCTCAGAGCATTTCCTAGCAAAATCCAGTCCCATCCATCCATGACAATGCAATATTTTCCACCGTCGAAGAGTGAAATCAATTTATCTTTTCGCGTAGCAAGAGTATAAATTCTGAGTAACGTACGGTGATGCTATGCCCCAATGACGCTACATCAAATAAATCGAAATTTGACTGATATACACACCAAAAGATACTGATTAATGTCGGCAAATTCATGATTCCTTCAGTTGGCCCGGTGCTGAGTGTCCCTGGCCCTATCCTCTCAGGCCGGCCCAGCCACATGGGACTCAATTCACAGGAAGATGAACTCATGGTGGGCTGGTGTCACCAGGCAACATAACCCCATGACCCCCCCCCCCCCCCCCCCCCGG
>JAODKF010000138.1:3286384-3306299 GCA_026779585.1 Mormyrus proboscirostris
CATAACCCCCTGACCCCCCCCCCCCCACCCCAGGTTGAAGATGCTCACCGCTGATGGTTATGCCCAGTTCCACTCCTCTCTTCTTGGGAAGCTTTACATGAAATGTGCCACTGCTGGGGATGACAGATTCTGGGGGGGGGGAGGGGGAGGTGCCTTCATTTGCAAATCAAAACAAAAATTCTGACAGGTCATGCAAGTGATCGTAAGTTAAGCATGCAGGATTCTTCTGGTGTTCCAGTTCTAAGACTCATAGCATCTGACTGGTGGTAATTTATTACAACACGCTACTGTAAAATAATGCAATTCTACGTGACAGTGATATGTGTTGGTCTTATATATATCTTTGCCTGTAATCAAATTCATCCCCGATATTATTTATACTTGAATAATTCCAAGCAACACAAATTGAGTTGAATTGAGTTTAATGGAACTCTTTAAAAAGTCTAATTTCATTCTGAGTTGCTGGGTTCTGCAGAAAGTCACTGTCATGCCTATTTGATATCAGTATTCCTATCAAATCAACCACTTCGCTCGAAGACCAGCAATATTCTCGCTCAGTGTATATAATTTTACATCGACCAAGATCCAGGTCAAACAGACATAAAAAGGAAAATGTCACCCCCCCCCCGCATTTTCTCCTCCATATTATTTAGCCTAAATATTTCATTTAAATATTAATTAATATACTCAAATTAAAATTTCAATGTTACACGATGTACACACAGACACCCAGATACAGAAATAATGGCCCTTGAACAAACAACATATTGCAGATTATCCCATCCACCACTTACTGTATCTTTAGAAGAGTAATTCTATCATATCTGTACTGCAATAAAAAATGTGTTAGAAATGCCAAAGGTAATTCCCTCACAGTAGCAAAGGGAAGACAGACCGTCCATCACAGAGCTCTGTGAAATGCAAAGTCTAGTCTGCAGCTCACATCTGAAGGAGAAAACCTGCAGGGTTCGTTTTTATGTCTGACTGATGCAGCTCCATACAAATCACGTGTTGCCAGTCCAGCGGTAGCTAAGACATAGCTAAACGCATGAAAAGTGAAGTAGTTAACTCATTTGAAATGCATTTTATGCAGAGGTTTATAAGTAAATAATCCCATTAATATCACAGAATAAAATAAATAATATTCATATGAAACATTTATGTTTCAAAAAATGTGTTTACTTCTGCGTCATTTTTGTTGTTTAAGTCGATATCGACAAATTTTAGTGAGGTCTGAGAAGATGTGATATCTAACCGCTGCCTTTCTGTATACAAACAGATAAATTGATAAAAGCAGAAAAATATTTAAAAAGTCTTATTGCTTTGTGAAATATGTGAAAAGTGGGACCAAAAAGAATCATAAATGGCGAGTCTCTCTAGCTAAACAGCAAGACTTTTTACTGGCTTTGAGTAATTTGGAAGGTATTAAGACTAAGATTTGAAACAACTGAACTGAAAAACTGAAAAAAGATGTAAATTTTAACCTGCCACATCAAACTCCACCTCCAGGGTGACCTTATTGGCCAGAGCTGCATCTCGGAGCAGCTGATTGGCTTCCTCCAGTGTCCCATCCTCCGTTGGTATGCTGTTTATGGACAGGAGTCTGTCCCCAACCTGCAGCAATCCACACCTGTCAACAAACACACACACACACAATAAAAAAATCCATTATTACCTCACCTACATGGTTTTACTTTCTAAATTTTAATCATCTCAACAGCTGGATATTTCAATGAAGTAATTTCGATATGTTTTGCTCAAGGGCAGAGCAGCTGCTCCTCTTCCGGGGAGCCGTTTGTCCAAAGATTCGTTAACATCGATGATATTTTCCTCAAGCCAACGAGGCCCATTATGTGTCGAGTGACAGGATTTCTGGCTTAGGAATGCATAACAAATTAGTCTAATTTACAAGGCCGGTCGATCTACCCACTGACGAGATATTAAAGTATGAAATGAGGACAGAGGCTCTTCATTCGACACAGGCCTTCTTACAGTACCCCCATTCCATGCAGTCCCACAGAAGGCCTCAAGTCAGTAAAAATGTTTACAACAAAAATCATTACTTTCATTTGTTTTCAAAAATTATATATCACATTAGAAACAATCAGCAGTTTTACGTAAAAACATCAATTTCAAGTAGTAATAAATTTAAACCCGTATTATAGTACTAAAAGAGCTGTACTGAGCTAAAAAAGTTCAATGGCAAGCATCATTGGCTGCTTTTTAACTAGTACCACCTTTGCAATAATATAAAACACCAAACATTTATGTTTAGTGTCCCTCTAGCATCCAATGACTACAATTGCAAATATTCCCCACGGTCAAACAAGTTTAAACAAAGGATAAAATTCAGAAGTCAGAAGCACAGAATTTTGCTTTGCTTGCCTCAATCATCTTCTGGCTCATATTCACAACCTCTGTGCACCATCATTACCATAAACTGTAGGGCATCAGAAAGTGCCACTGGTAATTTTGAGTTAAGAAATTATACCAACCATTATGGGAGGAAGCTATATTAAATTTTTTTATTACATTATTATGTCTCCAAAGTGACATACAGCAAAACCAGGGCCAGCCAGTACCTGGAGGATTTGGGGCTAAGGGTGTTTGTCCAGGACCCACCTGTGAAATCACTGGAACATGTGATCTGAATCTGCGACCGTGCGATCACAGGCAGAGTGTGAGTGACACAGGGCCGCAGTCCGGCCCATTTGCAAAAAACAAACCAAACAGAGAAGCAGCTTCATAGCTTCGCACAGCGGCCAGCAGATGTCCACAGGCTTAAAACAAGGTCAACTGGATGTGACCATGATGCTGTGATCAAGGTCAGATGTGAGGTAATGGAACCTTGGCAAAGACATTCTATATATATATATATATAGTTTGACTATAGCATGCCAAACAGGAAATATTTAATCATCATTGATATATATGGAATGAAACCTAATATATATACAATGAAACGGGATATTATTATCAAATGAAAGCTGATATATACAGTACAATGAAGCCCGATATATATGTAATGAAACTGATATTCCTTGGATATTATCCTATAATAATATATTTATAATTAAAATGTCCGGAAAATTTATATTTTGGAGATTTGTTGTCCGTATGCTGAAAGCTAAGATGATATTGAATGAAAAGTATGACATATATACAATGAACGTGAAATTACAGATAGGCACTGCTTTGGTAAACTTCGTTGGGTCTTCCACTACAAGGCGCAAGGTGAGGGGGCATGTCACTGGGATGCCAGAAGTCTAAACATGGCAGAAAGAGCGTTTTAAACAATGAAGGTTTTATAGAAACTGTTGCAAATGCATGCAGTAACAGCACTGTCGTGCCCGATTGTCCGCTCCTTCCGTGTGCCACACCCCCTCGTCCATATATATTGACTTTCATTCCATATACTCCGAATTTCATTGTATAGATATATATATGGACATTCATTCCATATATTCCAAGTTTCATTCTATATATATCGGGTTTCATTTCATATATATCAAAGATGATTAAATATTTCCTGTTTGGCATGCCATATTTGACTGTCACATTATATATATATAAATATATAATGCAGGGAAGTCATTTAACTGGCAAACTGACGGATGCACCATGTAGAGCTGATGGCCGAGAGCCAGATTCCATTAGCTACCCGCTGACCGATTGCTAATCATCGGCATCTTGCTGGAGGGATAAGTCAAGTGGCACTTTCTGTGGTTATAGGGCAATTTCTGGGTCTTGGAGAGGAAGCCAGAGCTGGGTGCTTAGCGTCACATCACGGAAACCTGAGGACGAACCTCACCGCAGCAATGAAGGAGACGGATGCCTGTAACGGCGACTCTGGAACAGCAAGGGCAAGGTCAGGCGAGGTACCAAATGAGGTCCTTCTGAGACTCAAGTTTACACGTGTGATATGTCACTCTAATGGGAAATTAAATGAAAGGAAAAGATGATAATGAGATATCCAATTTCACAGCGCACTTTGTAAACAAGACCCTGACATGCCTTGACTCCGAATATAATCCCAGCATTAAATCTCGCTGATAACAGGCAGCCCTCCTGTTGCTATTCCTGCAGAGTCTTGACCCAGATATGAAAGTAATCAACTCTTACGCAGTCTGACAACTGGCATGTGATTTCAAATGAACTATAAAGAAAATCACTTTTTCCTTTTCAAGATGCCTGAAAGATATGACTTCAGTATATGTAGAGCAATTTTAAAGGATCAGTGCGTCTACCTGCAATTTAAAACTAAGCACTGGGAGGCAGGATGACCCACAGAGGTTCTGACCCGCAGAGGTTCTGAGTATCTCACTCCGATCCATATCAACAGTAAGTGCGGCCTAAAAGCAGAACTACTTCTTTTGATTGATCATCTGCCCATTAGTTCTGCATAATTCATTATACAGTAGGTGACACATCAGTCCATGGCAGGAAGGATAGGACACCCTCAACATAAACCAAATGTCTTTGGATCGAGGGAGCTAACTGAACTACATAGAGGACATGGGATTGGAAATTACACCCCCTAGAGGTGAAAGGTTGCAGTGCTGCCCCATTAGATGCCACTTATTTGTTATGAGAAACATAAACTGGCATAAAGTCACCTACACAACTGGATTCAGGGTAAAATTCCTTTAAGTGAGTATTTATTTAAGTATTTCAATGCTTCGCCATCTTGCCTCAAAGTTTCTTGTCTGGGGCAGGCATATTACAGTTAATTAAAATTAAAGTTATAAGAAAACATTTTTATAAACCAAAACAAAATTAGATATGAAAATAATATATATAAAAAAACTAAACCAAAACTATAATATTGCTTCCATAGTTTCTGGGATAGGCTCCTGAAAGTAACTGAAATAAAATAAAAGCAAACATCAAATACTAATATAATTATTTTATAATAAAATTTATATATAATATTATATACATATTTTAATACATTATTACCTTTCATGACCATGAATATCGTCTGGAACATAAACTGAAACTGTATACAAACTAAACAGAAATATATCTGTAGAATAAAAACTAACAAAACCACATCGAAAATGAACTCAAACTAAACTGGATTTCAAATGAAAATTGAAAATATTAAAAAAATAAAAAATTAAATAAAAAAATCAAAACTATAATTACACTGGTCCAGGGTGCAGCCTTGTGAAAGACTGTCAAGCAAAGAAATGTAACATTTTAAAAGCTGAATTAACGTTAAAGGGTTAAGAACTGTGCCTTAACCCAGACAGGTCTTTACCGTAGACATGTTCAGTCAGTGGAAATTCCCTCAGCTGAGATCAGACAGGAAGTGATGACTCATATTTCACCAAAGGCCTCAGGTCAGGCCCTGCGAGCTCAGGGACCGCAGTCCTTCAGGTAAACCGAAAACCGGAGCGTCAGATCGCACGAGTTACGGCTGTTTTTGGGTGTGCGCTCAGACCCTGCCAGACGTAAACATCCTGCAGCCTTTATCTGCGTATCGGGACTTGTCTCTCACCACAGGCCGCGTTTTCCTCATCCATTTTTTACATGTTTTTTTCACAAGTCAGACTACAGCGGTGAACGCGATTACTCCGATACCTCCTCACCTCTCAGCAGAGCTGTCCGGCTCGATGAAGCGGATGAGGGGGGGTGCCGAGAGCGTCTCCGTGGCAAAGATGCCCCCCTGCAGTTGGACGCCAAAGCCGTTGAGTGGGTCACCCTGCAGGGTGATCTCACTTGTTTCCGTGTGCACAATCTGACCACCTGGGCCCACAGTGCTGGATGCTAGGGAAACTGAGGTCGGGGAACATAAGAGGAACGGGAGAAAAGGAAAATGATGCTTTAGTTGTTATTTGCACAAGTATAGGTACATTGGAAGGCTTCAGCAAGGGCGTGACTGCTTTGACAAGGCTGGCAAACTGGCAACCTTCCGATCAAAGGTACAGATGTCTAACTGAAATGGAAGCCATGAAGTGAGATGAGGTGGAGCACAAGGAGAAAGATAGACCTGGATCGTCTCTGATGCACCAGTTTCGTATGTCACCCTAGCCAACGGTTATTGGCATGATAATTAGGACAGACAAGTCAAAACTTGCTGTAACATGTTAGGGAACGACGGCTAATACAAAGTGAAACAACAGCCCATAAAACTACATCTCAATGTCTTCAAAAACATGGTGCCCTAAAACTGAGAAACGCCGCCCATGAACATATGCTACACGCAAACGTGGCACGACTGAACACGATGCTCTAATTATGACAGAGCGGCGACAATGGCTTCAATAAATGCTCCACACAGCAGACATTAACTGCAATATAATGAACATTCCCACCATCATCATTAACATTGTTATTTCAATCAATCCAGTGTGAACATTATTATGAAGAGAAGACTATTTGGCGACATATTTACCAAAACTTGAGTTTGGCCTGCAGGACAAGAACGGCAATAAGGGGATAATACTTCCTTATTTCTTTACAAAACAAAGAGGCACAACCCAAAACATTCTACGTGAAACAATTAAGTTTCCCAAGACTGAAGAAAGCTATATTGTGTATTCAAGCATGGAATAAAGTGAATGTTACTGCAACCTTTGAATACAAATTAGTGAGAGAGCTTGATGCCATCACCAAATGAAGAGATCTAAACATATTCTGCAGTATGTCAAGGGTTATCTACAAGTTAGATAGTCAATTTTGAAATGAATAACAGCATTAATGATGGACGAGCTCTTCAACATGGAACCACTGTGATGCGTAAGTCAAACCTCACTCAGTCCTCTGGTTCAGAGGAAAGCCAGAATGATATCCAAAGCTCCCGTGAGCTGGTGGATTACTGTAATCCAGCCAATTCCTTACAATACAGCTCATATTTAGCAGATGTTTTCATTCTTTTCCATGTATTGCCCAAAGAAGGCTAGTCACCATACCCCAGATATGTCGTGAGTCGGGCACCTGATTGGTTGGTCACGCCTCTAGTTGATAGGACCCATCTGATTGGTTATCTCTCAGAACCCTGAGAACATTTTTGCATAAGTAAGCCAAATCCAAACTAGCAAGATAGATACACGATTGACTACAGTTCACCTGGGTATCCTTGGACGGTGTATAAGTCCAGTGAAATCAAATTTCGCATGACGTCTTTGATTACATTTGTGGACAAGGACCCACCAAAGCAAGTCCCCTCTTTCCTGCTGTCCCTACCACAGCTAAACATACCTTTTTAGCTTTAGCATGACTGCCCTGCCCTCCAGGCCCTCCATACGCATGCAGGGGCCCTCTCAAGTCACCTTACCTTTTACTCATGTGATGGGTGACTATAGATGATCTAACCTGGCAGTGAAAGTCAGGAAGTGGCATCATGCTAGAGTTGCCTCACATACACGAGCTCTTGTGTTCCTTCTTCCTCTGCCTCCTCTTCAGCATGGAGTTGCGCGGGCTCATGGGTGCTGCCGCACGTGGCAGGGTACTGGAGTTCTGGCTGGCGAAGCCCGACGTGGTGGTGGAGCCAGGGGAGAAGCCACTGGAAACAAGCGCTGTGGGCCATACAGTATCAGCTGAGCTAAAACATTAGCATATTATTACCAAGGGACAGGACCACAGGGGCAAAGCTGATTGGACCACGGAAAGGCCCCTCCCCTGTCACTCACTGATTCAAAACATATCATTGGCTAATGCTAATGTTGGCCCCTTTGTATGAATCATGGTCCCTCTTATGCCCCTCCTCCCCACCACTTAGAATTCTAAAAAAAACCTAGAATTGCCAACCTCAGCCACCCCAGAAATGAGTCTATCGACTACAGCAATAGCATGATTAGAAAGGCGCGTTAGCTCTGCTTGGATGGGCTCGTTTAAAGCCCAAAGGAGTCCACTGACATTTGCAGTAGTCTTGACTGGCCGGGTTGCTCGATGACGGCCACGTGGGGGTTTTGCAGTGTCCAGGGTGCTGCATGTGGCAATAATTTACGCAGGGATCCCAGCAGTGAGCGTTATCGCTCTTCTGTATTTTCACTACGGAAAAAAAGAACAATCACGCTGGTTAATAAAATACAGTACTGTCGAAAGGTGTTAAACAGTCAATGAAATTATCCTTAAGTGATCATTTTATGTTGGTGTAAAACTATGATTTCATGGCTGTCAAAGTGTGTCGGCTTAGCCATCCCGAAACCTCTCTTGATTGTCAACCAAGTTTGCAGTGAATGACCAGTACACCCAGGTATTTGTTGACTCAACCACAAGCACATCATGTTTGACTAATCAATACCTCATCAGGTTAAGTAATTAAATTAACCAGGGATGACGTGAACATGTTCCTCCCCCTCCCGGGAAAAAAGAAGGAACCTCAAAGCATTAAGCAGGAAGCCCGTCTGTTAAAGAGCGGCGTTATTGGATGCGAGCGTCACCGCATCGCACGCACCGTTAGCGTTACGGTTCGCTCTGCCGCTTACTGCGGCCCACATCCTCATTCTCGCGTCTGAATGATAATGCACCGCCCTGATACCTAGGATCCAAAGCGAAACGTGCCTCTGAATTAATGCGCCGGCTCATTATCGCCTGACTAATGAAGTCTTCCGTGCTGCAGGCGCGCCTCTAACGGCACACAGAGGGACCGGGGGGGACGGGGACGGGGGGGATGCAGATGCTTTGCCCAGGGGCCCCATCAGAAAATAACGATTCCGGTCCGCCGCCTCTGCCTGCCGAGACATGTTAGCTACTGCTTCGCCAAACACTGCTTTTGTTCTCCGTGGGGGAGCAGGTTAGCTCCTGGTGAAGGACACAGACTCCAAACCTGAAGACCGTGCACTTAGTGATGGCGTCGGGGGGGCAGCAGCGGCCTCCGATAATGTTTTACATCGCCTGGGATTTAAAGTCCCTCAGAGGTTCTCACTTAGCACGGAGGTCTCACAGCTTCAGGGTCAAGCTGAAGTCGTTCATTCCTTCCCGAAGCTTTGTTCATGCACGTACAGTAACTTGATCTGTCCGGTTTAGTGCAGGTCAAGGTTTTCTGATTTCCTTATGCAGTCTAAGAACATGCAGAAGAGTGAAACGTGTTCCCTAATTTACTCACAGGATATGGGTGTGTACCCTGTGATGGACTGCCGTCCCGTTCAGAAAGTCACCAGCCTCCAGCCCAGCGTTTCTGGGCCGGTGCGTAGACTAGCAGGTTAAGCATCTGTTCCTGTGATCGGAAGGTCACAGGTTTGGGCCCCAGCCTTGGCAGACTAATCAAATGTCTGTGGGTCCTTGAACAAGGCCTTTAACCCCCAATTGACAAACCCCTAATGGTGCTACACACTCACTGACTCTGTGCTGAGATTCCCCAGCTCGCTCCCATCTCTATAAAGTCTCATGGAGTAGATGAAAAAAGAATTTCTCCATAGGGATTAATAAAGTATCACTATTCTGTTCTAGGAGTCCCTCCTGACCTGATCATGTACAAATGGTTACAAGATAGATGAAAACAACAGCTAAATCAGCTTAAATGTTGTGACAAAGGCCTGAAATAATCAATTTTACTCCACGACCTCATCAATTCATAGGTACATAAGTAAAATATGACTAAAATATGTTTCGCTCAGGTTTACCACACTAAACGCCTGCAGCAGCCCAGGTCCTGATACGCAAACATCAGCTGTTTTGTGTTACACTAGCAGCTCGCTTCGCTTTCAGAATCAGTAAGAGAGGCTTTATTCCAAACGACATGACTCTTAATTAAGAGACAGAAATCGGAGAAATGAATGTTTGGCATAAACTTTGAAATTCCAAACCAACTTGGGGGAAATGAATAAGATGCCTGAAAATTTTCTTTGGGGGGGGGGGGAGGTTTATAACATCAACGTCAAGGCCTCCCACTTTTTAAATCTGCGATTTAATGCCTAAACATTGCTAAGCAGCCTTAGCTAAATCCAGGAAGATCCCTGCTAGCTGGATACATTTCTATTTCAGCTTCTTTGCAAGACAGAAAGCACAAAAAAAAACTTCAGAAATGTCCGGAAACCAGGCTAACTGCTCAAATCACCGCAGACAAAAAAAAAAAAAAAAGAAATGACAAGACTGAAAATTGAGAGAAACAGTACACCGGCATCCTTGCCAAATATAAAACTGCAAATCCTTGCATCTCGCAGCTTACGCTAAGCTCATCTCAAGTGGCTCTCAAAAAAAAAAAAAAAAAAACATTCTTATCTTCGTCGAGAGGTAAGAAAGTTGAAAACTGATGACACTGGACTGTGCTATGAGAACCGATGAGACAGCCTGAAACGCGAATCCCGTAAGGAGATTAGAAGTGACATCAAACGTTTAAAAGGCATCAATCATACATGACAGCGACAGTGTGTGTAGTTTATGGTCATTTGGCTAATTGATGGAAGATTCATTGTCTAACCACATATGCATTCTATAAGCCAATGCTTAGGTGGTAAATACGTAAATACTATGAAGCTTTTAGTCTAGCTGAACTTTTCATGCTATAATTCTGGAAGCCTAGAGGCATTTGCACAAATCTTTACTTAATACTTGCATTTTATTACTTCCTACACTTTTGTCTTTGATCCTGTTTTGTTTAGTTGTCTTGTAAGTCTGTTCAACAACCTACAGAGCCTCAAATCCCAAAAAGGCCCCACGGAATATCCCGGTCAGCTTGAGCCCACACATCCCGGGTGCCGCTAGAAGCCCCAAAACTGACACGGTCGATATTCGCCCACAATCCCCGGCGGCCCTTATTACAGGAAATAACTTTTACAGAGAAAGGATCATCTTAAAGCCTTAAAATCTGCTTCTGCATTAAATTATCTACAGTACACTTTTACAACAGTCCTGACTTACTAATCCACAAGCATAGAATGTGAAATGTCACAAGATCAATATTATCATACCAAAGGCCAGAATGACACCAAGGACATTACGCATGTGAGGAAAGACTTTTTAAGGAAAGGAAAGACTACTTTAAACTCAGCCTGACATGTTTCATGGTCTCATGGAGCAGTAGCTCTGTCGTGATTTGCATCTCCTTACCTTTAATCTTGCCTAAGATGCTCACTTCCACAGCTGTATCCTTCAAATCCCTTGGAATGTGGATTTGAATTTTTCTACTAAATTATAAATAAGAGTTTAAATTTGGGGAAAGGCCTAAACTCCTGGAATTGAGAATAATTGTGGAATTGTAACAGTGCTTGAAAAAGTTTCCTTGACCTAAACTGTAATTTTGTAATATTTGTGGGCACTGCAGCCAAACACAGCGACACCTCGTTACAAAGGCACAGTTGTGATATTGTGCAGTTTATGGTTGCATATCCATCCATCCATTTTCTGTAACTGGTTGTCCTATTCAGGATTACAGGGGGTCCGAAGCCTAACCCAGAGCTACATCATTCACTCACACACGCACACCTAGGGGTGATTAGGTAATTCCAAGTAACCACAGTTTTTGGACTGTGGGGGAAAATGGAAGCACCTGAAGGAAACCCCACAACGACATGGGGAGAACATGCAAAAACCACACGCACAAGGTAATGAATTATAAATGCCGACAGAAAAAGGCTTTACTGTAGGTCAAACATATGATAACTGCATAAATGTTTTGTAACAAAACACTAACTTCATTGGGTGTCTAGCTAACATAAGGCAAAGGAAGGAAAATAAATCAAAATGCCACAATGTTCTGCTCGTGACAGACAAGCTATGAAGATTGATGTTCCACAAGTGCTGGCAGCTCAGGCATGTAAATTGAACTTTACATTATATATATTTAAATATTTGAGTAAGGTAACTCATGAGCATCCCTTACAACTGAGCCCAAAATACTAATACAATAATCTTGGACAGTGGGTTACTCTGAATTCTGCTCTAATCAGCCATTATTACTGACTGGCCCTAATCGGCCAGTTAATAAGTGGGAATTAAGCAAAGGCTGTTTTACACTTTTCTATTCTTTTGACAATTGCCATTTTATCACGCTTTACTTGTCAATAAATCTCTCTTCCCAAAAATAACTTAGCATGTTTTGGGTTTTTGGTTTAGAGGTAAAACAGAAATCATCAGAGTTCTGTTGGAGATGTAGGAACGCATAATTGGTTCACTGGTTAACTTTGGGATCTCCTGAGATAAACCTCGTCCCCATCCCTGTGAATCCCCATGATCCTCTGCTTTGCTCACCGGTGTCCTGCGCCTGGCTGGGCAGCCGGGTGTGGTGCGCGGGCAGGATCTCCAGCTTGACATGATCGGAGGTGCTGGCTAGCAGCTGTGTGGCTTCCAGCAGGGAGCAGTGCTCTGTACTGGTGCCGTCGATGGACAGGATGTGGTCGCCCGCGTGCAGTGCCCCACACCTGCGACAGAGGGAGAGAGGCTCTGCTGTGAATGCAAATGGCGGACGGAACCATAAACAAACAGAAAGCGTAAGTAGGGATTGGCGTTGCAGGGGCTCAGAGGGCAGCACAGGTGGCTCAGGACTGCGGTGGTTTAGTTTCGCCTTCAATCTGTGCCTGTGAGGTCTGCCTCTTGTATGGAAATTCCTGAGTACTCCACTGTCTTCCCCTGTGGAGTAACTGGTGTGTGAAAAGGAGCCCTATGATGGACTGGCATCCCTTCCAGGGTGTCCCACGTGCCTCCGCAATTAGGCCCCAGGCTCATACAGCACTGACCATCTACTGGGTAAACAGGCATGGAAGATGCATGGATGGATGGTTGGATGCAACAGGGAATATCACAAAAATAGCAAAGGACTAATTAGGCTGTTTACAACATACATTTCTTTATGAACATCCTTCAGATACAAAGTATTATTTCTGATGCTTGTGTGAGGTGGGAACATTTTTCGGCACCAGAGAGGTGGGTGACCTCTCGCCCGGACACGAACGCCCACCTGTCCACCACGCTGGCCGGCTTGATCTTGTCGATGACGATGACCTGCTTGCTCCTGTGTGCGGCTGTGGCCAGGGTGATGCCCAGTGTGGTGCCCGGTGACTTGGCTATCTCCACCAGCAGGGGGCCCGAGGCATTTGTCACTGTATCTGCACGGCAAATCACACATGTCTACTGGTTTTGTCCCACCCCCCCCCACCTGCGGTCAGGGGCAATGATTACTACCACTTGCGCAGGTCCCCCAAGGTTGGTCACAAACAGGGGCAGTAATCAGGGGCATTGACTGTGAACTAAAAGGGAACACAGCACCTGACATGACCGCCTGTCCGGTCTAGGACACACACAGGCGTTAATGAGATTTCAGCAGAAATTTCCACTTCTGCCATTATTTTCCCATGTTATTTTTATTCTTGCATTTCTTACATTTTTATTATTACTTTTACTTTTTACATGGCAGAAGTTTTCATTGGCTCTTTTTGACATTCTGCTGAGGAAGCCACTGCTGTGATGACATTACGCAGGTCTGAATACAGATATTTATATATTCAGTTTATATGCACATAGATTTCATCATACTTAAAATTCCCATTAAAATCCAACAATTATCAATATTGGTTTGGCATATTTATTTCTTAAAAAATTTAGGAAATCCCATCAATGCCTTTTGTTTTTATCAATGACCTAAACATAGCATTTACCCTACGCACATCTTACAAAAAAATAGCGCAATCACTGTCATATAATGCAAGTTTATAAAATTACCTTTAAACTAAATGCTTACTGACTATGTGCAAAAGTCAGTTTAAAAACAAAAACACCAGAATCCGTGTCTCTGTGAGGTTCCGCACTCAGGAAGCTTCGGAATTTAAAATCAGGACCATGAAAGCTCATGGACAGTGCGCAGATATCCCTAGCAACTCCATCTCTACTCAGAAGGTGCATCGTAACACTCTCCCTGATCAGGCCGTCCATCAAAATCGAGCCATCGGGCAAGGAGGACATCACTGAGCGCAGCGAGGACGGCGATAACGTTAAAGAGATACAGAGCTCAGTGCCCAAGAAGGAAGGAATCAGTCAGCGATGCCCACAGCATCTACAAAATCAGATGGTGCAGCAGGGTGGAAAAACATGCCATTAGTAAAAAAACAGGCTTTGAAAATGGAGAACTTATGCAAATTCCACGCATGCAGAGAAGTTCTTGACGAGGGTGGGGAAAGTTATCATCTGAAAATAAAATCAGGCCACACGTTTAGCACAAGACATCACTGTAATGTCACGCGTAATGCACTGTAATGCTAGGAGAGGGCTGTTTTCGGCAGAAGAAAGGCTAAACTTGTCTCTTGGCAAATTACTCTTCCACAGACCAAAGCCTATCGCTCTACATCGGAGGAGCCTGAGAACAAGAAAGTAATTACTCCAGAGGAAATGGGTGTCCTGTTCAAAATCCAGGAAGAACTCAGATTAGCAACTCTGAGCAAAATATGTATTTAAAAGAATGGACAAATAGTGGAGGGTAAATCTAGCAGAAACTCACTCAAAATGATAGCTACCAATTATTGAATGCTTAAATCAACAGACAACTGAAACAGCTAGCGGCAATATTTGTGGGGACTTCCTGTCAACTAAAACCAAAAACGAAAATTCATGCAAATATTCATAAGAAGTTTATTTTGTGGAAATCATCCCAACAAGGTTCCAGGTTTGGTTGTATCGCAAGGACTTGATTCAAGTCCAGTAGACCATTCTGGGGGCAAAGAATACAAAGATGGTATTTGCGCTCTTGGCAAGACCAGTCTTGTTAACTTGCCTCCCAAGAATAACCTAGGGATGGGATTGGTCTCGATCAGCAAGGATGCAAAAGATGAACGCATCCTTAATATTTGGGGCAGGGCAAGAAAGACATCCAGGGATTTTTATCGTGACAGGCTCACCCATGATGGAGACGTCATACTCGATCTGGAAGAGCGCCTCCTGGCCACACTGCGTCAACACAGCCAGGGCGTCGGCGTGGCTGGCGTTGTGCAGGGGCACAGCGTCGACACTCAGCAGCCGGTCACCGACTTTCAGGGTGCCCTGCCTGTGGCGGGATGGAGAGAGGAGGACAGGTTGGGTGAACCGGAGTCCACTTTGTTTATTACGAGTCATCGAGGGCCGAGCTCATCCTCAAAATCAATACGGAGCGAGAAATAACGGTTAACGAGGTGAGCTTGAGATAGGGGAGCTGAAGGCTGAAAGTGCATCACAGAAAAGGTACTTCCACATAGCAGTAAAAGACCCCAAATGACACCATGAATCTCAATGGAAAATAAACAAAAATTTATTCTTAAAAAAACCACACAGGTCATTGCTTTCCAATCCAAAGCGCCTCATGCTCCTTGAGTGGGCACTATTCAACTGGGGACGCTGAGGCTTCCGAGACAGCCTTTGAATAGAAGATGCCTGACAATGTGATTTCTGTCTCAGAAGACAACACCAACAGACAACACCAACAGACAACACCAACAGACAACACCAACAGACAACACCAACAGCAAGGCAGTGTGTGGCTCATTGTGATTGTTAGTGTCAGCCTCAGCAGAATAGTCACATGTCTGTGGGCCCTTGAGCAAGGCCCTTAACCCCCTAAACCCCAGGGGCGCCGCACGCTGACTGACCCTGTGCTGTGACCCCCAAGCTTTCTCTCAGCTGTCCGTGAGTCTCATGGAGAGCAGAAAGAGAAATTCCCCACGGGGATTAATGAAGTATCAGTGTTGTACTCTAATCTGTGTCAGTAGCTACCGCCAGGAGACAAACTCTCTAAATTTGGCACGTTATATTTTGGAGTCTACGTCACTGTAATTAAATTCTGTGAAGCAAACTAAAATCCTAACCTGTTGCTTGCCTTTGCCTCTGGGCAGGAGGTGTACCGGTAACATTTTGCCCGCATTTTGATTTCTGCTAAGAGGACAAAAGATCTTCAAACATTACCTGTCTGCAGGTCCTCCCGGTCTCACGTAGGTCACCACCAGGGGGCGGGACTTCTGCCAGTCTTCATGAGAGCCTCCTAAATCACCACATGAAACATCCACCTGAAGCATCCGGATCACAACACCATGGCAGTGCAATCAAATCTGCAAGTTGACAGGGGTTTTGGGTCGGCCATTTTGGGACACTCATTATACTGCAAGACACACCTCAGTGATTCTAGTACAAAGGGCCTCCCAAGCTACATTAGATGAGCAGAAAACATAAGGTTACATATAAAGACGGGTGACTACACAGGTTACGATTTCAATTCTCTGCCAACTCGACGTTGTATTTTGCAGATGGCATCTCATTCCCCGCTGAGAAGGTACGCAGGACATGTCGAGTCAGGATTTACCCATAATTCTCCAACTGGGATGAAAACACTCAGAATAAATGACAGTGGGGATAATGGACATGGACAGTAGAGCTTACCTCTCATCACAAAGCCGAAGCTGTTGCCTTCTTTGTGCAAACATATCTCGATTGTCTTGGAAATGACACCTGAGGTACTGTCCGGAGCTGGGAGACACACAGAGACTGACAGCTCAACACACACAACCAAATCACAGCTGACAGAAAATAAAAGCAAATCGGCTAGACTGAGGCACCACTATATTTGAAAAGGTCAGCAAGGTGCAGATATCTTGTTAAAATTTCGTTTTCTGTATAGAAAATGTGTTGAAACTCAAATACATCAAATACAGGCATTTCGCATATTACATAGTTTTTTTCTTAAATAAAAAATGCACAAAAGAACAAATTAAGTCCAACTTGAAACCAAAGTACAACAGGAGAACCCTTTCTTACTTGCGAGGAGTGGTAATATCTATAAAAATCAAACCAAATTTCATTTGAACACTGTGCGCTTGTCTTTTCAGTAAAAATACCAAAAATCTGTACAAATACATGCTACATTAAACAAGGGTGGATCCTTCACTGGATAATAGCAAGTATGCTGTATGGCTGAGAGATAGCACATAAATCAAACCTGCTGCCTGCTCGAACCATTATGTTCTATCTAAGGGTGCATTCTAAGAGAATAGGATCTCTTCTTATCAATTTTAAACATGCCCATGACACCTTCCTTTTGCAGTAGTCGGTGCTCAGAAAGACAACACGACTTCAACCTGCCTACTTCTGGGTCAAAATCCCGACCCACAAGTGCAGTGACCTGCAAAGTGTGAGGCACCTGCACTAATCTTTACCTGCATCACATGTAACTGAATTTTCTCTTTAAAGTGAGGACTGAATAGAGCACGTAACATCTTAAATGCATGATTAAATCCCAAATAATGACACCTGTGCTATCAGGCACCCACAGGCAAATTTGAAACAAAGGCGATGATTTTATTGATGGATGACAGGGCAAATGATTCATTATTGGGCAGTCAACACAGAGGAGGATTCGCTACAAGAATCAGTAAGCATGCACACATCTTGTTACATCTTGATACAGTAACATGCATTTACCAACTCCAAACCAGGCCAAAGTGCTGAATATATCCCACTCTAAATACCCAACTCTGTACCTGGTGGGGGCAGCTCATACTCCACCTCCAGCATCACCCGCTCGCCAACGTTCTTCAACAGGCTGATGATCTCGTCATGGCGCAGCTTGGTCAGGTTGATCCCATTGACCGACTTGATGTAGTCTCCCACGTTAAGCTGGTCACTCCTAACACGGATATAGGCTGTATAGATACAGACTAGCCCACATGCTTGTGATACCTACAGTAACTGGCGATTACACATGTGATCCGTCATCTCTGCAGTGCTAAATTTGTCATATCAATCTATTGATACAATGACTTTCATGCCCAGTCAAATCTTGGACTCATGTTTTAATTTCATGATTTACGTACGACATACAAATATATTAATGCACATCTAATGCACATCAGATATTCTATACTCGACAATTCTGAAAATATTCCAAGCTGGGTCGGAAATGTGTTCAACAGTCTACATCTGACTTCTTTTGTAATCCCTATTTAAATAAGCATCCAAAATTCTTTTTATACATGCATACTAGATATTAGATGTTTAAAGTACATATTGAAAGTATAAAGTATGTAAGCACTGATGCTGAATTATACTAATGGTATAATTTTAACACCAGTATCTCACCATTTAAGCAAAGTAATGTAGTGCTCAGCAAATATGTAGCACTCAACATATAATCCGTGTGTTTGTGTGTGTGTGTGTGTGTATAAATTGGAGAAACACTGTTTATGTTTAACTCTCTTCTGGGCCACACAGCTTGGCACAAAACTCATGTGTGGGAAAAGAAAAAGTTAAATTGATCCTAGCACTAATTTCAAACAGAGAGGTGACTCCTACAGCAGGCTCCATACAGTATTCCTAGCGGCAAAATAGTCTGCAGTTATGTACAGGGATCTATCACATTAACCGGTTAAACCGCAGGCAAAAACTATTGGAGCAAAAAAGGGTATGCAGTCAAAGGACTAAACTGCATAAGGCCAGACAGAGGGAGGCTGAAAAAGATTGCGATTATGTCTTTGGGGACGATTCCATTATAGATAAAAGCAGCGACCAGTTACTCCTAGATGGGAATGCAACTGGGACACACAGTACTGCTGTAAGCTGCAGCTCAATATGTAACATAAAGGAGAAAAGCAGCGAGATGGGTTGTTTTCATTGCAGTCATAAAAACTCAGTCTTGGTTAGGAAAAAAAACTAAACAAAACCGAAATGATGGAGATAATAACAGATCAAAGTGCTTGTGACTCATGAGATCAGGCTGGTGTTTTAGGGTTATTTAAGAGTGTCAAAAACATCAACTGCACCATTTTTCTGATACTGGTACTGCAGCCAGCAATGAACATATTCCATAGATACAGTAATATGACATTTACATTCATCAGATACTTTTACGCAAAGCAATATACATTTTCAAGAAAGCAGTGACCGCCAGTCCCTGGAGCTATTTGGGGTTAATATTCTTGTTCCAGGGCCCAATGGTGACATCACTCTGCCAACCATGGGATTTGAACTGGCAACCTCCTCATCACAGGCAAGTCCTAACCCACAGAGACCGCACACCGACCATGATTGTACACATATAATTTATATAACAGAAAAAAACTGTAATTTAGCCAACATCCATATCAGTTGTAAAATGGGGTGACTGGTAACATGGTGTGGAGGTTGGGTACAACTTCATGTTTCTTTGGGTAAAAATGTCTATCACAAATGCAAAACACGAACAAACAACTATTAATTCCACAGTGTGCTCTGCTTGGAAGTATGAAAAGGCGTCACTTTAACCCAAATCAAAATGTCAGTCTGTTGATTCTTTTACTCTACTTATATTTTACAGATTTGATATATAAGGGTTCCGAAAAGAAATGTACCTGTTCAGCTTTGCACAGTTAAGTTTAAAGGACATTATTCAGGCTCAGGCATAAATATATTCACCCTAAATAAGCCGGAATGGTTAGCCTAAGCTGCCTCCATTCCAGGGCAGCTTTTACAAGTAGTTAGATCAGGAATAAAAAAAAATGAAATCCCCAAAGGCATTTTCTGCATCATTTCTGCATCATCAGCTGAGCCTTTTGAAAATATTCCCCCTGAAAACCTGCCCTTAAGCATCGCTGAGTAATTCACGGAGCATCCTGCTGTGACTCCCCTAAACACACGTTTCTCTGTGTGTGTGCGTGTGTGTGTGCCTGCCTGCTTGGCACTGGCGTGACTCCTCAACACACACACACTTACTTTTTTGATTACATTCACAGATCTTTGTGGTCCCCTCAACATCAAAATAACAGGATTTTATTACATTGTGAGGGACATTTGGTCGTCACAATATAACATAAACATAATCCCCACACACAGGCACACACGTCTGTATTCATATCTCTGTGGGGACCATCCATTAAATTTTAAGGGCATAATCCTAATCCCAACAATGACGACCTTAACCCCTACCCAGCTGTAACCTTAACCATAAGTAATCTAACAACATACAAGACATCTGGCAATTTTAGTTTTTTGGTTGCAGTCACGCTTTTTTATAAATTTGCAATTCCCCTTGTGAGGACCTGAA
>JAODKF010000138.1:3306668-3345038 GCA_026779585.1 Mormyrus proboscirostris
GGCCCATCAGGCAAAAGCTGACCTGGCAGCAAGGCCCCCTGGCCGCAGATTGGAGACGCGGGGCTTGCCGTCCTTATCAGTGCCCCCCGAGATTGTCAGGCCAAGGGTGCTGCCCTCCTTCTTGATCAGCTCCACCACCGTCAGCCCCCGGAGCTCTCCTGCCAAGAAACCAAGCCGCAAGTGGGGGGATGGGGGGGAGAAAACAATCAGGAGCCCCTTTAGGATGAGCACAATGCATCTGCAAACACACAACATGATGAAACTGCCTCAAAATATGATGCAGATCTTTGGCAACATCTCCGATGACTGTTTAGGTAATTATGCTACAGGGGGAGACAGACGCCTGCTTTGCCGCATGCGTGTGAAAAATTCACATTTAGTTATAATTATACACTTATATGTCCCTGTCCAGCATAAATCCTTGATTGTTATTTTAGTCTCAACATTTGATAGGCAGTGACTACAGAGCTGAGATGCTGTGGCTGGTTATACAACCTGGTGTCCTTGTAGCACTTGGGCCAGGATGGTAACTGCCATGTCCTGCAAAAAACCCTGATCAGTGCAGGTTTGTTGTGTTAGCACATCTGGGTGGGCAGCTGGAGCAATGTGATTCTCGGTCCAGAATTAAGGGGGCGGGGAGTGGAATACAGGTTGCTTGTTAGGGTGCAGCATCGACTTCAGTACTGGAATCATTACTGGAATAAGCAGAATTACAGATAAACTATCAGGGCCCATCGAATTATTAATCTCACCGGAAGCCGTGGAATTTGCCAGCTATGAGTTTCTGCCATGAGCCCACAGAAATGCATAATTTATCATTACACAGTGACTTGATAAAAAATAAAAAAACGACAATAACTGCTGGCTCTGCTCTTAGTGCTTCTGCCGGCCTCCCTTCGGTACCGCGGAGCTGTTGTGCCGGAAAAAAACGGAACAGTGGGGCAGACATCGCTTGTCCCAGTTTTGGGGGCACGAGGAACATCTAAAAGACCCTGGAGATCACAAGCAAACACAGTGGAGATGCAGGGGGAGGTGGGGGGGCGCCTGCAGGCAAGCTGTTAACTGCTGAAGTGCCCTTTGAACAGACGGCGCCTCGTGACGTGAAGCTACAACTGTAAGAAAATGAATCGAGTTCACAGACCAGCGAGACTGAGCAAGAAGGAGTTATTAACTGGAGTTATTCATAAAAAACAATTAACTGAACATAAAAGGGAAACCTAATCAGTCAATGAAGAACCATGCTTTATAAATACTCAAGCCAATTAAGGAATTTAAGTGATGTTCATCATATAAATAAACATCTGCACCAGGAAATGAAAAAAAAAAACACATTTTTCTTTTAAGCTAATAGCCTTTGATTTCCACATCTGGGGCAACAAACTTGAGGACATTTCTCAGTCCTAATCATGTGACATGTTTATCAGTGAACATGGACGGCATCTTCAGAATCAGGAGCATCCTTCATGAACAACGCCATGCAACAGACCGATCTAAAATATCTCACTACATCCTGTATATTACTGCACTGTGATCAAGATACCTCATGTGCCTGTATTTTTCATCTGCAGTGCAATAACTCTGAAGAAGAGATGAAATACTCAGGGTCACTCGGCTAACATTAAAATGCTATCAAGATCTAGCACACCTGAAGTCACACAAATTATGATAAAAACGACCCCCAACAAAGGATACAACCAATGCCTCATGGGATGTACTGTATTCCACAAGGCAAGATTTTTACATTAGCCAGATAACGTAAGACAAACGTAAAAATTGTCTGAGTCACTTATCTCTCCTCCATTTGGATATCTTTCATGTTTGGCTTAAGTTATCCAGCTAAGTAGTAAATTCTGCTTTGTGCAATACATCTGGAGCTCATACCGCATACATAATACATGTATTAGATAGAACAGCCCAGTCTTAAGCCGGCTGGGTTAAAGACTCCTGTCCTATGGATAGATGGGCGGAAAAGAGCGACAAGGACTCAAAGGGAGAAGACGAGCAGGCAGGGGCAATGCTGAGGATGCCACAGCTCGACACATGCTTCGCCTGGCAGCTGGGAACAGTGTGCTGGCATGTGGAAGGACGCGTACACACACACACACACACACACACACACAGACGCACAGTGACAGTTCTGAGTGTACCTGGGAGACTCTGTCGTCTGGAGGCCAGGGTATTGTCAGTCCCCGCAGAGTCACGGTTCCCCTTTGAATACGGGCCTTCATCTAGAGGAGGAAGAGAGCGTCATTTATCTGCCCTGTTCATCCACCGGGACCATAGAAGTGGACTAAGGACAAGAGGGGGCACGAGCGAGGCCAAGCCGACTGGTCAGCCATGAGTCTGTCGGGTGGGGGTGGGAGACGCTGGAGATTTCTGGGATGCGAGTTATCATGGGCAACAATGACAGGCATGAAAAACAAGGGAAGTAAGACGTACATGCTGTACGTTATAATGCTTAAGTAGTGGGTAATGTAGGGTTAATTCAAAACAGGAAATGCAAATTAAATTCTACACCCGACTCCGACAACAATACCCCCCCCCCCAATTCAGTAATTCTTCTTTGAACTTCGGCAGGTCTTTACGATTGTGTGTAACGGAATTTGGATAAACCATAAAAATCAAAAACATGGCAAACATACAACTTAAGTGAGCTTTTATTCCCTAGACTCTATCTATGTACCTATCAGCATCTGACCTCCAGGTCAGAGGTTACCAGGCATCCGACTCCCCAACGATACCCCTTAAGATATCACCACATCACATGCAGGGTGCAAAAGTTGAACGACATGTTCCGATAGCAAGGCAGTGAGTGCTTGCTCCAATTTTTGCAAACAGTCATCACAGGACTAAAGAAAAAGGTCCCCTTTGTTCACGTATTTTATCTTTGTAGTGTAGCCATGTAAACACTGCAAGCAAAATCCAAAGACATGGAAAATGACGACGATCGCCATGCTTGCCCATTATCAGTCAGGCTTGTGAAAATGGGAGAAAAAAAAACATGTTTACTGCACGGTATCTGCTTTTGTCGTTTGCTTAACAGAGGCATTTATCATCTCAAAAGTTCTCTTCTGCACTCACCAGGCAGCAGCTGATTTCATGCTTGAATCCATCCTTTGGTGATGTATTTGTAACGAATTGTAATCTAACGGATAAGTATTGGATTAAAAGTTTGGCTATAATCTACTGCTCCCCTTCTGTATAAACGCCCTTCTGGACGACTACCTCATCAGCTGAAGCTCAACATGCTGCCACTTTCCACGAAATTGCTAACCGTCTAATAAATATTGCGTGGACTCCTTCTAAGAACCTTGGAAATGACTCAATATGCTCAACTCAAAAAAAAAAAAAAAAAAAATATGGTTTGCCTTCTCCCAGATGCAGCAGGGACTGCTCATAATAATTCTAATACGATTTATGATCTCAACCTTTTGGGAGGAAAAAAAAAATACCCCATTACTCCCCTCAAAGCACCCGAGCTCTTTGGGCAGTCAGCCAGCTGTGTTCCAGGATGGCTCCGTGCCACGCTTGTTTGGTGAGGTGTGAGTTTGAAGTTTTATTGGACCATAAGGGACTTTTTGGTCCTCATCTAGAAGTCTGTTCCCTACGGGCGTCCGTGATCTTCTGCTGAACACTTATCCTAAGTTCCTCTTCCAGAATTCAGCACTGAAATTATTCCATTTGGAGTCTAAGCACTGCCAGACTCTCGGCCCACTCCCTGTTTTCTCAGACATGATAACAATGACAAAAACTTCAACGAAAAATTAAGATGAAACTTCACGAAATGATGGCATTCCAGGACCCCTATGGACCAATGGCACAAGAGCCATTGTGGACCTGCTACATATATCTGGAAATACTTGATCCTGATTGGTCACTGTGTATTACATTCACATTACAATCAATAATGCACTTGCAATTAACTACTAGTGATCTACTTGGATAATACTACAGAAAGTGAGAAACAAGCAGCAGCAGGGAATTAATAGTAACTGGTCTAATAGACAAATATAGTGTTTTTTAAATCCAATTATATTTTCTCAATGACGTCAAGCAAACTTATACAGATTGATATTTTATGGAATAAGTCCCATACTTTACTCAAGAGTAATCCTGAGACTAAAAACCAGAAAAGCTCAAATACTGATAAACTAGCGGAATAAGTTGCATACTGTATAGATTCACGCCAAGGCTGGGTGTCTTGATCATGAGGGAGGTACTTTGTCAACCTTAAAAATACAGCATCGGTTCTACGACTGTCATAGCATCTTAAGGCTACACAGTACCATGATCTGTCCATCCATATGTACTGTAATGACATGGGACTGCGGGTCCCGTGAAGGCCATTGTCATTGGTTTAATTTGTAGTGCTATTACAACTGATTTGACAAATGGATTACATTCACAAGGGCCCTAAACTCTTCGCGTTCCAATTTCAATCAATATTAATTCGATTTCAGTTACGATACCAATTCTGTTTGGAAATGAGATGCTCGGAGAACTAATACTGTAAATTTTACAAGGAACTTTCTAACCTTGTGCATTTTCATAATATGTGCCTTAAGAACTGACCCCAAAGTAGGCAGATTAATTAACTTCTCAATTAACATGACCAATAAGTTTTGGATGGTTTTCAGATTGCGCATCTGGTTTGTGGCACTACTTCACCCCCATTTTGCACATCTTACAAACCACTTCCCTTTTGTCCTGTTCTTCACTGTCTTCAAATTTCTGAAATCTGAAATAACATCCAGACATCTGCCTTTAGGCTTGACGGTACCTTCAGCAAAGCAGCTCCCACCCTGTATTCTTATCGGTTTCTTCCCGTCTGCCGCAACTCGTGGTGCGAGGCGGGTCACGCGAGACTAACAGGGTTACAGCTTCACACATCCCTGGGGAAAAGGCCACAGACTATAAAAGGCATATATTAAAAAATCAATCCTGCAATTTTATCAATCGATGTTGGATTACGTAAATCAAGATCGATTCGAATCAGGAAATCGATTTCATAACCCAGCACTATTCATTTAAGGTGTATTGAAGTAGTACGGTCTGGCTTTTACGGTGGATCAATGTTTCACGCACACGGCCATATTAATTTCACCAGTGCTCAGGGCTTTCGGCCTCTTAGCGACGGCGTGATTGTATCACCCTCCTCTCGAGTTTCCTCGGTTTCAGCAAGTGATGCCGCCCTGCCGGCCCACTGTGGGGCTAATCGTTGCTGACATAGCTGTGGCAGCAGGATCTGCCCAATTGTCAGATTCAATACGGCTGCTGTGAACAGAATTGCACCCCATTTTAACCGATTTTAATCGGTAACCGATGAATGTTAGATTCTTTCCGACAAAGGTCCTGCGTCCACTGATCATCACTGACCACGTGCTGAGCTATTGTTCCCCTAATAATCCATTTACCCTGAAGCGTTTAGAAAATGGCCTCAGAAGCAGATAAAAGTGAACAGTCTGAGGAAAATAATAGGCATTTTAAGAAATAACAGGCTATGTTTTTTGTATATCTATGACCATTGACATTTTAGCTCCTATTCCCACCCACATCCCAGCATGATCCGGCCTGTAGCACATTTCAGCCTTGGCATATTGACATATCAGCATCTGACTTATGCAATACAGAAATAATGATTTTGTTCATGTTCACTTCCCTGTTTTCCATGGCAACATTACAAACTATCATAAAAAATAAAACAATGTATTTTAATTAAAATACTCAGCCCTGATTATAGGATTTTTTTAAGCATAAGAGGGGCAATAATTAATGCAGAGAGGTCAACCTTATCATTAGCCAATGACGTGATTTGAATTGGTAAGTTACGGGGGAGGGGGGGTACTCTGGGGGCCAATCAGCTATCAGCTGGTGCCAGTGCCCCTGTGGCCCCGCCTGTATAGAAGCCCCTAAAAATACTATTAACTTAGAAGTGAATATATGATTTACATTTTAAGTGCATACCATTTTAAAACAGCAACCATTCATCGCATGCATCACATTTTTGGTAAAACTAACGACGGCTGTACTACCCATTTCAACCTGGGTTTGGACCCGACTCGATGCAGCTCAGATGGACCAGCTACCTGGCTGTGTATTGTATGCGAGTTTCTTACTGCTTAAGACAGCAGTAAGAAATCTGAGCAGAACGCCCCATGCACACGTATTTCATTCAGCGCTGGGGCCCAGATCTGCAGCAGGTCGAGTTCCTCTTTCATTCAGACAGCAAGTCTAAACGTTAATTACCAAGCATTATCTATTACTGCAGCAGCTGGCAGGTCAGACACAGAGGCTGGGTTCTAGCATTACAGATACGTACCGTGTGTCTTTAACCCAGTTACACAAATGGCCAAATAATCACCCATCCTTGCATATAAATATTTAAATCTAGCTCCATTTATCCAACACTTTTATCCAAAGCGACTCACAGTATAGAGGGAAGGGTTACAATTAATGTGTGCTCCCTGGACCTTAAACACACGGCCATTGCATTGTTAGAACTACATGTGCTTTAAAAGTGAGTGCACCTCTTCCCTTTATGTCATTTTATTTTAAAGCAATGAGAAGCGTAGGCAGGACTGTAACCTGGCACCTGCAGGGATGTGGGTTCCGTGTGCGTGGAGGTTGTGTCTCTCAGTGTGAGTGTGGGTTCTGACTCTGCTTTGGTGTCTCCAAATTACCCCCAGTGTGTGACTGTGTGGGTATATTCCATCCCACCAGAGGGTGTCCCTGACCTCCTGGAATTATATCAAACCTGAGGTGGTTAACTGGCTCTAAGATGGGTGAAAATTTAGATTAGACTGAACCTCACTGTTTTGGGTTGAGAGACATCTGATGGATGAATGGGTAGATACACTAAAAGACCCGCCCCTCCCCCCACTTTAGTGTATCGCAAAATTTTTAAACAGTGCCTACTTTACCATAACGTCCAGTAATAACTTTACGATCTGAAGCATAAGCACAGACGCCACTCGCTATTTCCTTTTACAGTAGGTACTGACAATGGCAGGAGTACCCCCCCACACACCGATTATATCTGCACTTGCCATCCCCGAAATCTTTGTCCGTGGAAAGTCCATCCAAAGCCGCTCTGACTATCTGTGCATCGGAAATGGTGCGCTGATTGCCCGCAATTACAGATAACTAGCAAAGTGTTCTAAAAAGGAATACGTGACCTCCCATCAAGTTCTCCAATTGGTTAATTTACTTAACTTTTCGACACTATCAATAAGACAGTAATCTATCATATTTTTTTCCCCGCATGCATTTTTCCCCCGTCACCAGAATTACAGAAAGGCGGGTGATTATCTGTTTAATAACTTTATTAAATATACGTTTCCACCGGCAGCTACGTGACTTACAATCCCAGCCATGACTAACCATCTCAATCACCCACAACACCAACCAGTCAGAGGCTTTGCTCACGCGTGTGGGAGATAGAATATTCCAGATCACCACTTAGTGCTCATCACAGCAACCCCTCCTACGTCCCCTGTACAACAAACGGTACAGTGAATAAGAGCAGAGGTGAGCCTGAGTTTCAAAATACTGAAGCGTTTTATTTTTGGAGCCGTTGGAAAGGCTTTGTTTATTACGATGTTTGAAGTATATGATAAAGGCTGGCTATATTTTTCCCCTAGTAAAACCTTGTTATCTATTTTGCACATGGCAGCAGAAATCCAAGGGTGTAATTGATTACCTGTGTGGTGCACGCTGCTTAGGAGTCTTACCACCCAACCAACATCTTAATTTTTAATTAAACTGGAATTAAACAGCTTGCAAAAAAATTGAAATCATTTTGAACATCCCAGCCTTCAAGTGTACGACAAATGGAGTTTGTATTTTCACTTTATCTGCTTTCATAACAACTTGGAAAGAGCCTTAAGCACCCTGATTTCACTGTAAAAGTATTAATTATGCTTTTTAAAAATTCCTAAAAGTAATATGGTGGTTTTTAGATCGGTATCTTGAGGTAGTGATTAAACCAGAGTGTCTCTGTTTCCCGTATTGATGCAGCACAAAGACTGTTACCCTGCGACACTGCAGATCCAGCCTCCAATCGATATTCCAACCCCCTCCACCCTCCGGCCCCCCAGTGCCTTGCTGCCAACACGAGTATCCACCACTCAGTGCGGAAAGAGAGTGCCTTTATTAATGAAGCTCAAGCCACTGTGGAACGATTCAGAGCAGGCAAAGCCTTTCAGAAACTATCATAATGCCCGATAAATAATTAAGATGAGATAATGTACAATTTTAATGATGTTTTTCACATTCTCTGCTCTGTGCCCAGAATTAGCTCTAAGCCCTTTTTCATCAGCCCTCCCTGGGCCCAGCACACGCACGCCGAGGAGGGAAAAAAAATGCTGAAAAGCCAAAGACACACTTTACAATAAACAAATGACATCTCAATTTATGGCTGGTAAAGCTGAAGCAGAGTCTCACATGACACTAGTGGTACCGTGCAAAAAGCAGCGAAGCAGTGCTTCCATTCCACCATGGGGGCGCGGAAGATCCAGCTGTATGGAAGACGAGTTGTTTACAGTTTACTCTAAGACGCTCAGATGTGTTTCATATCTCCTCTGTTCAGGCGTATACATTAAAATGGTTCTATTTTTTTATGCATTTTACTCCCAAGGAGGAACTAAATCTAGCCCCCTTTTGCAAAAAAAAATATAGATACGGATGTGAGGATAACATCAAAAAGGCCATTGTAAAAAGAACACGAGGAGTAATATATACATAACCAAACACACACAGACACACACAAACACATACAGTAATTATATCTTTGTGGGGACTCTCCATTCATTTCTATTGGGAAAACTCTAATTCCAACATGACGACCTTAATCCCTAACCCTTAACCTTAACCATAAGTAACCATTACTAAATATGAGACTTTTGGCATTTTTACGTTTTTGCATTCACAGATCTTTATGGGGACCTGAAAAATAGTCCCCATAACGTCAAAAATAATAGGTTTTTAATACATTTAATACATTTGGTCCCCAGGATGTAATATAAACATAGTCCATACACAGACACACAGACACAAACACACACAGATCTAGCCCTGGAAAAAATTAAAAGACCACAGCAAAATGTTTTGTTTCACTCAATTCTCATTTTCTGGGTGTGCATCTGTGAATATTTTTTTTTTTTTGCAACCTGCAGCCTGGTTCTTCTCTGTTCCTCATCAATGAAGGGCTTCTTCCTTAGTTTATGGAACTTCAGTCCTGCTTCTACGAGCCTGATGCAATCTGTCGTATAGCACTGCACTTACCACTTAATGTTTCCTATTCCTTTTGAAGGTCACTTGATGTCATCCTTTGATTCATGAGAATCTCTCAGATAAGTTAATGGGCATCTCTGGCATTAGGAAGTCACTTCCACCCTTCACCTGGCTGATATCCAGCCGTTCCCAGTGTCTCCTGCTTCACCTTGTCCTTGTGTACTGCTGTCTTAGACATTTTGAACCTTAAAGCATCCTGCTGCTCAGTGTAGCCTTCTCGATTAAACCAGGTTTTAAAAATGCTGTCTGAGGAGGGAAAAGAAATGATCCGGCCAACAGGGTGTTGGGTGGATCGTCGATGCAAGATATGAACGAAGGCTCTCCCGTCTGGTTCAAACCAAAGGAAGGGCTACTGTGGCAGAAATGGCAGATAATTTTAATGGTGGTTACGGGAGTCACCACGCACAGTTGCCCTGAGGCCTGCAGGGTATGGTGCTATGTACCTGGCTGTCCATATAACCCAACAGAAAATAAGACTCATTGGCATGGGTAACCCTTCATTGTTCCAATGACCAGGTTTCCAACTTTCCACAGTTTCGATAGTTATCATTAGCTTCCACTAAATTTTTTCGTCGTTTGCCGGTTTAGCGCATTTGATTAAGCTTTGGAGTTAGCAGATTAGTGGTTATTTAAACTACTGTTCCGGTTAGCTGTCCCCACCACTGCATGACAAATCATGAATATTGTCTTCCATTTAAAGCCAATAATGATTCGGCCCTTTCAAAGTCCCTCAGGTTTTCACCCCTCTCCATTTCAACATGTCGAATACCAAATGTTAGCTTATCGTCAAATATATCCCAGACCCTGACACACGCTGTTATATTTTATGAGATAATCAACCTTACTGGCTTCATGTGGGGGTGGCGATAACGTTTTGGCTCATCATGTATATATATTGAAATACCAAGCTGTCCATGTACATCTGAGGCCATCTTCATGATGGAGAAAGAGTTCTTTGGAACAGAGCTATAATTTGCTTTTGAAAATATGTCAGAATTTTACAATCTTCAAAGGTTCGTCTCTAAGATCGAAATTGGGGGGGCCTCTTTCCTAAAAAAAAAAGCCTTTGCTAATTTGGATGCAGCTGCTATTTGTTAATGGAATGTGGCAGATGTTGGTAAATATGTCAACAGTACAGTGCAAAGATCATTTACCAAGTACCTGACAAAGCATTCGATTTGATCCGGGTCTTGTCCATCTATCCATCACTGCTTATTCAGTAGACAGTTTTGGTGGCCCAAGACTATCCTAGCAATCTAAAGGCCAGTCACTCACACACTGTGGAGAATTACCCCTTCATCAACTTTGTGTTTTTGGACTGTGGGAGGAAACTGGACAAACCAGAGAAAACCCAGAGAAACACAAAGGAAGCATGTGAACTGTAAACACACGGCACTGTGGCCGACAATCGAATCCACAACCATGGAGGTAGGAGGTAGCAGAGCTACTAGAGATGGCACCATACTGCCCATTTTTTGATCAGTCAAATAAAATAAAGCATAGCTGAAATGCAGTTTTGCGGAGTTAACAAGGTAAATAAAGTCAGATGACGTTCACTCAGTAGAAACTTGAACAATCCCGCACTGGTTGTCCAGGGTTTTCAGCGACTTCAATGTGAAGCTTATAAATGAATGACATAATTGTCAGTTCCAGCCCATTAAATGGTAAACTGATTTAAACACGCAGTTACTTAGTGGATCGATAGATTATTATAGAAATCCACTTAAGCACATTCCAGACCCACTCAAAAGTATTTGTCAAAGCGATCTTTAGCATCGCTGGGCGAGCGAAGAAGTCAGTGCAACCTCTTTACAAGAGACATTTAAAGCAGCGCTCAGCCCACTGAGTCAGGACACGGAGTCATCCTCACAGCCTATCGTGTATTCAGCAGGAGCCCAGGACCATCAGAACAGAAGGATGGATGACTCTGTCGCTGTATCCCTCTGGCTATCTGGTCTGCCTTGTGGATGGTGGTGTCTTATCCTACATAATGTCCTTCCAGGCTTCAGAGAAGTACAGGATGGAGATCAACATACAGTGCAAGATAGTGGAGCTGGGCTTTTTGCACTAATGTTGCTTTCCTAAACGAACAAATCAACGGCAGATGTGAAAGCTGAGTCCCACATCGACAGAGACGTACACAAAACTGCAGACCTCTGTAGATGTACTCTGAATTCACTAGAACACCAGACTCTCTACCAAGACTCATACAACCTGCTAAGCTCTTGCTTTGCCTCATGTCTTTTTGTTGAACATAGTTCTACAAACGATTAACCTTTGGTGTTATATTGGTGTCAGTCTGAGACTGTTGCCTTCACCAGGGGAGCCTCTCATGCAGTCCGAGTGTTTGGGCCACCTGACCAAAACAAAGCTACAGTTACTCCCATGGGGACTATTGCTGCAGCTGCAATGGCTCAAAATCTCAACAGAGCACGTGGACCCGTCTGCATCCCAACTGTAACACAATACACATGGACTTTATGCTTTTTATAGTACCTCTGATTTACGAATATCACTGTATAGAGAAACACAGGCGAAAGTGCTGTTCTAATGCAAAGACGTATCTCCGGGAAAAAAGAGCAACAATGCACCGGGAGACACCTAAACATTAATCTTGAAGATTGTGAATGGAACTGTAGGTTAAAGGGAAGCAGGTATTGATTTTTCAAAGTAATTTTGAGATATGATTCCCACAAACAGTGATGGCAAAGAGGCACTATAATTTTTGCAGAAATCACACCCCCCTTTTCTGAAACCATTCCCTCTTATTTAATGCTTTTTGCAGCTTATCTCGAAAACACTGCAATATCTGTTGCTGATTATGCAAATGTGAAAAGCTCTGAAAAATCCACAATAATTAAAAGTGCAAGGAATTGTGCTTAAAAAGTACATAATTATATTTTCTATTTTTCTCTTTTGTTGTAATCTCAAAATAGAGTGGGAAAATAACCGGCAGCATCGAAAACAACCTGCAATTAGTTCAATAATTACTTGCAAATTGCTAGTTGTATAGACCCAAAATTATTCCCTGAATGCTACACAGAGAATGAATATATAGATCTCTCCAGAACATTCTTATGGACGTTAAGTATGAACCTGTTTCCCACAGCAGAAATAGCAGGTGAAAATGGACAGATGTGAAAAAAGAAAAGATCAAAGACTGATAAAGGAATGAAAGATGAAGGAGATACCAAATGTGGAAGACAACGGGTCAGGTTTAATACATAATAAATATGTAAAGATATGCATTAAGTTTTCATTTTCATGGTTGGTGGTGGTGGTGACGGTACCAACTGGGACAAATTGTTAGTGAGTCTCGACCTGGTTTTGTAATAATCACCGAGAAAAGCCACTGCGTTGCTGGAGGCGCCTGTGGGGATTAGAAGCAAAATGCACTGCTCATTTTGGTACATTTTCCTCTAAAACAGAGCGAAAGCAGGACAGTGAAGGCGTTAAACCAGCGTTTGAAGTGCACACTTTCATTCCTCAATGCCCCTTAAGCATGAAAGTCATTTTAATTCGTACTGGACTGTTGCTGTATTTCTATTTTCCACCAGCAAACGTAAACTTGGAGGTACTTTAAGCATTACACGTTACCAAAACGGAGCAACTAAGCAGTACAAAATCTCCCACATGGCTTAATTACTTCAGTACATATCATAACTGTTGCCGATGTCATGCCATAGGGCAAATATAGGCAAACGCCAAGAGGAAAAATTTAACTAAGAGTTTTAATATACAATAGTTTATTTAAGTATATATCTCTTTTAATTATGCATTGCGGTAAAATCGGCTGCTAGTCTTGAGTATTTTTACGAGTACATTATATATTCGTAATAAACAAAAAATGCAAATGAGGAAAAGAGAGAACTTTGTTAATTTAGTCGTGTCCTAGATATGGGATTAGTAATTTACTCTCCAATATAAAAAAAAATAATAAATGGTTGCAATTTATAAATATTTAAAGCACAAATATGAAGGGTTTGCCAATACACCGATTAATATAGTAACATAAGAGTTATTACGGAATATTTATGGATGTAGAGTATGGTATGAATATACGAAATACACCGCATGGGATTTGAAACAAATTACACGGCGTTGGTACGAGTGAGCCGGTGTGTGTGTGTGTGTGTGTGTGTGCGCGCGCGATACATCAGTTTATAATCCCACGTGCGTGATGGGCAATAAAACTAGCCGGGTTGCTCAAAGGTGCCTAAGCACCCGCGTTAATGCCTAACCCATTCCCGGGAGGCAGCGGAGACAGTCCCCGTCAGCCCGTCATTACCCAGCGCATCCCTACCCAGTAGCCGTGCGCGTCCCCACCGGGAGCGCATTACAGCGCCCGGTGTAGCGTGACTTCAGCTTCTGCTCAAGTACTGAATGATTGCGTGTTCGCCTTAAAACAACCCGCGGATTTAACGCTTTGCAGTTGGGGCTTCAGAGAGGTGGAAAAAATGCGGCGATTACTATCATCGCATTCATGACCATTTCACCAAACGAGTTAGGCAAAATCGAGTAACTTACCCCCTCCAAAAACCTCATGTGCACCTGGTTTTCTAATCAAACGACTCAATGAAAAGGACAACTTAATAAAAATTAATAGAAACCTACATATAAAATGGTATTAGGTACCTAAGCAAACTAAACCACCAGGTTCGAACAAAAATTTATGTTATACTTTTGATATGGACAGCCTTCATCAGTGTGTGATTAAGCACCAGCACTTTGATGATCCTAATGTCTTAGAAGGGTGCTGTTAGAAACTAGCACCAAAAATACCAATCCAAATTGTAATTTCAATTGTAATTGCGATACACCATGGCAACACACTCGTAGCTATAGCAAGGACATCAGCCAATCTTACCAAAGTTGTTCTTCACATCCCTCCTCAGACCACAGAGCATGCTGACTTGCTGTCTTGTGTGACCATTCAGCAACAGGCAGACCTCAGCTCTGCTTGGTACAGTCCTCACAAACCGTGAGGTCCCACCAGCGCACTGCTCAGCTGCTCTACACCAGCTGACGCCTCGACTGACACTGCGGTGGCTGGTGTCTCATCGGTCTGGCTCCAGGGAAACTAGAACATCTTCTCTTTTCTCTCTACCTTCTTCAACTGCAAAATGGCCACTTGGACTGCAAATTCAGAAAAGCAACAGTTTCCGAGAAAAAAAAAAAAAATCACCCAAGAAAACCCTTCTGTTTTATGCTAAACTGGCAGAATTCACGACCTCCAAAGGTAAATGAATAATAGTCTCCACCAGCAGTTCTTCGGCAGCAGGTGGCTTTGTAAAGAAAGGCGCACCTCACTTCAAAACGCAGGAAGCTGAAGTTTTATGCTCTTCCAGTATCTTCATGAAGTTTTAGACCCTCGCTACAAAAGCTGCCTTGACCCTGCGAGAAGCGTTTGCCTGTCTCCTCCCTCCCAGCACATACTGTACCTCCTCTGAGAAAGAGAAACAAAGAGGTTTTCTCCCCGGCTCCCCCCTCTCCCTGCCCGCTCCTGCAGCTCCCTGCGGCCCCTTGTACAGGTACCGTTGCTCTTCCTCCCAGCTCTGTGGCATTCAATCCTCCCAGTGCCAGTATAAATACTCTCTCTCTCTCACACGCAGACACATACACCCACACACAAATTACACAGTTAAACCTACAGCGTCTCACTCTGCTGGTAAAGCATGACAATGCATTCACACCCCCCCCCTCCCTCCCCATGGCTCTCCATTACTCAGAGGGGGCTCAGCCGGCAGCCCTGCCCCTCTGAGAAACCTCGGCCGTGACTTGTTGCTTGTAAGGTCACGGTTGGTTCTATCAATTAATCATGGATTTGCCATGAATTGTTGGGGGGGGGTTTCAGAAATGCCACAGAATGCGAGGGCGAGGGCTCTGTAAGACGCTCTTTGGGAGGTGGGTGCCAACAAGACCGGTACCTGTTTCAGGTCAAGCTAAGTGGATTTGCCCATCACACAGAAGCCTGGGCTCACATCTCGTGCAAAGTCTACAACTGCTTGAGGAGAATCAATGAGAGCTCTGCTAAAAACATGGACCAGTATTATCTTCTAAGAAAAATAAAACATTTAAATTTTCTTCTAACACTAAAATACGGGATTGTAACATCATTATGGAGACAAAGCAGGCTTCCGTTAATGTCGAACTTGTACCAGCACAGTTAAATAATAGTTTGCCTACAGACAGGGTATTTTTTTCCTAATGGATTTATATCTGTAGAGATGGAATTGTCACCTAAAGGATTTTACCTTATATCACGGTGTTAAACTATTTCCAAGTTTAATAAAATCATCAGCAACACCCCTGCAACCCAATACTGGAACAGAGGGTGGAACATAAATAATATGAATTTATAATAGTTTGCTACTTAACAATCAAAGAAGTTTATTGCTGGGAAACCCGCTCTGTGGTTAGAGTCAGCATCTCTGGTCGTAGTAAATATCACGCCTTTTCCCTCCAATGCACACCCATCGCCCTTTGTCACAAGGTCAGGAAGGTAAGATTCCCAAAGCAGAACTCCGTGAGAACCCCGCTGGGTTGGAAATGACCCCAGAGGTATCTACAGGGCTTTCATCTCCTGCTCCATGCAGGCAAAGCACTCTGGGACACCGGGACATCTCAAGCGCTTCTGTCTATCAGCAGATCCCTCATTTTACATATAATGGCCTTTTCTATACTTACCAGTTTCAAATATGGCGACTGCTTAAAGGATTGAAGTCTTAAGCCACTGCACCAAGCGGGGAATCATTTAGGGTAGGTGGGTGCAACATTTGGCAGGATGAACGCAATTAACCGTGTAACATGATAATCAGGATGACTAGCACATCTGCTTTCCTATTTCTGTTTGCCGCTGAATGCACCCTAAGTAATTCAATTCAACTCAATTTATTTTTATATAGCGCCTTTCACGACAGGGTTGTCCCAAAACACTTTACACGGAGGTGTTTTGATCTCTAATAATTAATCATCATTAGAGAAAGTAATACAGAACAGGAAAAAGGAAGGAAAGAAATGAAATAAAGAAAGCGAGATGACAACGGAGGAGAGGAACCAAAAACTCAGAAATAAAGGAAAAAAAAACCTCTGGGGCTCTAAGGTCAACTGGCAACCCCCCAGGCATACTACGGCAAAGAGAAACGAGCGGACTTGCTTGCTAAAAGTTAGGCGTATAAGTAAGTTAAACGATAAAGGGCACAGCAACATCTAGTCAATTTTGAAAAACACAAGGGAATCATTGTATTAATGTGATGGAAGACCTGCTTTTGGGTTACTACCCTGGACATAAAATGAAACAGGAGGAGAGAGAGAGAGAGAGAGAGAGAGAGCTCTGTGGCCATTTGGGAGGGGTCTGTGGGAACGACTCAACTTTTAACGGTCAACTGTTTACTACAGCAGTCAGGATAATGAACTCAGAGGCCTGGTCTAACGCAGTGTACAGTAAACACTAATCTCAGCTGAAACATCAGCCTTCATAAAGTATAAGAAAAGAAAATCCTGACATATCAATAATTTATGTTATCTCCTATTTTTACTGGCCTCCCCCAAAAATGTTCATAATTTGACATGTCACTGTAATTTGCTTCTAGTAACGGGCACGACAATGGTGTCACCTCGACAGTATGCAAAAATGGACCAGGTCCTTTCATCACATTTCTTCAATATATTCATACACACGAAACTGAGAGATGGTCACACAAATCCTGACTGCCATGAATGAATTATTCCCACGTTAGCGTCAGCTGAGCATACCTTGACACCATAAACCACGGAATGTAGGAATTTAATCTTGGTTCCCACCTTCATTACAGAATGAACATGCAAAAATGTATTTGACAGTCTATTCATTATAAAAATATTTGGTAACGCTTAACTGCACCTTCATAATGCTTTTATATTGTATTCATAAAACGTTCAGTACACCTTCATAATGTATTCATAAAACATTCATAAGCATTATGTATTAACATCTTAACATCCCTTCACAGCTGTAATATACATTAATAACAAACATTATAATTGCATAATCATGTAATGTTTGTTATTAATGTATATTAAAGCTGTGAAGTGATGTTAGGATGTTAAGGTGTACTTGCATGCTGCTTATGAATGTTCTATGGATGCATTATGAAGCTGCACTGAGTATGATGTAAAGCGGTACTGAATATTCATTATATGATAAACATGTTTCATTGTGACGTTCAAACAAAAGCAAGACGCCACCAGCCGTACCGCCACTGTAATGTAGGAGAAGTGAGGAAGGAGGTGGAGAGTAACTGCAAAAATAATCAGGCATCTGCTGCGGATTAGTCCTTAAGGTTTTTACAGCGTTACCGAAAGATGACAGAAAGGTGAGATGAAAGATGGTGGGATTTGGGGGGCGAATGTTGGTATCGACTGCAGGAGAAAGGTTATTGAACCATCTGATGACAGAACGAAGCCAGCTTCTGAGAAGATACATACCCCCGCAGAATCAACGTGGCAGGTGCGGAGGACACTGGCTACATCCTGATGCAATGCTTATGAAATTCACCGTGTTTTAAAGCACATTTAAAGGCTTAAATGGCCATCGAGTCCAGAGGCAAGTGCTAAGGGTGACGTTACTGTATACGAATGACAGTTTTGACTTCACTATTAAAGATAAAATTACTATTCATTTGGAAAAGTAGCGCAGCCAGGATTCGCTACCAAATCATGATTTTATATTTACAAGGGTGCCACTTTACAATGAGGCTACCCATATAAAGGGTTTATGAATGGTTTATAATCTGGTTATTAATTAGGTTGTGACACTCTGTAAATTATTAATAGACAATTTAAAACAAGTTATAACACAGTTTTCTTTTTATTAATGAGTTACTACCATTAACAAGTGGCAAAAGGGAGCCTGATTGTAAAGAGAGGCCGCACAGTGGTGCAGTGCTTAGCACTGTCACCTGACATCTCAGGGACCTGGGTCTCCGTGTGTGTGGAGTTTGCATGTTCTCCCCGCGCACTAGTGGGGTTTCCTCTGAGTACGCTGGTGTCCCCCCCCCACTCCAAAGGAACGCTGAAGTTAATTAGAATTGCCTGTATGTGTGAGTGTGCCCTGTGATGGGCTGGTGCCCCATCCTGGGTTGTAGCCTCCAGATCCACCATGGAACAGTCTAATATATTTCAAGAATGGAATTGTAGATGGAAATGCGTGAACCAGCATCTTAGCCATGGTACACCATGATTCCTTGGGTATACCGCAGTATTTTCAGTTGGCAAAATTTATCAGGGGGCACCAAACCCTAACCCCCCAAAGATTTCACCACGATCCTATAATACCGGAATAGTGCTGCTCTTGAAAATGCCATCAAAGTACTGTATACTGCGGTATAATATCTAGGAAATACGATGAATGAAAATTTACATCCCACCTAAACTTGTTCTTAGCTTCATGTTCTAAACAAAATGCTTTGGTCAGAATCATCCCTCTGTAGCTGCTGGACCCGGGACATACAGAGGATACACACACACACACACACACACACACACACATACACACTCCGAGAGTTTTTATTCGATAGACGGAATATGTGCCAGGAGCTGAAGTAGGGATACTTGCAAGGAGTGCTGCAAACAGCAAATTAGTTTTGCATTAATGATAAAATGCCATAATCCTCTTTTACTGTTATGATCCTGTTAAGCTTGCGTTTGCTGGTCGTCTCAGGAGCTGTTTCCCTGAGGGTGTTGTTAAAAAAAAAAAAAAAACTCATATTAGGGTGACTCAGATATAAATATGACTATGCCCTTTTATACACCCCTGTGCTTGGAAGGGGCTCAAGTCAGAGCAGCCATAAAATCACAAAGCAGCAATCTGCTCTTTGCATAACAGAAGGTTTACTTTCTGATGAGGCGGAGAGGTTAATTCCTGAGGTCAGTCTCTCTAAATTAATTCCAGTGCCGGGCACTTCATAAGAATGATAGATGTTGAAAAAAATCAGTTACAATCGTGACACCCTTGTTCTGAAACCAGTTTTTAAACCCGTTTTCAGAACTACATAACGCGTACATTTTGTTATGGCTTGGTTTTTTTTTTTTGTACGTCTGTATGTCTGGTTGTCACTGGGACAAACAGAAGCCCATCAAGGAACTTGAAGCAGCACATTCATAACATCCATCCTTCATGGAAGAAACCCATGCAACACTCTCCACACGCAGATGAAGGCCACTGCACTGACACCCACACACCTGTACTCATATCTTTGTAGGGACCGTCCATTCATGTCTATGGGTAAATCCCTAATTCCAACAATGATACCCGTAACCGCTGTTGAGCCCTAACCTTATCTATAAGTAATCAAACAAATTACAAGTATTTTGCCACTTTTAGTTTCTTGATTGCAGTTACAAACTTTTATAAAATTGAGTTTCCACCTGCGGGGACAGAAAAATGCCCCCCACAGCGTCAAAATAACAGGTTGTGTATCTGACTGACACACACACACACACACACACACGCACACACAGGGTTAGTCCAAGGGATAAGCAAACTAAGCAGCTGCTAAGGGCCCAGCAGCCACCAGCCCCCCCCCCCCCATCTGATCTGCCCCCACAGGATTGGAAGGAACACGACTAATGGCAACTAGGTTAACCGAATTTTGGGCCAGGCCTAGATATACAGACCTAATTGCACTGATAGTGTGGAGCAGCGCCATCTACAGGTATTGAAGTGGCCTCACGCCTCCACGGTTCAATCCCAGAAGACACAGCCGGCGATTTGGTTCCTCTAACTAAAGTGTGTGATTCTGAGCCTTTGGTCCCCTCGCCTTGTACCCTGTGCATCCTGTAATCGGAGCCAGGCCACTCCCATGACCCTGGACTGGATTAGTGGTTAAAAGATGGAAGGAGGTAAATGATAAAAATTACTACAAGCAATTACAAACAAGTCAGTGGTTTGTCAGCTGTTACAGAACATGAACGGATTACCGCCTCCATGGTTGATAACTCCTATGCTGAAAACAGGTTTATAGGCAGGTGTAATTCTAAAAATAGTGATCAAGTATCAAAATGTTCAGATGTGCACTACATTTCACTCCGATACTAAGTGAAATTAGACTGACCCTGCAACTGAATGCAGGAGAAACAGGACTTTTGCCAGAGTAAGATCATTTGAGAGTTCTTGTCCTGAATACTCAATTGATTTCAAAAGCACTGCATATTTTAGACCACGACTAATTAATTCCAAGGGGGGGAGGGGGGTAAGGACAGGGGCAGTGGACCAGTGATATAAGATATTTTAGCCTTGTGCTTGGCGCTGGGTGAGAGGGCTCCTTGTTCTTCTCTAACATCTGCTGAGGAGTAATGATCACCGTGATTCCCTATGCAAATCTAAGCCTCAGATGCTATAATTCCCTGTCTCTCTCTCTCTCTTTAAAAAAACCTACTTACAGTTACTCACTGAATCCGTTACACCATAAAAACACAAGTTTCTATCTTTTGTTATTTGTTTGCCATAATCTAAAGTTTATCATTGACATTTATAGCACTGTGTCCTGGATCAGCTGTTATGGAAGGTGGATGAATGGATGGATGTACTGTATGTATGGATGGATGGAAGCATGGATCGCACAAGAATCGATATGACTATATACATACTGCGGCCATGACTCATAACCAGTAAAAATTAAATTTGACTTATGAGAAAAATGCACAGTGGAGCATAAAAATTGGATTATCCTGTTCTCCATTTAGATTTAAATGTAAATTCCCGAATCCAGCCAACATGCACACATATAAAGCAAGTCAATTATAATAAAGCTACAATACAATCATCACAGCCTCAAGATGTGTGTCCCCCCTCCCTCCCCCCCATCCTCCTTGCAGTGGTGACACTGCTGATTTGTTTTGAAGAAACGGAAGAAAAGAAATCCCAAAAGGCTGCCTGCCACCCGTCAGAAATGGATGTGACCTGGGGGACACGTCCCAGTGAGGTGATGAGGAAGCAGGTTGGTGCCCAGGGCCGTGGTCAGGATCAGGTGTGTCCCGTAATGGCGCATCGGTCATTGGAGTTGCAGGAAAAATACTGAGGACTTGAGTGAGTCACGGTAGGTATGGGGAAGCCGGGGACTCTGAACGGCTGGAACACGGGGGAAACCTTTACCAACGTCCGTCAGCTTAAATGATGAGGATTACATGTGATTTTTATCAAACAGTAACAGAGCAGAGGGGAAAACAAAAAAAAAAAATAAAATAAAAAAGCATCAAAACAACCAAACTCAGAGTCCCCTCCTTTCCTTTCCCCATAGTGTTTAGTTCATGCTAATTAGTGACTTTCTTAGTCGCTTAGATTGAACACATCCCCGGGCTCATAAAAGAGCCAATCAACTTCAGCGAGGAGATAGCGGTCTCGCTCAGTCACCCTTTACATTTCCTTTTACTGACCCTGAAGGAAGCCTAATGAAAAGGGGGACCGTTACAGAGCAGCCAGCCGGCTTAAAGCCCAGCCACATGCTGATTAGCCGCGGATACGAGAAGTCTCCCATCCCTCCTAGCCATCCCGCCCACCTCCCCGTATCGAACGACTAATTAGCTCACACCGGGAGATCGGATTCACACTTGACCAAACTGTCCTGCTCAAAAGCTTCCTTGGTGTGAAAAAAGAAATACGAAAGCAATTGTTCGCTAAATATCTTTCATTTTATCCCAAATGTGGACAGTGTATGTCCATCCCTTGTTCTACCTCATATATTAACTCCATTAATCCAAATGAATCGTTTAATTAACCTCTTAATGGAGAGAAACATCTTGACAAGGAAACACATTTTCTATGAATTGTTTATAAATGTTCCAATTTAAGGCATCCTTGCTGTTCGTGTGGTTTAATGACTGCTTGCGCAGAGAGGGGAACCGTCATTAAGGAATCAGCGGGATTCTAAAGTTTCGAATGCACACGGCGTACTTGACATGCAGATAGCTTTCTAAAAGATTTCCCGACTTCTGCAATTGAGAACCATGATACAGGCTATTTTTCCAAGTTGCACATTTTCACATTCAAAACATGAATGGGAGAAGATACCAGGGTATTTTTTTTTTTTTTTAAATGTGCTTTCTGTATGATGTCTAGCAAGTGCAAGCCATGGAAGTTCTGAAATTTCACGGGAAAAAGTCATCATTGACTTGCACCACTTCATTCAAAGAGATAAAAAAAAACTACAATTGGGTTTTGCAAGACAAAGAACGACACCATAGAAGGGGATGGATATCACCCAGTTGCCGACATATATCCATCCATCCATCTTCCATAACATAACATTAATAACATTAATATCAAGGATGATATTCCTAAAATACTTTTTAAGCTCTTGAATAGATTGGCAGAACGAGCAAGGACACACACTTATCACGATTCATAAAGCTGGGGGATTTTACACCCACAGCTAAACCAATCAATGCTAGAAACAAGAACAACATGATGAATATTTCAAATATTATCACATTTAACTTTATATTGCAATTTTTCACACGTACGCATGCACAAATACACACGTTAATTCTTGACGAGATTCTTTTTACGTCAAGTGATTTTCATTGAAATGAGCCTTAAGTATGTGTCCAGGGTTTCCTCAAAGGCCTCTGATTATGATTGGGGCTCTTTGTCTTTCCTGCTTTTCAGATGAACAGATGTCTTTTTTTTTATTGAGAGAATCCCAATTACGCACAGCCCACCCCCAGGGTAGGGATTTTAAATAACACAGCCCATCTTGGTTCAGCTTGCCCATGAACACTCGAATAATTAGCAGTTTCAACATCGAAACACAAGCACAACGCAAACGATGGCAAAAGTTTTCACAGATTTGTTAGCCAAATGGTCTTAATAGCGTCCACTTGCTTAAAACAATAGCACGATGAAGTTTGTCAACTTGACAAACATGTTGATCTCAAGAAAGGTTGACTGTAGGACTCACCCAATGCAGCAGATGATTGCAACAAGAGCAGCAGTGAAGGATTGCTACTGTGTACAGATTTTACCAAGTATACTTATGTCAAATTTTCATTTAGTGACTATGCCAATTAAAGTCACAAAAACGTTAGTACTTAGGAGAGAAAATTATTCCATATATATCCACTTGGGTGGGTAGCCCTGAAACTTGCATACCCCATGCATGCACCGGTTTCTTGCTGCAGTCTGAAGACATGCAGTTTGGTGAGTCAGGGTCTCTGTGTGAGTGTTTGAGCGTGCCGTCCCATTCCTGGTGTGCTGTGCTACCTGGGATAGGCTCCCTGTGACTCCATATTGGATAAGTAGTTATGCACACACACACACACACACACACACACACACGGTCATGTAATCATATTGTTTTGGGGATCGCTCATTCATTTCTATGGGAAAAATGCTAATGCTAACTATGACAGCCTTATCCCCTACCCAGCCCTAACCATAACCATAAGTAACCAAGCAAAATACAAGAGTTTTTGAGTTACGGATTTTTATAAAATAGCGTTTTCCCATAACGTAAAAAAATGGCCTTCTGCTGGTCATTTTAAACAGATTGGCATGTTCACAGGGGATCAATCTTCCTTTTTTAAAGCTCTTTCAAGGGATTTCAGAATGCATCCCCCAGACTTCTGCATGTAATCCGAATCCTAATAAAAGTGGTAATTAATCCCCGTGAGTTACAGTGAGGACTCCACAACACAGCTCTGTGCTCACTGCTCTGGAGACAGAGAAGTGCAGGCGGGTCACAGCAACTGACAGCTATTAATTATACCAGAAATAAAGACATATTTAGCAAGTAGAGCATAGCTTGCATTCTTTTGGTCATTAATTGAACTATTAGTATTTGGAGGTGAATTTGCAATACTCTTATTTTGAGAAAATAGCTGCCCATTACCCTTGAATTTATCCCATTTGTCCTGGTGAGGATTACAAATGCAGTGCAACCCTAAACCCCCATTCAGGAGCGCCACTAGAGGTTTTAGGCCCCATGAAAGCATGTCATATTGGCCCCCCAACCCAGAAAAATCTAATTATGTTGACATTTTAGGACCCCTGTCACTCAGGGATACAGAATACAGCTCTTTCACAGCCAATTGATCAATATATTCTCCACAGCATGTCATGGGCGTGTCCTAGGACCCCCTAATGGTGGCTGGCCAAAGGTTTTTTAGGGCTCTTTGCACCATCCCAGAATTTTGATTTAAAGGGCCAGTGACTCCACTCCCTGCCAAGGAGCCTGATATTATAGCTTAACATCACCAGGGTTAGGGGTTCAATGCCCACCTCTGATTCTGTGTATGAGCTGCAATTTAGTCCAGTAAGGCCAGATGAAAACTCATAAGCTCATTGCATCGTTATTTATACTACAGCACATTACCATTAATTCCCAAAACATAACACAAAGTAAATAACAATGGCTTGATAAAATACTTTCAAATTAAAAAAGTAAATATGCTAAATGCTTTTTTAAAGGTCAACACAATTTTTTTTGTTGTCATTTATTATACAAATGGCCTTAACATTTAATTAATCAGGCCTGAAACAATTCACTAGGCTCAAAGCTCCAATGATAAATATTTTATATTGTGTCATACACAAAAACTGACTCATATGGCAGTTCCATTGTTGATATTCTCCTGCTGAAAGGTGATGACAGTGCACCCATTAAGAAACCCACCAAGAAAACTCTGCGATTATTGATGCTCTCTACCACTGAAGTTATATGAAAAAACTATAGCCTGCCAGTGCATGCCTTCTTAGACTGTAGAAAGGGTGAAAACCCAGAGTAATTAAAAATGACATGTTGACAAATTCTTAAAAAGGGATTTGCAAAAGAAGTTTGCATCTCTTACTTGTAACAGAGAATATAATCATAAGCTACCAAGGAAGCAACTGGATTTAAATTGAGAATTCAAAAAAGGACACACATCAAAAACAGAAATTGTGACAAAAGCCCGCAAGAATCAAATCAGATCTGCCAGAACTAAAGTGTTACTTAAAAGAAAAAAAATTAGTACTTAAAATGATTGGTGATGCTTAATATTAACTGCACCGTCATAATTCATCGCTGCATTCATAGAACATTTAGTGCACCTTCATAATGCATGTATATAACAGCATGTAAATATACCTTAACATCCTAACATCCCTTAAAAGCTTTAATAAACATTAACAACAAACACTGTATAATAATGACAAACATTATAATCATATGTTTATTATTGCATATGAATGCATAATGAGGGTGCAGTTAATGTAATGTATTACCAAATTATTTAATCAGTTAACATTATTTAAAAAGAAAACTGTTCTTTGGTCCAATTTTTAATTTATAAATGGTTTTCACCTGCAATGTGATGTACCAAACCTTTACTTTGAAGTATAGGGAAAGTATATGATAATTTCCTGACTAAAGCAACTAACATCCAGTTATTCATTTTTGGAAAACCTCAATGATGCTTAAATGGCCATAACTCTGGCTACCTTGGCTATACAGTAAGAGATCACTGTGGTTTTCACAATATTGCTGAACCTTCCTGAGTACTGGTGGCTAAAGATTATACTTGTATGGCCATCTGAGGACATCGTGGAGGTAAGTGCATGCTACTCAACTGTGCCTCCAACTGTTGTTTTGAGACAGATTAACAATTACAAATGCGCTGTAATAGTCAATGGTCAATTTTAGGAGCCATCAGGTGTTCTTAATTCTGGACAGAACCACATAAACCCATTATTTCACGTAAAGATTCTCCTTTGGAAGAAGAACAAGAAACACAACCAATAGCAGTAGGGAAAATCTTAGCTAACGGTAATCCTTTAAGTTAGCTGAATGTCAGAATCAGGCTTGCTGGCAGTCAGAAGGAAGCCTCCATCTTTGTATACTTTGTGCTCTCTTAAGGTTCATGCCTTGAAGAGCATCTTTAACATACAATATGACCAATAGCTTATTAATCACAAATTTGCTAACTAATTAGCCATTGCTTTCCTAAAAGCATCATTTAAGTCCTTAAATTTCCCTTGACTATTGAAACACAATAAGATGATGTACCGTGACTGACCCAACATCAGCAATGAAACAATTCCTTGATAAAGCATACGGTAAACAATACACGCAACCCACTTCTAAAGGAAAATGCGACCTTTAGCTATGGAATTCCAACTCTTCTATATTAAACCCTTTAAATTCCTTAAACGGGTCTTGATGGTAAATAATTCTATACAATATCATGGAAATAAAATGGGCTTGGGGTCCTTTAAATAAAGATCTATGCATGTTTAATAGATTGCCACACGTTTGCTCAGCCAAAAAGCAAGCACAGGATGAGAGTATTCATTTGGGCTGACCCCTGAGCTAACGACATACCATTTCAACAGCAATTACAGAGCGATTACACCCATTATTGCCCAGCTAGTGATTTATGCAGTTGGCAGCATAGTTTCTTTACTAATTATGCACAATATGCGGACAGGAGAATGTCCTCCCACAGAAAAGGGCTGATGGCAAGGCTAACCATGCTTCCTGTCAGTGGCAGTGCCTGCCACTCGTTTACCCAAAAGGAGCTTAAAAGGCTTATTGCTCTCCGGTGAAAACAACAAGGACCATGCTATTAGAGACATGAGCACGCTTCAGCAGTGGCAGTCTGCCTATCTGGGGATGTAATGAAAACTGATGGTGTCTTTGCAGGTTGAACTCTTGTAGGGGAATCAGGGGAGCCATTCACGGTGAGCTTGTGTCGTCAGCCGCATTACCAACTGGCCTGTTTGGACTTCCCTCCCTGGAAGCTCGCTGAAAATGTCAATGTCAACAAGCCCACCCAATAATAACTGAACTATAATAAGGTGCTAGTTGGCCGAAGGGAAACATCCAGTTTTGAATCTTCTATCCATCATTTACTAAAAGTCCTCAATGAACAACATTAGCCACAAGGTCAGTAAATACCAAGTCCACTATCAAAGAAGGTCATTAGATAATTGGGTATTTTAGTAGGGCTGTCAAAATTAAGGCATTAATCACTGCAATTAATTTCAAATATTTAACAAGTTAAAACGAATTACCACTATTAACTCAATTAACTCAATTAATGCGATTATCGCAATTAACGCTGTCATCGCCCAATGCATTATGCGGCGACCACATATCCATATACAGTGGTACCCCAGTACTCGAACTCATTAGAACTCGAATTTCTTAAAAGTAGAACCAACCAGTTCGGGGGAAAAAAACTGACCTAGAACTCGATCTGAATCTCAGAAGTCGAACTGTGAACGCCGACCTAAGATAACTTGTATGCAAAATGAATCACACGGCACGTCTCTCAGCGGAAACAAAGGGTAATGCTTCAGTCTCAGCCTCACATTCGCTGTGATGGCATCGTTTGTTGGTGACAGTGCTTTTTTATTGAAAATATCAGGTAATACATTGTACTTTATATCATTTTTGTAGCTATTGCTCAGTTACGCAATAGTTGTACAAATGTTACAACCTAAAAGTTTGTGATTTATGAACAAATTAAGGAATATAGAGTAATAATAAAAATGGCAGAGTTTAGTGTTGGCGCAGTGTTGGGGCATGGCTTGGGGTAGTATTGGGGTACATTCTTTATCGTTTTGGAAGCCATTAAGTAAAAAATGTTACGCATGGCGTACAGTGTTGTGGCACAGTGTTTTTAATTTTACACATTGTTTGGATACATTTATTTTCTTACTTTTTAAAGTACTGTTTTGATAAATGTGCTTAGATGTGTTTAGTATATGCTCTTCTTGTTTTATCCTGTTCTTTTTGTGTTTAAATGCTAAAAAATACACATTTTTAGGTGTAATTTTTTTGGGGTCGGGTACCAATTAATTGGTTTTCCATTATTTCTTATGGGGAAAATTCGATCAGAACTCCAACTATTTAGGATTCGTACCCGAGTTCTGAATGGATTAAGTTCCAATTCTGCGGTACCACTGTAATGATTGCAAGAGACACTTTTTTGTACTGCTGTCGTTCATGACCAACTACATTGTTATATCTGAAATACACATCCTTTGTGATTATTCTACATTAGTTTGGTGACTGATTTTACATTTAAATTTACATTTAAATTTACAATTTAAATTATAGCAAGCTTTAGTCTAAAGAAGAAATTTTTAATCGAAATTAATCGAGATTAATCCTTCGCAAAATTTGCAATTACTTTTTTACTTTGCGATTACTAATTGTTTTAAGTGATTGACAGCCCTAGTATTTAGTATTACTTGATATAAAGACCCCCTGCCTACCAGGCACTGGTCCACATTCCATCCATTAGATTTCGTAATATTGAGTCAAAATGTTTCTATTTCACATTAGAAAATGACATAATGAAGACTGGTGTCACCATGTTTTAAAGATTAAGTTACTTTGAAACAGTGTCGGGGAAGGCATGCATGTGGTCATTTTCCCAGGGGGGTCATGCTCTTCCGGACACTGATCCTCCACTGCTCATGCATCAGTGTGCTCATGCATCAGTGTGCTCATGCATCAATGTCCGTCACAGTGCCCTTCATTGACTGTTTTCGGTTTAGTTGTGTGTCATTTCAAGTGTCAGTGGATGCAGTGTCACACCTGGCTGCATCCAGCATGTTCAATGTTCCTGCTATACTCAACTTGCAGCACTGATTTTTGAAGTTTGAAGTTCCAGGCAACTTGACCCATAACTTTGCTGCTCCTCTTTCACCATCAACACCATGAGCGAAGCATGTTAGCAGATCATGTTTTCTGTTTTGTTGAAACATCAGATTCAGATGTTAATGCTAAGCACTGTGGGATTAACACAGAGAATCTTGTTGCTGCACCGCAAACGTGGCTAATGACAGAATCAGTTCATTTTAACGCATTCTTGCGAGAGAAGCATACGGCCTCTTCTGACCATGTGCACCGTAAACGGCATTTCTTCCTGTTATTCCGGCATTTAGCTCAGCCCGTTTGGCCACTGGCACCAGCAGCCAGCCAGAACTTCAAAGTATGTCCTCAACCCCTCTTCTTTTCAACTCCACATCCGTCGAAGCTCAGCCGGGAAGACGAGGCCTGCTGAGACAATGCATAAGGGATGAGCCTTCTGGAGACGACCGACTGCAACATACAGAGACGTGCAAAAATCTAATTTCGAAACCGTTGCGTGATTTCCACAGATTTCCAGCATCCCTTCTTACAAGCATCTTTCAGCTCTGTGGGTGGTCTGTAATTTACATTAGAATCTTCTGTTCTTTAAATCTGAGTCCATTGTGTGTTTGATTACATCATTATTGCATCCCTGATCTTGTTGATTCACAATATTCCCATTTGGTCTCAGAACACATCTGCATGTATTTGCATTTTTATTTTTTTGACAAGCTGCTAATATATATCAGTAAACTTTAAAAGGGAATATACACATTCACAGAAGGCCAGTAAACCGGTTGTTGTAAAGGTGTTAAATTGCAAAATAAGTTCAAAGCCACAGAAGTTGAACACACAATGGTACAAAGGAACAAATAAGTAAAACCGAATATGTTTCGAATCGATACTCTGCAGCCTCACCAACGGCTTTAATGTATCAAAAGCTTCACTTGTTTAGCTGTAGGCTGCTGAGAGTTTAAGTACATTTCTTTTCCTTGCAAATTATTACAAGCGAACACTTTCATGATCAAAGTGTGAGCTCTCCAGATAAACACATGATGTTCCCCAACATGGCATACGGCACTGAATGCAGAATTCTTCCTACCGGCAAAAACAAGACTCCATCTGTACACCACAATCACAAATCATTTAACAACAAGAGGAGAACTGACTTGATAACCAGAAGTGACCTCCAGGTTTGAGTAGACCATCAAAATCTGAGCAACATATCAACTAATCTTTCCCCTAATCCCTGGACAGTCTTCAAAAATGATAACAGAGAAACCCGAATCATCAGGAGTTAGGAGGAATCTCCAGAGGCAAAGGTACAGTGCGATATCTTTGATACAAAACAGTCCTGCAAAGCTGATCCTTACAGTTTAAAGCAGCGTTTTTCAGTCCGGTCCTCGGGGACCCCCAGACAGTCCACGTTTTGGCTTCTTCCCAGCTCCTGAACCATCTGGGGGGCCCAGAGAACTGGATTGAGAAAAACTGGTTTAAAGAATAAAGGTGCCTTGGAGGTCACAAGCAGACAAATACGCTGCATTGTTATGAATGTCCCATGAAAGTGTCCTTTCGGCAAAAGTGCGAGGAACCTCCAGCCAAATGTAAGGCGCAAATCACAGGTATGTGAAGACAGGTGCCGGTGCTGATTTTGGCAGATGACACAGCTGAGGATCCGCAAGAGCATACGCTTTCCTGCTAAGGAAATCAGCTGGAGATTGGCGGTCAGTAGGGTTGGACAGAGTGGACCAGGATGCGAGGGTGGGAATTTGGGTATGTTTGGAGGACACCATTGTGTCAGAGGACTTGGAGAATCCCCAAGTGGGGAAAAATTGTCAACTGAGGTGGGGGATGGGGGTGGCAACCACTGTATGTGTGTGTGTGTGTGTGTGTGTGTGTGTGTGTGTATGGGGGGGGGGGGTGGCAAAAAATTCTATTAAATCACTAATGAAATTTGTCTGTCTCCATTGAATGGCCAACCGATCTGTTTGGGCTCACCCGTAGCCCCGCTGCTGGCTGGACCAATCAGTATCTCACTGCAGCAGAATCATGTGCTCGGCTCAGAGATGAGGCACAGTGGTATAATAGAGATGTATGGTGTACAGCATATGTACTGCAGCGGGAAGTGCTGTCTTCGAATTAATCATCCCTGCCCAGCGTGCGCCGGCTCCGCGCGGCTCCCGTGACACCCCAGGAGTGCTGGCACTGACAATGAGCCCCACTGAGTCTGACCTCGCTCCCTGCACCCCGCTTCCCTGATGCAGAAACACAGGGGCGGCGTGCGAGGACAGCGAGCTACTCGTCACGGCGATGGGGAGAAGCATCACGCGGAAACAACTAAACCAAACGGCAGAAATCAATGCCGCGTCTGTCTATATGTGTCACCCTCGGGCCAAAACAAAAATAAATGCACTGACAGCCACTGAAACGGCACCAATAAACAAGGACAAGGGATTATAGCACTTTATTACCTAAGCAGCGTGAATCGCACACTCGAAACCTAATCAGCTTCATACTGATGATGCATGTGATTCTGATGCGCGCAGTAAATAGCAGTGTCATGCAAAGCATGCAGTATGAGGCTAAATCGAGCGCACAAGTCATCTTCATATTCATTTCCTAAATATGTCTAAATGCAGCCTTCTCAAAATACACTCGATGATGCAACTTATACTTTCGGAATGTGTGACAATAACGATGGGAACCACTCGTTGGGGTTTACTGATCTGCTCCGTGAAAAGACCTGTAGGTGGAGGAGATGGTACAGTAGGCACATCCCCAATTCCCACCTCGCCTGACTCAGAATTAATATTACAACAACATTATAGCTCAAACTGCCAAAACCCAGGAGAGAGATATTTCCGAAACACGTCAGGAAGCTCCTCCGTTTTCAGCCAGCAACTTCCCAGCTTAACGTAAAACGCATTTAGTGTTTCCACTTGCATAGAAGATTAAAGCAGCTTCACTGCGGCTTTTTAAGTCGATGTATTTAGGGCTGCAAAACATCTCCATTAAAAAAAAAAACTCCTTCACAAACTCCAGCCATGCTCTCTTGTGCTGTAAAATTCCCACAAGCTCACACAGCAAATTGTGTTCGAAATGTAAACAAATATCACTATTACAATATATACAATACAGATTTTTTCCCTATTAAAATTGCTTAAGTTAACTAAAAGGTGCATTGGAAAATAAGACTGTTATGATTCTCTTCTAAATCTATGACAAACACACACACAATCTCTGCATTAAGACCCGTTTTGACACCGCAATTAAAGACAAAATTAGTCAAAATCAGCAAAAAATCCAGTCCACTCCACTACATAGGCATATTTACATATGTGGCTTTTCAGACCAACACAGCACAGACAGAATGAATGCAATGATCTTCATTAAGCTGAAGTGCAGGTTTGTTAGTGATATTACGTGTGAATACGCATTATACCCCAGAGACAGCGTTCCTCAGCACAAGCGGAAGAGCCACACTGCATTCTTGTGGCTATCAGCTCAACTGCTGCGCGTATTAGCAATGTGCTATAAATACATCACAGCTAATGGAGGAATGGATGCAAGTAATCAAGCATTAGGCAACATACTTTGATTAACATTTTTCAAATGGTGCGGTGGGTCGTGGAGTGTGTGGTTTAAAACAAACAAACCCCCCGTTCACAACTTTAATCCTGAATTATCCTGAAAGGATAATCTAACCTCTGAAGTTAAACCAGTTGACAACCTCTGCATGCTGATACCATCTATATAATCAAATCTTTAATTCTATCAAAGACTGACATTAAAATAAGCAAAAGAACAATCAAAAAAATGCAAATCATGCAACCCCCTTATTGCCTCGATTACAATCAATAGATATTGCAGCTCACTTTTAATAAGAGAACACTAATATTTTGAAGTTGGGCATGTCTGCTGTTAATTGATAACTTAAACACAGGCGTTCTCAGATAATTAGACAATTAAATCTGTACGTTTATTCCTGTTTCTCTTTCTACTATTCAATGTAAGATATTATTACTCTTCACTGACGCATCTGGCCAACGACACGTACCCTCCACCCCCAAACTGCATACATTTTCTCACCAACAGGAGACAGGTTGTAGCTACCCATTAATTGTTACCTAGTGTCACCCTGATACACTTAAAGATTTTTTTAAAAAAGAACATTTTTGATATCTTTATCTTTGTACATAGCTTTATTTTGTAGCACAATGTTATTTAATATATTAATTACACTGAATGACGCCCATTGGAACAGCTGACTTCAAACTTCATGTTAAAAACTTCAGGTGTCTTCCTTCAGAAGTATATAGTCACATGCAAATTAGGTGAAACACTTATTTTAAACATCATGAAAGTCGATAAGTCTAAGCATGATTATGCTAAATTAGCAGTTTCGTGTCATATTTTCGGTTATTACTCTCAAAACATATGCAACGACTCGATATTCAAGCTTCCCCCAGGCGATCGCTGCAATCTGGCGCGTCTCACTCAGTATTGTTTATTGATCTGCATAACCCCAAGAACAGAAACAACGATATACTTAAGTCCCCCAATGAAATCGCCAAATCGGAGTATCCATGTCGGATTATGATAAATGCCTATACAGCCCTGCCTTGCGTGCATCGCCAGTTTGATCATTCATGGGCGTGTCACAGGCTAACCACACACATTCATGCACATTAAGTGAATTTGGCCCCCACAGAATGTTTAAGCATCCAGGTTCATATCACGGTAAAATGCCAACACAGCACTGTCATAACAGCTTGCCGCTATTTGCATTTAGTCGGCAATGACGCATCGGGTACCTTTAAACGTCCTTCTCCGTAAAATAGCCTGGAAGAAAAGCATTTTCCCGACGCGTCTTCCAGCTCCGGTATTATTATCCCTTGTGCGCTAAACCGCGGGACATGCCGGAACTGTGGGACGGCGGACTCTCGCAACTTGCCTCTCTCTCACCTCACATCACTCCTTTCTTCCCCCATCCCTCTCTCCACCCCTGCCAGTGCTCAAAATAACGGGCCAAACAACGTGAAAAAAGTAAATCTCACAAACAAACAAACAACTACGATATTTCTTACTAAACAAAGGCGGGAGAATTCAATTCTCCTGTCTATATACCATCAATGCCCAAATGTGCAGCATTTATCTTTTTCATCTTACTCGCTGAATATTACAAGAAGTAACCGTGAGAATAATCTCCCTCTCGCCTCTTGCTGTCTGATTAATACATGCAAAGTATATGCTCAAAGCCTTCGGGACTTTTCATGCCCTACTTTTTATGCGCTGTTTTCCCTGAATTAAACTAGGAGATAAACGAGTTTATACAAGAGGGCAGACCAACAACTTTTTCAGCTTACACTGATATTGTCTGCTCCTCACAGGGCCAGAGACGCCAGGTCACCTATTGCATCTTGGATAAAGTTAACGGTTTACTTTCTTGACAATAAATATTAACATGTCTTTTACAAGCAAACAACAAAAGTAGTCATTTGCAGCTAGATTGGCATGTCATATTTTTGGTAAAAAGTTAACTGAGTATGATCTCTCAAAATACAGCCTTGCCATTTGTTTAATCTTTCAGAAACATCCATCAATCTTTCAATGACTTATCCATGTGATAGGGTTATTGTTTAAAGAGCTGTTAACTTTAGGATAAGAATCTATACTGGTCCTTGTCTAAATAAATGATTTAAAAAATGAATTACTGCCATAGGTAAGCATTTTCAATTTGATTAGCGGGAAGATTCTTAATTATTCATGAGTGCACTTCATCTGCTTTCTATTTTTCTTGAAGGACGAAACACACACAATCAAGGAATAAAATAGAGAATATGGAAACACATCCGTTCATTATCTGTACTTTTCACAAAACAGTATTTTAATTAGCCCAGTTTAAAGCAGCTGCTGCTGAAGGTCTCCCGTAATACGTAGAATAGCGACACCTCAGTAATACCCCTTAGACAGCTGAGAGAAAGCTTGGGGGTCACAGCACAGGGTCAGCCAGCGTGCGGCACCCCTGGGGACGGGGGGTTAAGGGCCTTACTCAAGGGCCCACGGACATGTGACTATACTGCTGTGGCCCCCAACTGCCAATCTTCCGATCAGACGCACAGAGGTTCAGCCTGCTAATCCACACATCGCCACACACACCAGACCTTCAGAAAAACATTTGGCAGAAAAAAAAACATTATTTAAACTAGGGCACCCAAGCACTCTGTGTTGAGTTTGCATATCCCCAACAAACAAATAAATAAACAAACAGAACATAAAAGAAATATTGTGGCATCCCGCTCTTGGTTAGTGCCACACCAGTATTTTAAGAAGCTCCTTGTTGCTGTTGCTATTGTTCTTGCAGTTCCAGGTGGTCTCCCTAGGGGGCAGAATGACTTTATAACCTGGGGGTTGCCGCCACTGAGGGAGGCTATTTAGGGCAGCGTTTGGAGGGCTGTCTCTGTCTTGGTGTGTCGTTCAGCTAGTTAGGTAGCAGTGTGCTGATTTGTAAAGTGTGGCAAAGGTGGAAAACAGTCTTTATCTAAAGGTTTAAAAGAACATTGATTTTATTTTGCAATGAAATGCTACAATATGTTTAACTTTATAGTAATACAGCTCTTAGTGTGGGATGGCGAGTTCCCTACAAAGGGCTGAAAAAGCACTGACCGGGGGCCCCCTGCTCCCTCTGGCAATTCACTTCTAATAACTGCAACCTTGACTAGAAAGTAACAGAAGGAATGAACAAAATTAAAGTACAACAACATGGCTCCCTCTAGTATTCCAGCCGGAATGAAAGCACCCAAAGAGAAATTACCATCGTCCGCAATGTGAACAGGAAACTGGAGTAATGATGATTTAGCTGGACAAGACCATTGACCATTGTTACCAGTTGCCTGTCCTCGTGATCTCATTTCATTCATCACCTGTGGTCATCCCAGAAACAGAATGTTGCTTTTCTCTCATCCAGCATTTGTACTAAAAAGGAAACATATGCAGAGAGTTGGGCTCTGGGGTTTCCTGCTTAGTAAACAGAGAGAAATGTAAGAAAAGCCTGGCAGATAAAAAAAAAGAGAGAGAGGGACTTTGGGAAGCATCCGGAGATCAACCACATATGAAGGATAAGATGACAGCAAAGGAGCTAAACTCAATCGAGCCACAGCGCCTAAGATACACAGTCAGACTTTCATCTGTATCTTTCCCCACCCACAGTGTTCACAGGTGAGCTAAATCCGAACCCAGAGGCACATCTTCAAGACAAATTCACACACTGTACAAATAAGACGCTCACAGTTAATCTAAGATAGCAGACTGAATGATGACATAATGCTGAGCAAATATGTGTTAGGCGTATTCTTAAAGTTATTAATAGCAGCTCAACATTTTCATTAGCTGTCCATCTAGTAAGTTGTGTCATATAAAGTTTTGGGCCCAATTCATTTCATTTCATTTATTTTATTTTTTGGCTGCTTTATTTTTTATTTCCTACTTCTAGTGTTTGGGGGACATAAATTATTGTTATTGTTTATTTATCACCAGCCTTCCTCTCAGAGTTGTCCTAAACTGATTGAACATCCAGCCGCTTTGAAGACACAGCAGTTAAATTTAATAAATTAGCGAGTCTCACTGGAAAAAAGCCGGAAGAATTAAAAAAGGACAGGAAACAACAACTCTAACAATATACACAAAAAGAATGAAAAAAGCTGGGCGAATGCCTCTGACCACGTTACACCATGCAAATAGTGTACAAAACCAGCCACTTGCAGGTAATGTTCAAAGAAGTCTGGCCTTGAAAAATAACTATTAAGGATTCTTCCAAGACAGTGCAGTGAGGATGGTAACTTCAAATCCTTCAACGATGATGCACTGGAGAACAGGACTAGTGCCAGCATCCACAAAAATTCCAACTCAAATCGCATACATCGATTTTTTTTCGCAGTTAAAAAACTGCACAGTCTACCTTGGGAGTCTTGTAAAAGACTTTCAGGTTTTTAAAATTCAATTCCACTTCTTCGACCACTTTAGAACTCTTTCAAACTGTTTTTTTTTTATCTCAGGTATCTTCGGAACATCGCTGGATAGGTATTTCACAATACGTGGTACTAGTATACTCCAAGGCAGAGGGCCGCGTTAGCAATTTATATTGTTAGACAAATGTTGTGATTGCTCTGCTTCATCTACAGTTTTGGATGTTGAATTTTTTTGCACTTGACTCATTCGGATGCTGCATTTTAGATGAAAGGATAGAGCAATGAGTAGGAACAAGAAGACATCCGACGGGCATCAGCGCCAGTGACACCAGACAAACGTAACTGGGCATTAGCTGTTATCTATCTGGCTGTGGGAGAAATCGCAGACTTTATCTTTGCTTTGCCTAGATCTTTGAGGCACACGGAGCGTAAGAAGACACCTTGGCGGGCAGACTAGACCTATTAACTTGAGCACTCAAAAGCTGCTTGAGGACCACACCATAAAGAGTCAGACACACCAGCGAGCGGGACAGTTTGACGTCTCCGGCTCCTTCGGTTCTCTTAGCAGCCAAATTGCCTTTTCTGAGGTACCCGTGACCATCCACAGGAGACGGCCCTTCAGCTGGGCGATTTTCATCGTGCTCCTGCTTTCCTCAGACTCCCTAATCTTTCCGCCTCCACATGAGCTCTTCTCGACTTCCCAGACTAATCTAAACACCGCAGAGATCAGCTGAGATAGAGAGATCTGCCTGTATGTCTTCTGTTTTCACAGATACGGACACAAAGTAGTCAAAACTGGTAGGATGTCTTGCAGCCCAATGATGAGTATAGTTGTTTTCATCGTAAATGGCACACACCATATCAGCATAATTTCTATCCACATCACAAACTATACAACACATCTGTGATGTTATGCGGTTTATACATTAGAGTCAATGTTTCCACCTCAAATGTGCAATATATATCAAAATAAATAAATAAATAAATAAATATATATATATATATATATATATATATATATATGTGTGAACCTTCATTGTACACTGCAGCTTACCAATAGTAGAGTATACTGACCACATTTCTGACCTCATCTTCATCAGAAAGAATACATCACTTCTGCTGAATATGCATCTCCAATATGTCCCCTGTGATTTTTTTATGAAGGAAGGGAAAAGGAAATGCACAAAAAATAAAGTACTCTGACCATCCACTCATTACACACTGTACATTAACAATATCAGGGAAATCGTTGTATATAATATATTGCCTATAGGCAGAGGCGTTTGAATGCAATACCCAACTGAATGATTTTACTTTCCCTGGATGGCAAAGCTTACTGTAGGGAAAAAAATCACCTCTTTGTTAGCAACAATCCAGTATTTCAAGGGCCGCAGTTAGAACATTAAACTGGACCATTGACACAAGATCTACATCAATAAATTTGCTGTATACATTTTTCCCCTCTGTATCTGGGTTTATACATCACATAGAGGAAATACCCCCCCCCCCCCAAT
>JAODKF010000138.1:3345138-3357873 GCA_026779585.1 Mormyrus proboscirostris
TTTATCTGGGTTTTTACATCACATATAGTAAATACCCCCCCCCCCCCAATATAATTAGCAAAAGGTTTCCCACTCAAAACCACATAAAACATAAAAATAGTTTTGGGAAAATGTTTGGTCCACCTGAGCTCATAGACTCCTTTATTTCCAGAAGCTATATGTAATTTCTCAATTATGCTGAATAGCCTTTGCGCTGTTTAAGAGATAACAGCCCATCTCTTCATAAAGATATAACCAATTAAAAGAGCAGCCCTTTGCGAGTAAATTTGCTCAGCAAATTCGAGATAGCGGCAGCAATTGTGTCATTGTTTAATGGTGACCATTATGCAGGACAGGATTCGCATTTTTGTTTTTTTTTTGCCCAAGTTGATCTGATAAGGAGAACAGTGATTCACTTAGATTACAGAGAAAGAACTGAGCTATAAACTTTCTTCAACATGGTTAAGAATGTCAGAAAATTATAAAAAGTATGAATATGGTACCCTGCCTCGTGCCCATTGCTTCCGGGATAGGCTCCGGACCCCCCGCGACCCAATAGGATAAAGCGGGTTGGAAAATGAATGCATGAATGAATGAATATGGTACAAAAAAAAAACAAGGTAATATCATCATGAAACCTGTCTCCCACCGATTACTGCAAGACGGACTGTTTCTTGAGAAGAATGTCCTACGCTTTTGAGCTACGAATAAAGACGTGTACTACATGCATGTTACTACAGTAAAATCCCGTTATAACTTCAAGGGACCTGGCAAAACAGTCCGTAACTATATCCAAAGTCCATTATATCCAGAGTTGCTGTTTGCCCAGAACTACAGGACACCATTTACTCATGCCACACTCCAGCAGACACACTTGTGGTTTAGATTATTATACTGCACACGTAGTAATCCAACTTTACCTGAGCAGATGCGTGACTATTAATAATCCCGACTATGTTTCTGCGCTGGATATCACAGGCAACCACGCGCCTTGTCGGCGGAGCTTCATGCCCGTTATAACCGAACAAAACTACAGCTAAAACCGGCCCTGGGGAGCAAATTGTTTGTCCGTTATAAGTGAAATTCCGTTATATGCTAGTCCACCATATCCGATGTTTTTTCTGCACGTTCTTAAAGGCGCACGGCCGGGACCAGCGGACCTCGTCCGTTATAGACGATATTACGTTATAAGCGAGTCCACTATAACGGGATTTTACTATTCATGCATCTCCATTCTTGTCCAATTTAAGCGGACACTTGCCAGCTCATAATAAACAAGTAAAAGAACACAGCCCTGATCCTACAAGGATCTTACTAGACATGCTTGACCTGCTAACCCGTTTAGTACCTGTGAAACACGACAGCAGGATCGTGGAAACTAGTTGCTCCAACACTCTAATTCATTTAAACTTGTACTAGTCTATTTTTTTTGGTGTTTATTTAATATATTACATAATTTATAATAAAATCCAAAGTAGTGGCTTAAGCCAATTCTTTTGTCACCACTTAGACAGAACACGGGAAAAATGCATGTGACTCCCAAGTGACGTATCACAGAAAGGACTCCTCAGTAAAGATCAAACAGATGTATGACTACTGGGTATCAATATAATTCTGACCAAGAAAATATCAGTTATTATCAGTCAGCTATATATAAAGCGCAAAAACAATTAGCTATAGAGATACAACTGACAACAAAGAAAGTTTATTTTTTAAATAGCAGCCAGGTAAATTTTAGAGAATGTGTGTAATGATAATTGTACTGCATTTTATATAGTGCATTTCTTTGCTACTCTTTCAAGTACTCAAAGTACTTTACAGTTATGCCTCACATTCACCCATTCATACACACACCAGCGGCTGCCATGCAAGGTGCCAACCAGCTCACCAGGAGCAATTTGGGGTTCAGTGTCTTGCTCAAGGAAACTTCAATGGGGTCAGGAGGACCCAGGGCTCAAACCAGCAACCCTCTAAGCTTGTGTGTAAAAAATATAAAATATGCAATTATTCGATATGCATTAGAGTTAAAGCATTATTATCTCATCCAGACCACATAGACTTTATTTCAGTTTTAATGGATACCCTACATTTCTGCAGCTTCATGCTTGGACCCCCCCACCCCCCTCCCATTTACCTTCTCGGAGCATCCTAATATTTTTTTGCTGTCATTTTTAACCTCAGGATAATCCCAAACCAGTGTAATTACTTCCAGTGATGACTAATAATTGTATAAAAGCAGCATGATCAACATGTTAGTGACTGGCCTCAGCCCACCTACAGTACACCACCTCTTGAACACTCCCCCGTTGTATATTCCTCCCACCATGGTTACTGTTCTACATATTGATGTTCTGCAGCGCACTTGGGGGGTGGGCGTGACTGTGGCAGAGATATGGTTCATGCACTAGCTGAAACAGGCAGGGTCTCTGGGGGTCTGAAATGGGAAAATTAGCTGACCTAACACTTCATTTGGCACCAACGCAGGAGCTCGGATGCGAGCGCAGCCCCGGGGATTCGTGTCAGAGTGAGCGGACGGTGCCCGGGCAGCTCCCCGCACCCATGGTAACCAAGGCGTTGGCGTTTTAAGCGACTACGGGGCATTCGTTCACGCGGCAGACTTTCTCACGCAGCTACTTTTGTTATCTATTAGCTATGCATCTTGGCTCGCACATTCCGCGGTTTTACCCTAACATTTCAGGTCAGCTAATGGGATACATGGGCAGGGCGCCTCCTGGGGCAGAACCTGAGATCTCTGGCATCCTTGAGTTGTGTCTCCATGTGAGGTTACTGAGCAATAGATCAAAAAAGCAGCTCCTAGCCTGTTTATTTTGGTCCTTCTTAATCATGTAAGTTCATCGATTGCCCCCCTCCCCCACACACATATCTCTACTGAACAATGAATACATAAGACTAAATATTTAAAATGGCGAAAGGCTGTAAGCATGGAAATTCCGTATCTTCATTGCTACTGGAACTCGGCATTGGCAGTTACTTAGCACACTTTTACACACTTTTAGCCGAATCGACCCATATTTTTTGAGAAAGCAGGATCAGCAAGACCAAACACAGGTAAAACCTTGTAATTCACTGCCCCATCAGAGCTCTGGGGATGAACTGAGTTTTGTACATTTGTGGATCACTTCTCATCTACTTCTGGATCGCATTACATCTGTCACCTGGCTGCTTTTTATTTGTGGATTTTTGTCCAATTCCTACCACAGGTGATCTGTAGAAAAAAATCCATAAATATGACGTGCGGTCTTGATATATGATATGAGATTTTGGTCATATCGCACAGCCCAAACTCATTCTATACTCTGATAATCCACTTATGCTTAAACCTCCCTTAGGATTCCCCATGAACAGATTTCCCTTAAAGAGAACATTAAAAAGACGACAAATTGAATGGACTGCAAACTGAAATCTAATATTAGTAAATAAATCAGTTTCCTCTGATGGAGCATTTTTCTCTCCGATGACTCGTGTGTATTTACTAGAACAGTAAAACATGGGGTGCTCTGCTAACTCAGCAGTCTTGCCTGTGTGTTTGTTGTGCATAGTTTGTCCATTTTCAAAACACTGTGTTTGGTGACAGTCCAAGTTATTTTAGTCAGCACCAACCAAAACTACGCATTCTTCATAGTGATTCTGAATTCTCTGTGGATTATTGATGTGGGGATTCCTCATGGACTGAATTTTACTGTACACTATTGTTTTGGATTTTGCTGCATTACCCATATTGGATGGGTTGTTTTGGACTTACTTGCTCATCACTGCTGTTTTGACTGTGTCGTCTTTCCTCTGCCTGCCCACCCTATTGCATTCTCTTATTTATTCAATAAATCACCTGTTTGTGTTTTTGCGGTCATGGCAAGCAGTCACAGAAGAGTGAAGTCATTAAATTGGGTCATAAATGATATCGAACTTTTATCGAGGGAAATTAGAACACGATAATTATCGTTATTGTGTTAGCCCTCAGCCATGGGCATCTGAGAGAAATACCACTGTCAGACTGATTTGACAAGCTGCAAGCACATTATATCCTGCGACAAAAGGTAGACTTACCTCTTAACGTATTCTCTAATTAATTACTTAACGTATTCTCTAATTCATTACATCACCACCTCTGATAATACTCACCTTTTTTCACAGAAAATGGATTTTTGCCACGTACAGCCTTCTGTATTGCTGTACACCTGAGCATTAGGTAAGTAAAAACGTAATTTAATAACAGAATATCTCGCATCCACAGAGAAATCCTCTTCTTCTAATTGCTATTACATGCAATTTGCCAACATGCACTAGTTGTGTCAAGCTACGACGCTGACGGGATCAAAAATTCATGGTTCAGAGCAGAGGCGGGCGAGTCAACAAGGCAGCCCCTCTGACATCGGAAGGACTTTGATCACGGAAACGCCAGAACCACTCGATCCCGCTAGCATCCCAAATGCGCAAGTCCATGGGGATTCCACGCCCCTCGTCAGGAACAAGTACACAGAATCGGGGGGGGGGGGCACCACCCCAGCCTGACAAACACACACCTCCACACTCCTACCCCTGAATCGACACCAACCAGAAAATAGCGCAAATACTGAATTTGACATTTACCTGATGGATTACATAAAATATCATCCTCAGCCGTCAGTATAAAAATTCCATAAAAATTCACAAATTTTATACAAAATGACACTGTGGAGAGAACAGGGTCAGTCACCGGAGAAAGTGAAGGTTAAAAGCTTTGCTTCAGCACCCAGTGTTAAAATCATTTTGCCTAAGTGGGGATTTGAACTGACAACCATCCTATGGCTGAGCCTAAACCTGGGACATAAACCCAGGTCCTGTGGCACTTTATCAGGGATTGTCATCCAGTTGAACAATCCTGTTAACAGCTACAAACTCATAGCAATCAGCTATTCAATACGTTAAACTTGGAACACGAGATTTAGCCGGTTTTAAGTAATTAATCAAAATTAGCATAATTGCCTCACACCTCTGGAGATCAGGGTTCAATTCTCCACCCCAGTTATACGCGTGTGGAGTTCACATGTTCTCCTCATGTCGTTGTGGGGATTCCTCCAGGTACTCCAGTGTTGCTCCACAGTCCAAGAATATGCTAAACATGCTAATTGAATAGAAGCTGCCTAATTTTCGATAGGTGTCAATGATGCCCCATCCTGGGGTTTTGCCTGCTTTGTGCCTGTTATTCCAGAGCCCCATGACCCAGCATAGGACAAGCAGGCATGTAAATTAACCTTGCCAGGTGCTGTATAAGCAAACTCCAGAGGCCAATAACAGTGCAGTGGACATGTTGCCTATGTAAATATAACAAGGGGCAGTGTGTGTCTCAGTGGGCTAAGCCTGTGTGCCTGTAATCACGAGGTCACCAGTTTAAACCCAGCCTTGGCACATCTGCAGGTCTTTGAACAAGGCCCTTAACCCCCAGCTCCCTGGGCGCTGCCGTGAGTGGCTGCCCTTTGCAGACAGCTTTTGTAAAGCTTTCTTTACAAAAGAGCAAATTTCCCATGGGATCAAAAAAGTGGTGATTATTATAATATATCATACATCATATAGTATTATAATACTCAGCAGAGGTCACTTAGACTGCATGAACCCAACAGACCAGCCAATACAAATACAGGAACAGGCAGACAGAGACAGAATCGCAGGCCCCTATTGGTTGGTATTATCCCAGGGCTGTCCTCAGCTGAGCTTCACTGGGGTCAGGATCACATGCAGTCTGTCTGGGTCAGCTCCAGGCTAGACAGCACCAAGAGACAATGAGAGGTCCAGAAGCACAGACCAAAACCATGGGCACCTGTAGAAAACATATAGCCACTCCTGTTGCCCCCATAAATAAATAAATTGGGCTAGAACCAACCCCCCCACCAAATCGGTATGCTTCTTCCCTCATTTCCCTTTCAGCAATGGGACCAGAAACAACAAACTCCCCTTGGTCACCTCCCATCAATATAACTGGCCCCTGATGGCCTTGCCAATCAAAAGTTTCTGCGGGGGCCACTAAATAAATAAATTTTATTTATTTATTTTTGGCACTTATTCGGGGGGGGGGCTGAAGTTTCACAAAAAAAATAAATAAATAAAACAATCATCAAATATTCAAGATATACTGTATGAAGAGAACCGCGCAGTCAATGTTAGTGTGACTTACCCCAACCATGATCAGGGTAAGCGATTGGACTATGAATAATCAAAAACCAAATTACAAGTTTAGGAGATATTTTTTTGCATGACACACTTAAGGGTTATGGTAAGTTACCAGCTGTGACATGACAGGAAATTTACTGCGCACCAGCAGGGGGCGATCAGCACCATGCAGACAGACAATGACGAAGCCTTCCTCCCAGGCGGCCCGAAAATCACCAGGGAGGAAATGCTAAACGGGCGCGGTTGGAGGCCGCTAATTGCACCAACCGGGGGCTGAGACTCACTTATTCAGCAAATCTTAAACCCAAGCTAGAAAGAATGTTGGAGTCCAATGAATGGATAAGTAAGGATGCTTTCTCTGCCCCGAGAACAGACAGCCGGCAGGGACCGGGTGCCCCTAGAAAGATCACATCCACGCTTAAAAAAAAAACCCTGTCTCGCTGTTTGTAGGAAGACATGCTTCTCCCAAGACTGGTGACCACAGCCCCTTTTACAAAAGCCCTTTTACATATGATCCATGATATCTTAATAAAACGCCGCTCGAGGAGTGTTCAGGGTCGCCTCAGTCTCCTGTGCCTCTCCCCCCCACACACCGAAGTCATGACCACAATGGCTGTATAAAGGAGAAGCAGTAGGATCCCTCAGCCTAGCAAAAAAAGGTAATGAAGCCCCATCTGAAAGGATCAAATGGACGTCGCCCTCCACGTGTGGCTCTTCTCACACGGCCGCAACAGGGACTTTAGGCAAAAAGCTGGCTGACGCTGAGATCTTGTGTATACGTCTACCCCCTCCACTAACAGGTGGAGCAATTTCCAGTCCACAGGAGTCAGAGGCGATCAGCAGGATCTCGGCTGTCAGCTTCGCCCTGTGAGGTGTATCAAGCTCAGTGTGGTGCCTATCAATCTGCCCGTCTGTGGAAGATACCAAACTTTCATTGAGTTTCCTTTCGTGGCTATTCTTCTGGGAGGAATTCAGAATTTTTTGCACAGAAATGTTGCGTGTGCAAAAAAAACAGTTGCATTTAAAGTGGGTTTCTTCACAAAATGTGACTTGAAAAAATACACAAAATACATGAAAATTCATTTTGTGCGATGCTTTTATATAACTTTAAACAATCTGGGTGTGAATACTAATCTACATGAAAAAAAAAACAGGTTTAATGACCACAGGATGTAAAAATTAAGATCCTGATTAAACTGGGCCATTATGGGCTTATCATAAGCAAATGGCCTTTAGCAAACATGCCTTTTCATTACTTGTAGCAGCTTAGGCTGCCTAGAGGAAAAGCTGCCCGGTTAACTGGCCTCGGAGCCCCAGAGTTTCATCTGAGAACAATAACTGTAAGTGTGTTTCCTCGCTGCCTTTTCTCTAAATCTGCAGCTTGTTTTCATATAATATCAAAATTTGTTGCATCAGTCCGGCATACTGTTGTTCTTGTTAAATCTTCGTTAACGGCTTTGGGGAAAATTCAATTGAACATAATTTCAACAGTAATCTCAACAGTAATGAATTTTTCAAAGCAACCATGAAAATCATAATGCCAGTCAGAGAAAGACACAACAAAAAAAAAGAATTACATTTACAAAAACACCAGATGTTGTGCTTTGAAACTATAAGTACACATGCAGTATTCCTGTTGTGGCACTTTGCAGAACCCATAAGGTGAGCTTGGCAGTCACATAGAACCGTAACAGTTCTAAGTTGCACTCGGAACAAGAACAAACCACTTCTTTTATGCACAACAGAAGCAACACAGAAGATGCAAATAAAAAAAATACCTTTGTCACAAAGCTCCAAGAATGACACCATAGCGGCAGTGATTTCAGTTTGATTTGACTTATTTTTTTTTGCTTGAAACGTAGGTGGTAAACTCAAAGTAACAATTTTCACCCTCACATCCACACAAGTCTCAAAGCATTCTGGGAAATCCTGAACCATCAAACGGTGCCGCTTGTGTGATGCTGACGCTCGGAGCTGCACACAGCGGGAGCATCTTACATTCTTATACCATGTTAATGTTGTGCGTTTGACCGCACCCAGAAAATCAAAGGTAACCATGAGCGATGGCCAGAAGCACTGGAAGCCCGCAGGACGGATTAAATGCCTCCACACTCCACCAAGGTTTAATACACTTTAAGCCATCCTGGCAGCTGCATAAATTTAAACACCATTATCCCCTCCAAGTTCAGATGAGAAGGCAGAAGTTATCCACAAAGTGTCTCAACAATAACAGCATAATAATAATATTAAACTAATAAAAAAAATAATAATAGCATTTGATTGGGTTCATGATAAATTATCCATGGATTTTAATCAATAAATTATTGGAATTTTGGTAAAATGTGGGGTGCTGGTTTCAAAACACTCCTTAAACTGCTTTTTATCCATAGCTAACAGAAAAAATTGGCTTTGAGTGTATCTGTGCAATTTTAAACCACACTACTGACTGCAAAAGTATACCCAGAAAAAATATATACAGCTAATATATACAGCTTATTAAAGAAAACCTGGTACCAATATATCTGCAATATATGAACAAATAAACATTGTCTTGCTATCTCAGTACAGAATGTCTGTTCTGATACAGAATACATACAAGCTAGAGTAAGTAACATCAACACAGTATATATCATATTCTGGTATTTGGATTGTTGTTTATTTATGGGCACACACACAAAGTAACATTAAAAATAAAATCATGGTCATGTTTTATTTATATAGCTGAATTAATCTGCTGCTTTTCTCATATGGTGACTTTTCAAAGCATCCTATGTTAACAAACTAACAACATCCTGCATACTATTGTCCAATAGCAAGTTTGAACTAGAAGGGCTGATTTTCGAACAGCCAGTGTTGGCCAAAATTTTCTGCAACTTCATCAGAAAGCAAAACTTTAACCAAAAGGACAACGATGAATCTGTTGCAAAGAAGGGCTCTCGGAAGTACTTCATTATCTTAAAAAAAAGCAGGTACACGATACATAAACCACAGAATTTCAGTTATCATCATCTTTTGAAAATAAATCCAAATTGTCCACACTGCTGTTAAGGCTTGCCTGTCTGTTGGCGTTACATTTTTGTTTTCTGCACGGGACGGAACCCCGTTCATTATCATTTGACGAGTTGAGTTTGGAACCCGAACTTGAGCTGCTCGTCGATGCTTCTAATTACATGCCATTAATTACATGCACAGCGGCATCCGGCGCGCTCTCTCAGCTCTTCCTAGACTGAGCCGGACGCACTCAATTTCGGGAATTCTCCGGAGCACCATGCACTCGCAAGAGATCACAGCGCACACCGCATGCACGACAAAAAAGAAAAAGACAAAATTAGTGGCATCTACTTGAGACGGACAGACAAGCACATGACAGAGAGCAAAGCATCACCTCTTACGATCGGAGGTACGGCTATTAAGGGGCACCTTAGTAACCAGACGGGAAGAAGCCCCCAGGTAAAGCCGGCTCAGAGCGCTCCCCCCTCCCAGAGCGACCGCACGAGAACACAAAAAGCTGATTTAAAAGTGGTGCATTGAACAATACCCTTGGTCCGCCGCTTGATGACCCCCAGCTGGCACTTCAGTGAAACGGAAAACATCTCCTCCTTCCTCCTCGCCTCCTTCTGCCCTCATGCATTCATTGTTAAAAAAAAGGAAAGTAAGACCGAGGCGAAGGGGGGGGGGGGGGATCTGGAGCGGCTCCGCCAGTCACATGGTGCTTAGCGGATCGTTCCCGGATTCTGGTCACCGCGGGGACGGGGGGGGGACGACGCTCCCTGCCCATAATCTCTCTGCCCCCACCCCACTTTCCTCCTACACATTAAATCCCTGTCGTAGCTGGAGGAGACCGCCCAGCTGCTTAGAAACGGCAGTCCACGATGGGGGGGGGGGGGTTACATAAAGTGTCAGAAGAGGAGAAAAGGACTGCTCACCTTACAAGGTACACTAACCATTTCTTTCAAGCAGCACATGATTTGTACGCCTTTTGTCTTGCTGGCTCACTGCTGTCCTCTTCCCTCACTATTCTCCCCCTTTTAGAATGACGGAGCGCACAAACGCACAATGTACAGCACAAACGCTATACTGTACATGGAAAGACAGCAAGTAGATTTCTCCTTTTTTTAGCCGATAGACACTCAGAGACAATGTGATTAATCTTAACTGCCAGACTGGACTCAAAGCCCATAGCTGTGGCATTTCTGTCGGCCCTAATTAGGCCACATTCTCCTAAAACGTGTCACTATAACGAAAACCAGAGAGAACAAAGCAGGCTAATTAGGGAGAAACCTGTAAAGGATGTGAAGGATAGACTGCCCCCCCACCCTCTAGTTCATTCACTTTGTTTAAAAACATCACAATAATGCTAAAAGGCAATTCGCATATGTGAAAATGAGTTCCAATAATGAACACTTATCTAATTTCCCAAACTGTTTCAAGGCCTATTAAGGCAATACCGTAACACATTATATAAAATCTTTGAAATGAATACATAGGAAACCTTACCCTAATTGTATGAAGTTGGTGCTAACCTTAGAAAATCATCAAGACTGTGGGATTGGGTACTATTAGCTCATTGACGGTGACTTCAAAGAGAAAAGGCGAACACACATAGATCCAGTGTGGAGCATAAAAAGTACCACGACAGCAGTACACCCACTTGAATCCTCGAGGCATGTGCTGTTACAGTTAGCAGATTTCCCTATACTCATGCATGTTAGCTTCTGGGGTAACCCCATCCCATAATTCCTCATGCAATAGTGTCTGTGGGGTACCGCCTACCCAGATATTCATTCTGATCTAACAAGCGCTGCAAAGTCTGAAAAGGTTGGTATTCAGAGATTTGATTTGGGACCGGGTGTTCTTCTCACTTCTAGGGAAGTCATAAAAGATTAACTTTCATTCCTGTGCTGAACAACTGGCTTAGAAATCGGCTTCTCAATCAGGCCTTCTAGCAACATCCATAGCCTTCTTGGGGAGATGTTCAACTGTCACTCTAAAAAACGCTAAAAAATTAATGCATTCATCTGTATGACATCAAGTCATTGTGTCTTCCTTTCCGGGACAACAAATCACATCTACTCCACAGCGAAAAAGTACAATTGCATCGGGCTTTTCAAGTCTTTTTGACTTTTCCAAGTTCGAATTGGGCTTCATTTTTTTTTCTTCTTTATAAGGCACGAAAAGTTTCGCCAATCTTACTGATCTAACTGATGTGTATGAATGGGACAGTACTCCAGATTCACAGAAAGTAGTTTGTCTTACAGTTTATCTAATAAATAAAAGCCTTGGCAGTAAAGCCTTCAAGCTATGGGGCTTTTGAATTAAAGAAGTTAAAGAGTCTGCAACAGATCCCCACTATATCTGAACATTTAAATCTAAAGTGAAGACTATTTAAGGTTCGCTTAACCTTGCTGAAACTGCTAGAGCTACAGTCTTGATCTCTTTAGATGTCTGTCTTTTTTCTAGATCCATACCACCCCAAGCTGCATCCCCTTTGTCTGTGATGTCTAGGGTGAACATTCCTGTAAGCCTCTAAAAGCTTCACTGGCCTAGAAGGTAGAGGACAAGCAGCATTACTGCAGGCTAGTTGGTCGCGCAATAGCAGATGACCAGAGGACCAACAGGAAGTTCAAAGAACAGAACATATACTTCTTTCAGACTTGTTGTTACCGTGTTCACTCCAGTAATATACCACTCGAGTAACATGCCACAATTTTTCTTCAAGATATCCCTGAGCTGTTTTATCAACATCAAAAGCCTTAGACATGTCCCAAAAGGAATCTGTGAGGTATACTGGAGTTTTTCTTTGCAATACAATCTTCCATGGATGTAACATCCATTCACCCATCTGTCAACCTTCCAAAGATTTATCCAAACAGGGTGGCAGTAATCCTGGTGCCTATCCAGGAAAACATAAGCCACAAGGGAAGGACACACACACACACACACATACACACACACGCACAAACACACACACAGATAAAAAATAAAGCAAGGAAAAATACATAACATGTGTTAGATGGAAAACATTCATATTTGATCTTACCTCAAGCCAAGAACACAATTTTTTTGTACTGAAAGGCCGAACATTTTTTCAAGTGAGTGCAATGGAAAACAAAATCTCAGTCTTGATAAGCAATTTTTAACAAAACTCACACATCCTCTATAGGGGTTCTAAATGCTGCAAAGCCACATACTGTTATATAATTAATCTAATAGCATCTTCAGTGTCATAATGCAATTTGCAGCCAGCTTTATGTAATTTAACATATGTTGCAGGACAAATTTGCTCAAAATTAAGAGGCCACATTTAATTTTAATATTTTTTTTTTATCACAACCAAATTTAATCAAAATAAAATAAAAACAATTGACATTATAAAGTTATCAGATAGTAAGCATCAACAGTTTTGCGCAAGGCAACTCATCAATTAACTTTGCACCTAAACTATGACCTAGAACCTGGTAATCTTTAAGAGGTAAGGAGGATGCACTGATTACAGCGTGTTGCTGCACCCACCCATGACAAACCACCTCAGGGATGAGAACCTGAGTGCAGCCATGTGCCGGGTGATACCTCAGCACCGCACTAGGGACA
>JAODKF010000138.1:3359551-3381164 GCA_026779585.1 Mormyrus proboscirostris
AAAGACACAGAGCATGAGCACTGGCCATCATATCCTAAAGACACAGAGCATGAGCACTGGCCATCATATCCTAAAGACACAGAGCATGAGCACTGGCCATCATATCCTAAAGATACAGAGCATGAGCACTGGCCATCATATCCTAAAGATACAGAGCGTGAGCACTGGCCATCATATCCTAAAGACACAGAGCGTGAGCACTGGCCATCATATCCTAAAGATACAGAGCGTGAGCACTGGCCATCATATCCTAAAGATACAGAGCGTGAGCACTGGCCATCAACGTCGAAGCTGCTTCCAAACTTCGGTAACTTCTTAAGGTCAGCCGAATCCTGCAATATGTGCTAAAATGCACCTTAAGTAGCATATAAATGACTAATAGCTGTGTAGCTTACTTTGCAGACCAACTCTAACACAAAGTGTTTAATATCATATGACACACCAAAGCATTTTACTGCTAATCTTCTCCTGCAGAGTTTCAGTACTCGCTGGTCACATGGGGCATTCGATCAAAATTATGCTAATTCTGGGACAATACTCCAGTGTGAGACACAATAATACTGTACTTACAGCATCTTTTTAAGATTACAAAATAAAATACCAGTGGAGGAAGAGGGATGAGTGTTGATGTATACTGTATATATTTTCCATTTAGAAAGGTTAATGGCAAACTCTTGAGTAACATTACACCAAAGCCTTACCCTGTGTAGGCTTACTTGGAATAATCTTTATCTGTAAACAAATGCTGTCCTATTATCACCAGTTTAAAAAGTCCATAACTACCAGGTGGTAAGAATAAAAGCATACAAAATAATTACATCATCAAGTACATCCCCCACAAAGCCCAGACTTAATGAAAAATACCATCTTTAGGTAAAGGGAAATAAATCATCTTGCTAAGCCCATGTAGCACCCCTCCAGCTACATCCCCCTGGGTTGTTTGTCTAGACCTTAGAGGCTATCAGTTATCAGCGTTAATGGATAAAAGTTGTTCAGTAACAGTGAGGTCAGGACTATGGCCGGTGCCTGAGCTGAACAATTCAGGAGAGACTCCTATTGATTACCACTGCTGGAGGATTTCACTTCTCTGTGACTAAAGGGGGAGATTATTATATAAACGCCCAGATACGCATGCAGAGTGCCGCATCACAGATCGGGAAAAATAGGAGGTAGGCGGACACTCAGGACTCGGTCCTCTGACATGGTGCGCTGGACCGTCTCCAGCCTCGGCAGCTCCGGAGTGCCGGGCCTGGGTTCACACGCCGCCGGCCGGATGGTCCCCGGTTCCTCTCTTCATGTCTCCCTCCCCCTCACGCGAAATCAGAACCGTCTAACTGATGCAACGCAAAGCAACAGCAATTAAAACCAAAAAACAGCAACACCACAGCCAGCAACAATTTTAAATGTTTATAATAATAATAATGATAAAAACAAATGCCCTCAATCTATAGCTTTTCATTGAGATATCAAGTAGCTTGGCGAAACTTAAAACCAGGGCGGTTAACGCAAAAAACAGTGAACGTTTGCCTAGATTAATTTAATTCGTATGTTATCCACCCCATAATGTGTATATCTTGCTCAGTTTCATGATTCTCATTTTAAGGCTGCTACCAACAGACTCATTACATCTATTGCAACATGTGGAGCGGATTAGGAACCTGAACAATAAGGGGTTTGAATAAAAAGGGGAAATCCTTCCCACAGCGTACCTCATAATGGAAATATACCTGTAAGGGAAACGTGAATAAAATGGCAAAAAAATGAGGGCATAAGACTGTCTAGGCTTATACAGAACCAGAAACGGTACTACATTGGCTTTGGAAGGGGAAAGACAAAATTTAATCCTACCCGGATTCATATCTTATCTGCAAGTGTTAAAGATATATTACTGCAGTTTCAGTAGGTAGCAGGACGGCCCGTAATGGCCAGCCGAAGTTCCTGATCGCGATGGGCTACAGCCGACCCTCATCAGACCTTATCCCGCATACCATGGCGGACCAGCCCGGCTGCGTGCCGATACATCTCGCTGCTTCACCTGCTTAATATGCTTCAAAGCGGGCCGGGTGCGATTTATGTTTTGCTGTTACGACTCACTCAGAAATAATTGCCTGTCTCTGGCTCTGCTCTTCCCCGTCGCCTTCTCGCACTTACAAATGAGATCCGTGGTTTTTCCATCACCTTTAAGGCCGGCGATAAGAGCGCGGAGGCGAGGAGCGCTTTCAAGCGGCCCGCTGTCACTTCATTACGCTCCGCTTCTGCTCATCAGTAGAGAGTTCGGGGGTGGGGGGGCACTACGTACAGAAGACCATAGCAAAGTAATTAATGTTAACCACAGACAGAAATCCGTTATATGAAAAACCGCATTCCCTCGAGTTTTCGCAAAAAAAAAAAAAAACTTGTTTATGTATTGCATGCAGATTTACAAAAGCTTTCAATAGACAATTTAAAAATGTCACCTTAAATTATTCTGGAGCTCACCACGTTTTATGTGTTTATATACATTAATACCCACCTCTTAAATTTCCTCCAGCGATATGCTTAAAAAGTCCATTTAAGTCAATAGTTATTGAATTAGTGCACTTGGAAAGACTGTTTGTCCACAAATTACTGATGTAATGGACACAAGATAAATGTATCAGTTCGAATCAGTTCATAGGGCCTTTAAGTGTGGTTCAGAGAAATATCTTATTTTAAATTATTTACAGTCCAGTAAAAATGTACAGTGTATGGAAAAAGTACCCATACAGAATACCATTTACAAATGTATATATGCATGAACAATGATAAAGGTTCTTAAGCTTACATGAAAACTCACTCAAATATTATCGAATGCATTATCCAAATGAAATGTATATGATTCCACCTAAATAACCCAAGAACTCCACTACTGACGCATACTGGCATATTTGTTTCATTATACATTCACTTTCAGGTTTTTGAAAATTCCGAACTGTAGTTCTGAACCTTAGAACTACATGTACGTAGGAAAAATGACCTATTCACAAAAATGTACGGCATTCATGGGTCTTCCAAATTAGAAAAATGGCACAAAATCTTTCACTGTGGTGGCCAAATTTCAGTATGTGATGCAGCAAAGTATATGTGTGTTTGAGGATGTACTGAGTGGGGACATGGTGTAGAACCCAGAGGATCCTTTTCATGGTACCTGCGTAGGGTGCAGCCAATGCACAGATTAAAAAGCTCACTTGCAAACAAACAAACAAACAAACAGACAAACAAAAATCGGCCCCTTTTGGCTGCTTCAGGAATAAGAAGGAAATGAAATTAACAGGTGGAGGGAGATTATGGGGGTCTTGGGGTTAGCATCAACACTGTGGTTCAGATTAGCAGGAGCCAAAGCAAATCAAAACATAACAATAAATACAAATCACAGAAGACAAGGCAGGTAGAAAAAAGTCAATACACTCTGCTCATCGGCCCTGTCTTCCTGAGATGGAAGATTGCCACGGGCACCCGCAATCTTAATGGATTAAGTCCGTTCAGTAATAATGTGATCCAAGTTATGCTCAGGGAGTCAGTTAAGCAACTGAGGAGAGCCAAATATCGATCAGCACCTCTTGTCTGGTGATGAAATCCTAAGGGATCCAGAAAGAACTTAATACCCCCCAAGCTATCAACTGCAACCCTGACAAGGGGGCTGTGGTTTGGGGGCACAGCTAATATAATATTTTCTCTTTCCCTTGGGACAATAAAAACAAAGCAATACCAAACACTTTACATGATAGGATTTTTCTGGGGAGAAGACAGCAGTATGGTCTGGGTTACCAACCCAAAACATCATTTTATACTCGACATAGGGGCTGGAATAGATGGATCTGGACAACCGGAGTTACAGAGATTCTCCCAAACCATTGTTGCAGAAATTCAAGAGGCAACGCCAGGTTTTATTACAACCCCTTTCCTTGAAGTTGTAAAAACCATTAAGCTACTGGGGGGATTGAAAGTCAAGTGGTCTGTCACGAATGTGAGCAGGAGTAAGAGAAGATTGTTCAATTGCCGCCGGCTCTCCTAGGTTCTAAGACATACTTGCAACATTCAGGCATCTGTCTACTGGCCTACATCAGAGCACGTTCAAGTGATTCGGTGCCTTGTTTCAAATTAAGCAAAGCGTAAGTGCTAATACCTTCCCCTGTGCATCCACACTGGTGTGTTTTGCATATAAAAGCAAATAAGCTAAGAACAATAGATGAAGCTATAATGAGTTACAGTTCCAGAGCAGCTTTGGAAAAAGAACATCTCATGGGTTTAAGATGCACATAAATTGAAAGTGTTTAAAAATATTTGAACCTTTAAAAAAATATCCATAATAAATATAAAAGAACAATGGAACTACAGCCACCCAAAGCATTTCTTCATTGTTAATGATAATTTTGAGGGATGATTACGGATTACCTTATTGTGACCTTTTTTGACCCAAGTCATCAGTCAACACCAATTCAACGCTGTCAAAGTGCCAAACTACCCCCCACACATTTCCCCCCTATTGGAAATGAACAAAAGGAAATAGCAGCTAAAATTGTGATGCTGTTGGAAAGATAATGTATTCCCTGGATGCCCCCCCCCCCATCTAATCCCTTCTCCCTCTGCAAAATGCAATAAGTTCCAAAGTATCAACTACGCAATGTTCTATTAAATCCATCCATCAAATACTTTTAGAGGTACTTCCTTTGCTGCTACCTAGTATGCCTGCTTCAATTTTGGTGTGAATTGTCTCAAAATAAAATCAGGCATAGATCTTCATGCATATCATGTTTTAGTGAAGTGGTAAAAAGAGCCATACTTTCTGAGTCACCGTGCTGCTGAGATCAAATGTCTTAGGTGGCCCTTCGCTGAAGTGTGAACACTTCAGTTTGGTGCAAGCTGGTGAGTTCCAGATATTCACCCTTACAATAGCAGTGTCCGAATTCAGACGCAGCATCTTTCTAAGGCTGCATTCGAAGACTGAATGTGTCACAGTGATGCAACAATTTTCCCATTTTGGAAGGCCCTTCAAATGCGGTCTAGAAATCCGTCTTTCTTCTGCCAAGTCGCTAAGGATCCAGCCAATGGCTCTTTCACAGCCCGACACGTCCCAAGATTCATTGTGCAGAGATAAAGTGGGTGTGTCCCAGCTATGCAAACAGTGCATTGAGTTCAAGGGTAAGAGAGGGATCAGCCGCCAGAGCTTTCCACCTGGCACCACCTAGTGTAGGTGGCCTGCAGGGGGCAGTAGCAGGATGAGAAGGGCGTGGCTGGGGTCCCTGGTGATTTTTGCGGCTTTCCTCCAGCACTACCTGCTGTAGGTGGCCTGCAGGGGTGGTAGCTCACCTCTGATGACCTTTTAGTCAGAATGCACCACTCTCTGCAGTGCTTTGTGGCTGAGAGCATTGCAGCTCCCATACCAGGCACACAATAAGGCATCTGTAAAAAGTCCTGAGGATGCAGGGGCTTAGGCCAAATCTTTTCAGCCTCCTGATGTAGAAGAGGTGTTGCTGTGCCTTCTTCACTGCCTCGGTGGTGTGTGCTGTCCATGTGAGGTCCTCTGTGATGTGCACACCAAGGAACTTAAAGCTGCTGACCCTCTTTACTGTGGTTTAGTTGATAGAGATGGGGGGCGTGTCCTCATCCCTGCTTCCTGAAGTCCACTATCAGCTCTTTGACCTTGGCGACGTTGAAGGTGAGGCAGTTCTCCTGGCATTCTGATCTCCTTTCTGTTAGCGGTCAAGTCGCCGTCGGAAATGAGAACCACCACCGTCATCCGTCTACCTTCGAAAGCTGCAGCCTACAAACCACTTTGCCTTTGCAGACCATGTCCTTTGAAGGATCCAGCTTCTGAATTTGGACACAGCCAATGTGTCTGCAAAGTTTGAAGAAGGCTCATCAAATGCTTTTTGAGTTATTGGCTAACAAGAAAAGTGCCTGCAGCAGCGATGCTGTAGTCCCTAAACCATATGTATCCCCTATCTGGGAATATGATAACTCAGTATTCCTCTTACTTATAAAAGTGAGTGATGACGTAGCCCTAAAAGTTTGGCTGAGCATTAAGCAGCTATTTTCAGTTTCTGACTTTCCCTGTGTCTTGATTGTCTTTATTTCAATCTAACCAAATCCACGTTTGCAGCTCATTGGTTGTCGTCGTAGCCTCAGGGTCTGAATCATACCCAAGTGGGTTTCCTCCACAGATTTGGACTCCCACAGTTAAAAAAAAAGTAGTCTATTGGTGTCTCTAAATTGTCCATATTCTGTGAGAATGTGTTAGACTGGATCTCATCCAAGCTGTCCCTCTTATAAGCTCCAGGGTTGGGTAAGCAGTTGTAGAAGTTGGGTAGATGCACCCGTGTTGCATTTAGATCATTGTTTTCTAAACAGGAAATGAGAAAACCAGTGTTCCCATTGGATTAACCCCAGAATGAAAGCAAGATTGTAAAACAGCGAACTGTAATAAAAAGCTTCACAGAAAACCACAATAAACACTGGACATGAAGTGAAAGTGTTGTCTCAGCTCCATGATGCATGGTGACATGGTCAGATGAAATGTCGTTCCTCATTGGTGATAGTGCAAAAAAGAAATTCTATTCTAAACATGACATATTAAGACTATAAAATCAAGACATAACCATAAAACTAATAATGTATAGTTATACACCTGATTAGGTGTACCAAACAATTAAAATACTCTATATTGGATCATTAACATCTGGCAGATGTGCATCTAGTGAAATATTAATACAAAGATATAAATATTAATAATACATAAATATTTGAGTAACATGCTTGACAGCTAATGGATAATCTAGTTAAAGGCAAGTAGAGGGGTAGTTATATTTAATATCATTCATAATGTCGCAACCTTTCAGAAGCAGTACATTTATGTGCTTCTTGCTCTGGTGCCAAGTGTGTGATGCATTGTGGGTATAAATATGAGACATTTGCATTAGCACCTCGGTGATGTTTTTCTTCTACCATAATTTTTTTTAGTAACAATGGAAGCTTGACTAAACTGGCCAGCAGACTCAGGGGTTTCTATAATGTAGAAGCTCTGGAAGTCCTGTTACGTAGACGTTTCTTGATCCAACTTGGAAACGTGCAAAAGAAAGAGTGGGACATTTTTGAGGCACATACTGCAATATGGTATAGTCTCAACAAAATGTCAGATACGTGAGAAAAATCAATTCGCCTGGAGTTCCAATTCTTCATCTGAGCTGTGTAAATGAAAACTGTTTCATGTCATAGATAAGAGGACCATAAGTTCTGAACTCTCAAAAGAAAATTTCAAAGCTGCAAAAGACTCAAAAACGGATCAGTACTTGTTTTTCACAGCACAGTTCATGCTGCTTGTTACTTGCACTTAAAGAATGACTCTGGGTTTCAGAACCTATAATAAACATTTTTCACAATAAAGGGAGAAAATTGATAGACAAAGGAAGACAGGGAAATTGTGTGCTATTCCCATCTCAATTTCTTATTTCAGTGTTTCCCAAACCCCCGGACACTCCACATTTTGCTCCCATCCAGCTCCCTGCTCTCTGCCAGACACTCCACATTTTTGCTGGGAGCTGGGAGGATGCAAAAATATGAACTGTCTGAGGGTCCCTGAAGACTGGATTGGGAAACACTGTCTTGTTAGAGGCATTTTGAGTCTAACAAAGACATAGATGCTGACCTTGATGCTGAAACATTGTCAGTAAAAACTCCATCTCTCCACACCTAGATTAAAGACCGGTGACTTAATTGAGTAACAAAATGCATTGGCACACATTACAACGCATAAAACTGCCTGTTGCAGTATAATTTACTATTTATTACTGTTTTTCATTATATGATACAAAGGGAGTACTATACTCCTATTACATTACTAATTATACTCATTTTTAATAGCTTCTGTAAATTCAAAGAAACCCTGTTTTTACTTGAGTATGTTCTGAACAGACACTGTTCAACATGTCACTTCCATTTTAATGCCACGAAGGCAGAGTAATTTTATATTTTATATTTATGGTTGTAACAGATTGCAGTGCTCTTGTTATATTTTGCCATTAAACCGGCCCCCTATGGTTGGACAGCTTACTGGGTATCAGGATGCATAGGATTCTTCCAATCTCCAAAACAAGTGGTTCTGGGGAATCACTGCCCCAAAATTGCCCGTAGTTTGGGTACTCCCTGTGTATGTTCTTTGTGAACTGGCATACTGTACCACCCAGGGTGCACCCTGTATCGGAACCTGAACGTCCTGAAATAAGCACCAGGGTTAGGGTTAGATGTTGCATTGGATGAGCAGTAATAAAAATATTATGCCTAATGGTCCTGTACAGACCATCCTGTTGGTATACGTAGGCTTCTGGTAGTGGGTGAAGTTCTAGAATAAGCTTATAGTTGTAATCCCCTGACGGGGAATACATGCCATTTTGGGACTGGCACATCACAGACACTTTCTCTTTAGCGCAACAACTAAAAAAGTACTTCACGGATCTTTATCAAACTTCACAGACACATTGTATGGGTGAAGACCTGGAAAGTGCACCAAAACTGAAGCAATGTCACTTAGTGTCACTTGGTGTCACAGTGAATTGACAGTGTGCATCTCAGTGGGCTGAGCCTCTGTACCTCTGATCAGAAGGTTGCTGGTTTATGCCCCATCTCAGCATAACAGTCAGTTATGAGCCAGGCCCTTAAGCCCCAGTTACCTGGGTGCCACTGCAGGTCGCTTGCCTTTCGCTGCCAAGCTTGCTCTCACCTAAATAGGTGTCTGTGTATTATGGAGATGTAAGATGGGGCACGTGAAAAGAGATTTTCCCACGGGGATCGATAAAGTGACGTTATTATGATAGAACAGAAAAGACACGGATCTGGTGAACCTGATTACATTGACACAAGTCACGCAATGCTGGGCTTTTAATAAAGATTTTTTAGAGAGGTGGTGAGGATGTATAGGGTAGCTAGAGATTGTTGAGGTTGGGGCTGTGGGAGGAGAAGGGATTACATGGGGAGGAGGGGGTGACTGGGCCGTGTGGGAAATACATTGTTGTTCCAACAGCATCGAGTTTATACTGTAAATTCTACTGCATTTTATCCAAAATACTTCTACCTATTAGTGCTATAACAATACACATCAATAAGCCATATTTACAATAGTTACATTGACAAGCAGTAGAACATGCAGAAATACAGCTGCATCGATGCTAAAGCAGCGTATCAGTGCATATCAGTCTGCATCCAAGTGTAATAACATTTAGAGATGAAAAATGTGACCCATTTACCAAAAACACAGTAATTCTGAGTCACAACAAACTCTTCAATACTGTTTTGTTTTTCAGTTTTTGTGTAACATCTGATGGGACAGCAGACGTGTCACATTGTCATCTGTGTATCTGTGCTTCATCGCGTTATTTACTCCCATTACAGATACAGATGAGACCAACCAGTGGAGAAGTGTCATCAAAGCACAGACACGTCAAACAGAAGTCAAATCCTAATCCCAGCTGTCTACTGGTCAGAAGAATATTTGACGGGTGGTAAAAATACAGCCCCAAATGACCATATATACATCGTGAAAGAGTGTGACTATTGTTTGTAAGATATGGATTTAAAATAATTTAAGTTTGTGTGTTTCTGGAGTACATATCGACGGTGGCTTTTTGTGTATCATTCCACTGGATGAATATTATTTTTCATTCTGCACTATTCGTCTGAACAAACTCATGGATTCAATTTGGATTCATGGACTCAACTAGTATTGCTGGCTCAGGTAAACTTACCCGTCATCACCCATTGAGGTTCAGCCAGGTAACATATGACATCCACTGTACATATTTGCAAAAAAATATTCCACACGCCAAAATATAGCACTTGAGACTGCTTAAAGCCAGAAAGCTACAAACTCTGACTGTTCAATTCTTAGTAACTGTGAAAGTTTTCACCTTCTCTGTCACAAGGAGCCCCAGAACACCTGGAGAAACCGTAACTGCTGTAGTGGCATCACTAAATGAGGAGAAGTTCGAAAATGATAGCAATGCAATGTAATTATTCATTCTTACTTTTTTCTGTGCTCCTTTTGTCTCATAGTGGTCAGATCTCTCCCCACTTACTCACTGTGATTTCAGGAGCTACTCTGAGAGAGAGCTCTGTCTTCGGTTTCCTTCTGACAGCAATGCAGCATACGCAGGACCACACAACATCAGCGTTTGCCTGGTACAGTAGATATTCTGGACCTGCAGTGTACATGGAGCTCTGGCTTGGAAACACTGCTCAGAAACACAGCTGGTGCCTTTAGCTAAGGTGATTATTTATTATAACTCATTAATAAGCTCTTTATTATGACTCGATCAATAAAAGCTCAGTGCTGCTCAAATACAGCTACAGTACATTTCCCACTCCCCTTCCTTCTCCCGTCAAATTACCTCAAGTTGCCCCAAGATATTTATTACTGCATTTTTGAATGCTGTCATTGGTAAAATATTGACACCATATATTCAGCTCAGGAAAAAATTAAGAGACCACAGTAACATGTCTGTAAATTATATATATATATATATATATGCAAAAAACTGCAGCCTGGTTCTTCTCTGTTCTTCATTAATGAAGGGCTTCTTCCTTGCTTTACCGGACACACACACACACACACACTTGGTAAAAGGTTAAACTGTTGTTCTGCATTTCCCCAATTAATGTATTTCTGGGGATATCTGTAGCTTCACTTACTGAAAAACAAGATAACTCAGAAAACAGTTTTAAGCTGTTCTGAAAACACAGAAAGAGTTCAGCTTAGATCAATGATTCTAATACTTCAAAGTGGATCCATTTCCTAGAGTAACTTGGTTTTCTTCTTAACATGACCAAAGTCGTTAGTGTTCACTACTGTTACTAGTGCTTAGTGTCTAGGTTCTTCTCTTTGGCAGGGTGATTATACACATTAGCAGTGAGCTTCTACTGTTAATTTGCCTTCCACATGTTTTGCAAGGAAATCTTGTCCCTTTGGGATTCAGGAGTGTGGATCGCACTTTCCCAGATCATCTGACCATACAATACAACCCCAGTCTTTAATTGAACACATTACTGCCTACCACCAACAGCGCAACAAAAACTTTCAAAAATGAGTCCTCTTCAACGAGTAACTTTAAGATTAAGATGCACTTTATTCATTCCAGGGGGAAATTCTAGGAATACAGCTGCAAGAATGTAGTAGAAAGACAAACAGACATATAGCGACAAAAAGACAAAGTGCAAAGACAGTACACATGCAAAGTGCAAAGAAGTAAATGTAAAAATAGAATATCCTGAAAAACAGAATATTGTAACAATAAAGGATGAAAAAAATAAGACAGGAATAAAAATAATACATTAGTGGATGATACATTTGCAAATAAATAACAGACAGTATTAGACTTTGAAGTCCTCTGAGGTGGACATTTCAGGTCCAGAAAGTAAAAATCCAGACCAAGATTGTTTCAACCAACCAGTAGAATACAAAGAGTCACAGTCACAGAGTAGTCAGCTGGCTGGTTGAAACAAAATCCTAGTCTGGATTTTTACTTTCTGGCCTTTAAATGTCCAACTCTGACTGTCATATGATGGGATGCTTCCTGACACGTTATGGCTGAGGGTGAGGAGTGGCACGTCCGCGGGAGGCGTCGTGGTGTCTGATGGCAGCACGTAGAAGGGATGCCCATTTGCATTTTTTTTTAACACATTGATGGTGAATGAGCCGGTGGCTATATGTGCTAAGGGATACGGCCCTTTGTCCATTTTTTCTAGTACCCTCTGCTCCATCACTGCCTTTAGTGAGTCCAAGGCCAGTCCTGTAACAGAGCAGGCCTTCTCGATGCGTTTGATTAGGGTCAGTCCTGTGACAGAACAGGCCCTCCCAATGAGTTTGATCAGGGCCGGTCCTGTGACGGAACAGGCCTTGCTGATGAGTTTGATCAGGGTCAGTCCTGTGATGGAGCAGGCCTTTCCAATGAGTTTGATCAGGTTTAGTCCTGTGACGGAGCAGGCCTTCCCGGTGAGTTTGATCAGAGCCAGTCCTGTGATGGAGCAGGCCTTCTCGATGAGTTTGATCAAGGTCAATCCTGTGATGGAGCAAGTCTTCCCGATGAGTTTGATCCTGGTTAGTCCTGTGACGGAACAGGTCTTCCCAATGAGTTTGATCAGGGTCAATACTGTGACGGAGCAGGCCTTGCTGATGAGTTTGATCAGGGTCAGTCCTGTGACGAAGCAGGCATTCCCGGTGAGTTTGATCAGAGCCAGTCCTGTGATGGAGCAGGCCTTCTCGTTGAGTTTGATCAAAGTCAGTCCAGTGATGGAGAAAGTGTTCCCGATGAGTTTGATCAGGGTTAATCCTGTGATGGAGCAGGTCTTCCCAATGAGTGTGATCAGGTTCAGTACTGTGACAGAGCAGGCCTTCCTGATGAGTTTTATCAAGGTTAGTCCTGTGATGGAGCAGGTCTTCCTGATGAGTTTGATCAAGTGTTTCCTGATCAGGTGTTTGTTTCCTCAGCAGTAGAAAAGCATGTTGGCTACCATGGACTGATAACATGCACAGCAATTTCTGCACACATGAAAAGATCTTAAGCTCTATTATCACAAAAGCTTAAAATATTCTGTCTGACTTTATTTTTGTTTTAAAATATATATCTTTCCAGTGCTGTTCAAAGTTTCGTCTATTACAATGAGGATTTAATTCAGCATTTACTTGAATGTTTAATCAAATTTAGATACAGTACATGTACGACTGTGGAAGTTTGCTGTACCACTCCCAATACTTTTAATAACTTTGACGGGAATATCAAGTTAATCTCTTACAGAGTCATTCTCTGAGTCTGATCAGAATCACAGTTTAAGCCTGAGCTGCCTGACAGCAGATAATGAGCGGGTGCTAAAAATAATCACGTGATCAGTCACATTCCTTTCTGGACTTTTTTCCCGTTATCCGAAAGACGAGTATCCCCATTCGTAAGCCTAAATGGCATAACACGAAGAGGCAATTACCATTGATTTATAAGGGAAAAAATGTTGAGTGTTACCCATTTGATAACCTTGATAATCTAATAAAACTAAAAAAAAACACTAGCATATAGTAACAGCAAGAATTATAACTGCCCAGCATATCAATAGAGTAGTATGTTGCTTAACGGCATGGATTCGTTCTGAGAAATGCGTTATTAAGTGATTTTACCTTTGTAAGAACATCATAGACTGTACTTACACAAACCTAGATGGTATAGCCTACTAAACACCTGGGTTATATGGTATACTCTAAAGAACATTAACAAAGGTACTGTATAGCAAATACATAAACCATTAACATAGCTATCATTATTATCTAATATGTCCTGTATGTGATTGTATGTGCTATAATTGTATACGACTGGCAGTGCAGGATGTTCATTTACACCATCATCACCACTTACACAAGCAATGCGTTGTGCTATGACGTTATGATGGCTTTGATGTTGCTAGGCAACAGGAATTTTTCAACCCCATTATAATCATATGGGACCTCCATCGTATATACTGTCTGTTATCGATCGAGACGTCATTACGAAGCGCATGACTGTATATCTATACTTGGCTTACTGATAAACGCTAAATGCTTTTTTCTTTGATTTTAGCTTTTGTCCTTGTTTCGTAAAGCAAAACTCCTCTTTCAGTTTTCTTTTGTTTAGTGAAAACAGGTGCCAATGTAGGTCTTTCATAAAAGCAAAGTGGCGTGAAACGAACATTTATAAAGCAGGGGATATTTGTATATAGAAACGGGAGATTTTCAAGAGATGGACCTGGAATAGTGAACGTGAATAGACAAACGCATTTTGCGCACATTTAAAGTTGCACACGATAGCCGAATTCAAGTTGCAGCAATGAAACGGAATACTTAATGTGCGAGATCTTTTCAAGCGTGATCAAACGCCGCAGTGAGACATGAGACCTATTAGATTCTGGGTGGAAAAGTGAAACACTGGGCCCAGATTTTCCATTGATTTAGATCACCTGTGCAGAATAATCACGCCAACCAGCTTGTTATTGTAAGCTAGATCATGAGAGCTGGCATCTCCCCCAGGCAGCACAGGACACATTCATTCATTATAAGGAACTCGGAGACCGCAAAATAGCCTTGAACATTATGAGACCGCAAAATAGCCTGGAACATTATGAGACCGCAAAATAGCCTTGAACTGCGGGAGGAGACTCATCCAGCCCAAAGACAAAGAAGTAAACTCCACACACAGCGTAGAGGTAGGCACCCAACCGGGGAAGCAACAGGGTTTCCCACCTAAAACCATCACTCTCGATGTCTAATTTTACAGGAAATGCGGGAAGCTACAAGCGTTTTGCATTCAGTTATCTGTGGCAGCAAGCAACCTAGTGACTATGGACGTAAACCTATGACCCCACAATACGATGAACCAGCAATATTACCTGATTAAGACCATGACCTTGAAACATGACCAGTTCAATCCCTGCAAGGTGTCCTGATGTATCTCCCCTGAGCACCATAGCAGGACTGTCCCAGTAAAATGCGCATGGATAAAACTGCAAGTTTCAATGGGTAGATGCGTTGAGTGAGTAAATGTGAAAAGGAATGCAGTTTCCCATCATTATCACAGAAATCCAACTGACGGTGCACTTTCAGCGTGCGCCTTCCCAGAACTCTCCAGCCCGTCGTTTTTTCATATTAAATGTGGTTTTCAGCTTATGAATCCAGAAGGACATCGCAGCATCATGCTTTTAGAAAGTTCCCTTCCGACCCCTTGAAGCAGGCCGCTGTTCCTCTTATCTGTAAATTCCCAGGACACCCACAAGCCAGCTTTTGCCTTCCTTTGTCTCTAAGCATGCCTGTAGCTAGGCTTGGGTGGTGTTGCGGTAATATGGCAAACTGCAGTATTTCGGGTTTTTTCTTTCAGCAAAATTTATTGTGCCCCCACCCCCTGGTCTGAAAATGATATCATGGGGGTTATATATCACTCAAAATACCAGACTAGTATTACTTTTCAAAATACCGTATATCACAGTATAATGTCTGGCCAGTATGACAGTATAATAAAAATTAGATACCACCCAAGCCAACCTGTAGCTTTTATTGTTAACACATGTGACTTGTGGGACAGCACAGTAGTTCCCCCCGTGTCGTCGTGGGATTTCTTCCAGGTTCTCTATTTTCCCACCATGGTCCAAAAACACGTTAAGGTGAATTGGAGTTGCCAAATAGTCTGTATGCATGAATGGTGAATGTGCCCAGTCATGGGTTGGCACCTCGCCCTGGGTAATACCCTGCCTTACGTCCATTGTTTCCAGGATAGTCTCCAGCCCCCTGTCACCCTGCATAGGACAATTGGGTTTGGGGAAATATATGGATGGCATGAAGTTCAGACTTACATGAAATGAGGAGGGTGTGAAGTGAGGCCATGCTCATCCCGACGGCGCCATCGTTTTTCCAACCCATAATTCAGCAGGAGGCATCGCAGAGAGCACTGCAGGGGCTTTCATACTTATATGTGTTTTTATTCATAATTTCTACGGCTTATACAGTTATATTTTAAAGTCATATCAACATAATATGCAATATCACACCTACGCACTGAAAATGTGTTTATGCTGCAAAAATATTAGCATTTCCACAAAGGTCAATTGGTTATCATCTCATCCTCTTTGGTACCTTGAAAAAGAAAAAACAAAAACAACAGTATTGTTACTCCAGAGTAAATGAAGCTGAATGAACAATTAAATGAGCAATTAAGTGTAATGATTAACTATTGTTAATATGTTTACATGCAAATCTGAACCATCCCATCATTATCTCATGACTTCTTCTGCTCTCCCAGTTCTACCTATAAATTAAACTTCCCGAGAACGGAGCAGGAATCGATGGCTAAAGTGCCACAAATGAGGCTTATATAAGGACGCAACTTTAAAAATATTCAGCTTATTCCAGCAGCCAACAGTCAAGTGGCATGTTGGCATCAGAGATGGTTTGAAGTGGCGGTTGACAGCAGCTCTCGGTCGTACGTGACCCAGTACTCTGTTCCTTTGTACTGCTGACAGGGTTTATACATGGAACGCTCTCTTTCACACAAACAGCATCTCTGTCATTCATCATATTACCAGAGTAACCAAACCCAACTATAAACATGCACAGAAGCGCCAGGAAATTCGCAGTTCACCAAATGCGCACCATGTTATAAATACCTAACAGTTCATGACAGACGGCTGCTCTGTAAACAAACAATATTCCCTTTTTTTTATCTAATAATCCCTTATTTTATCTTCTGGCAGTTGCCCCCCCCCCCACACAAGAAAAAACAATCTGAACAAATTTTGTTTGATATTAATAGCACAAAAAGCATACACAAAAAACCTCAGAATCTGAAATCAAATTATGTCATAGAGTCAAGTCTATGTAAAAGCATGTACCCCTCTTCCCCACCCTCAGCAATCGGTTTTCTGCTAGACATGGGTGACTATGACAGCATGGGGGGGGGGGGGAGACATGGGTGACTATGACAGCATGGAGGGGGGGGATGTTCAGGTATGAGCTGACCACAGTCCACCAATGCAGTCAATGCAGATACAAATGACTTCATCAATTACTGCTTTCAGAAGCAACCTTTTAGTTTCATAACTCCAAGAATTCTCAACCACTTTATAACTGAAGAAGAGAATATTATGACGGTTATGACCTTCTGCTTGTAGGATATGGCAGAAAGGCAGGTGCACCTTGCAGACACGCCATTTGATAATGAGCAAGAAAACAGCCACTTTCACAGCTACACCTGAACAGATACTCAGAGGCCAGAGAAGATTCTTGGAAAAGCCGTTTTAAATACGTGGGAAATCACTCCTTCGTAACCAGGCGTTACATTTCCTAAAGCTCACATCAGAAAATGAAGTCCACAGACTGATAAGCACTCACGCTCCAGTGAGACCCAAGTTCGTCCACCCTGACCAGTGAGGTGATCATGCTTTGAGGTTAGCAGAGCTGTCATCTGGGGGACCCAGCCTGAAGCACACCACCGGTACAAACAGAATGACAGCCCTTCAGTCGCTTCCAGTGTTCACCACCTCCCCCCCCCCACGGGGGTAATAAGTGCGACTTCGGGGAGCCTGGGTAGATCCCGGCTCCTGTACAGCCCCATACAAAACAGCAGGGAGTCCAGTCCACGCCGTGCACCCTACAACTCCCTCAACGTAACCGACCACAGGAACTTACTTACCGCTGATGCACAGGCTGAGGGAGCATAAGCCTTCCTCACAGCCCTGAGCGCTATCTTCATCGCACTGGGAGCTTCTTGCTGTCTTCCTGGGGGAAAGCCTCCTCACAATCTTCATCATTCGGTTCACTTTGTCCATCTTGCCCACCCCTTTCTTACTCATTGATCTCCCCTGTGCTCTTCAACCCTCTATCTCCCCCTCTCTCTCTCTCTCTCTCTCTCCCCCTCTGCCTGTTTCCAAATGAGGCGAGAAACAGAGGGGGCTGCCTGACGTTGTTTTTCTTCTTTCACTCTGAGCTTTGAGAGCGGGAGGGGAAAAAAATGAATTTATACCAGCCCATAATTGCAGCGCGAAAGCCCCGGACTAAGTGTGGAAAACTGCCCCCAGCTTTTTACAAATCTCTGCCTTGGTCTTTTACGATGCTTCCACTTAATCAAGGTTGCAGCGGTTCTCTTAGTTCGCCGATTCATATCCGTCAGCGGGGCTGCATGTATCTGCTCTCCAGTCTTGCTCGATACGTGGAAACATGGTATATTTACAGACTGTAAAGTGCACTGGAGGTGTGGGTGGGAGACAAAAGGTTTATCTACCATAATTGGACAGCCATTATTTAAAGTGAGTCTAACAGAGTAGGTGCAGACAGCTGGAAGCAGCCTAAAAGTTTGACTCATCCACTAATCTCTAGTGACTAATGTTGAACTGTGGGCAGCTCTCCCTTTAACCAGTTCCGTTCATTTTTCCCCACTTCGACTTTTCATACCCCGGAGGGTCTGCTGCATTAGTGCTGATTTTGCATGGTATTATGAATGTTTCATCCATATTTATATTAAAGGGGAATTTCAAGGAAATGTGACAGACGTACTTGAAATTAGAATAACCAATTAACGGTTATATTTACATTAAATTCCCTGTGTCGTGAAACGTGAGTCATTTTACACATTTCAGTAAAAAATACTACATTCGTACATTTGTATTTTCCCAGCGACTTACAGGAAAAACAGAAGACAGAGGCAGAGAGTTCCTGTAATATAAATAACATGATATAGGAAGATATAAGTGGCAAAACGCTGAGTGGCAAAATCAAACAAATATTTGTACGGAACCCTCACATTCTACAGAGTGCACCCTAACCATGCAGCACAAGCTGTCCATGTAGCATGCGATCTGTGAATCGTAATGATTTATATGCTCCAAGGGTTGGTATTGCCCTTGCTTTGGATGCATAGGGCATCTGGTGAAGAAAATACACTTCTAGAGTTGGGCTTCAGAAAACCTATGACGTTTTCAAATATGGCTTCCTCCTTCACAGGCTCATACAGGACAGATCTGTGCTGAAGCATTTCTTACCTGTCACCAGCTTCTTCTCTCACAAAATGTTGTAGATCTCTGAGGGATGTTTCTGGCTGCCATTATTTCCAGCTATGGTGATCTAAAGGAGCAACAGGCCACCGGAAACTCTGGGAAGTTTTATTTTGTGATTTAAATAATAGGAACCATGGGATTCTGGTTGACACTTGATAGAAGCAGGGTGTGTTTGGGAGCTTGGCAGTTGACTCTAGTTAAGAGTTTTGACATTCTAGTACTTTTTATTCTTCTAATACCAACTTTTAAAACATTTATGCTGCAGAGATTGTGGTATAGATCATGGCTCAAGAAATTAAACTATTAACGGTTCAACTCAACCTTATATTATCTAATCTAATCAATAAATTGCTCCTATCTCACACAAACTCTACGCTCTGTGACTGTCAATGGCTGTCGTCAGCTAAATGAATCCTTTTTCCATTAGGAGATAAAATTCAGTTTAATAAGTTGAGCAGATCAAATGATGAAATATTCTTTCAGGTAACATTCAGAACATGGATTTTGGCTTACAAAAGCAGAAAAAAGAGACAGTCCAGTTTTCCAGACTCATAGAAGCTTTTGAAGACAAAAGATACATTTTTAATGTCTGTGTTTTTGCACTTCGCCTCCATTGTAGGTGGACATTTGCAGTGAGATAAGATGGACCTAATTGGATAATGCATTTTTTGAAGCCTTCCTTTCCTTTGTAGGTAGGAAGCTGATAATGATGCATCTGGATGGTGAGCCTGCCTGGGGTTTCTCTCTGAAGGCCACACAACCTCTTTCTAAATCCATGTTGTCGATAAAAGCTCAGCCCAAAAAACCGTAATCTATGGATTAGATGTGCCCTCCACAACCTCCATAATTTCATATGTGTGGGTTCCTCAAGGTGAACACTGGTGGTGGGTTTTTATATCTACGAATGAAGAAGAGCATCACCCATCTCAATCACCTCCATATGTTTCTCCATATCGGCTTTCTAGATCATTGCAACAATGAGAAGCTTAACCATAAATAACCACATAAAATACAAGTCTTTTGGCATTTTTAGTTTCATGATTACAGTTACAGATTTTTATAAAATTGAATTTCCCCTTATGGTCCCCACAAAGTCAAAATACAGTATTTATTTTATTGTGGGGATGCATGTAATGTATATCTGGACAACACACACACACACACACACACACACACACACACACACAGAGGTAAAATAAAAAACAAGGAAAAATCCATTACATTTGTTAGAAGGGAGACATTTATATTTGATCTTAGGACATTTGATCTTTGGTCTCTCTCTCTCTCTCTCTCTCTCTCTCTCTCACACACACACACACACACACCATGGGGCAGGAATCAAACCCACAACCATGGCGGTATGAGGCTGTAGTACTGTACAGCGCAGCGACGCAGCACTGAGCCAACGCGCTGGTCGAGCTCCTTTCCCACTTCTGCATTAACTTGTCTTTCGTAACATGAAGCTGCACTCCCTCAGAGGGTCGTTTATGCTCCAATCATTTTCGTTACCTTCAGGTCAAACCTTAGATTGTGCTTAAGAGAAATTAATCCCATTTTTCTTTATTAGGGACACCTGCATATGGAGGCGATATTTCACACCAGCAGAGGGGACACTACGACATTCTTTGCCAATTCTGTCAACTTGTGAATTTAAAACACTAAATCTAAGCTCAGTTGTTAGCGATGCAGCTTTATTGAACAGGCAAAGAACAGAAGTGTAAACGAAGTCACGTGTAAGCACTTGGTAAGAAATTAAGCCGATTACAGATTTTATTGCTATCACAAAAATACTTACATATGAATATTTTGAAAATACAATATATTTGGAGCTATTTGTTGCTTTTGTGGAACAAAGATTACCAAAAATGTAGGACACTACCTCAGATGTTCACAAATACAAGCGATAACAGTGAGGCTACAAATGAGGTTCCAGACAGTGCTTCCAAAACAGTGCTTTGAAGCTGCTCTTCATCTGAATTTTAAATGACTGTATCGCTAAATTAGGCTGTTTTGTGTATCCATATATGAGTGTTATTTTAACACTGGCAGTCAAAAATAACCACCGATTCAATCCGAGTTTGAAATGTAACGCTAAGAAGATTATTTTTGCCTGAATAAAAAAGTTAATTTCATACACCAAGCAAACAAAACAGACCACTTGTTACTGGAAAAAACCTCTCATGATAATTTCCAAAAGTAAAAAAGAATCAAGATTATGAACGCATAACATAGCAAACCACTAAGCTGAAAAGATATTTTGCTAAAATATTCAAAGACAGTAGGTTATCAAACTTCTTAAAAATGTACCCAGAGATCTATTCAAATTTTTAAATGAAATCAATATACATTCATTCCTCTCCTTGGATTGCCACCTTATCATGGTGGAGGGGTTTGCATGCCTCAGTGACCCTGGGGGCTATGTCTTCGGGGGCAATAGCCCCTGGTAGGGTCTCCCAAGGCAAAAAGGTCCCAGGGGAGGGGCCAGACAAAGAGCAATCCAAAGAACCCTATGACAAGTAATAAAATCAAAGGCTCGTTGCCCTCCCCCGGACTAGGGTCACCAGGGCCCCACCCTGGAGCCAGGCCTGGGGGAGGGGCTCGTTGGCGAGCGCCTGGTGGCCGAGCTTTAGCCCGTGGGGCCCGGCCGGGCATTGCCCAAAAGAGGCACGCGGGACTCACCACCCGCAAGGGGAATGTCAGGGGTTCGGTGCTTTGTGGATCGGGTGGCGGCTAAGGGAGGCCCTGGCGGTCCGATCCCCGGCTGACAAAACTGGTTTTCGGGACATGGAATGTCACTTCTCTGGTGGGGAAGGAGCCTGAGCTTGTGCGTGAGGTTGAGAGATACCGACGAGATATAGTCGGGCTCACCTCAACGCATAGCTTGGGTTCTGGAATCAATCTCCTGGAAAGGGGCTGGACGTTCTTTTCTTCTGGAGTTGCAGCGGGTGAGCGACGCCGGGCTGGGGTGGGGCTAACATCGGAGTTTACCCCGGTGAATGAGAGGGCTGTTTCCCTGCGCCTTCAGGTCGGGGATAGGTCTCTGACTGTC
>JAODKF010000138.1:3381264-3408227 GCA_026779585.1 Mormyrus proboscirostris
GACCTCCTCAACCCCGCCTCAGATACTACGCACACTGCCTTTGAGATATCTTAGGGCACAGAGCCGCGGGATGCCGGGGGGGGGGTTTGCCCATCACTGGGGCTGAGGTGGCCAGGGTAGTTCATGAGCTGCGTGGTGGCCGGGCCCCGGGGGGGACGAGATCCGCCCGGAGTACCTGAAGGCTCTGGATGTTGTGTGGCTGTCGTGGCTGACATGCCTTCTCAACAGTGCGTGGAGGTGAGGAACAGTGCCGCTGGATTGGCAGACCAAGGTGGTGGTCTCCTTATTCAAAAAGGGGGACCAGAGGGTGTGTTCCAACTACAGGGAGATCACACTTCTCAGCCTACCTGGGAAAGTCTATTTTGGGGTACTGGAGAGGAGGGTGAGATCGATAGTCAAATCTCGGATTGAGGAGGAACAATGCGGTTTTCGTCTTGGCCGTGGAACACTGGACCAGCTTTATACCCTTGTGAGGGTGCTAGAGGGAGCCTGGGAGTTTGCCTATCCAGTCTACATGTGTTTTGTGGATTTGGAAAAGGCTTATGACCAGGTTTCCCGATGTACTCTGTGGGGGGTGTTTCGGGAGTATGGGGTCCGGGGTCCACTGTTGTGGGTAATTCGGTCCCTGTATGAACAGAGCAGAAGCTTGGTCCGCATTGCCGGTAATAAGTCGCACGTGTTCCCAGTGCGGGTTGGGCTCCGCCAGGGCTGCCTTTTGTCATCGGTCCTGTTTATAATATTTATGGACAGGATTTCTAGGCTCCTGCGATGGGCTGGCCCCCTGTCCAGGGTTGTTCCCTGCCTCGTGCCCATTGCTTCCGGGATAGGCTCCGGACCCCCCGTGACCCAATTGGATTAAGCGGGTTGGAAAATGGATGGATGGATGGATGGATGGATTTCTAGGCTCAGCCAGGGTGTTGAGGGTGTCCAGTTTGGTGGCCTCAGGATTGCCTCGCTGCTTTTTGCAGACAATGTTGTCCTGTTGGCTTCATCTGCTGGGGATCTCCAGCGTGCTCTGGGGCGGTTCGCAGCCAAGTGTGAAGCGGCAGGGATGAAGAATAGCACCTCCAAGTCCGAGACCATGGTTCTCAGCCGGAAATGAGTGGATTGTCCTCTTCAGGTCAGGGAAGACGTACTGCCTCAAGTGGAGGAGTTCAAGTATCTCGGGGTCTTGTTCACGAGTGAGGGTAGGCAAGATCGGGAGCTGGACAGATGAATCGGAGCGGCGTCTACAGTTTTGCAGGCGCTTAACCGGTTCGTCGTGGCTAAGAAAGAACTGAGCTGAAAAGCAAAGCTCTCGATCTATTGGTCCATCTTCGTCCCTACCCTCACCTATGGTCATGAGCTAATGACCGAAAGAATGAGATTGCGAATACAGGCGGCCGAAATGAGGTTTCCCTGCAGGGTGTCTGGGCTCTCCCTTAGGGAGAACTTCGGATATCCGGGAGGACCTCAGAGTAGAACCGCTGCTTCTTCACGTCGAATGGAGCCAGTTGAGGTGGTTTGGACATCTGGTGAGGATGCCTCCTGGGTGGCTACCCGGAGAGGTTTTCCGTGCATGTCCTACAGGGAGGAGGCCCCGGTGCAGACCCAGGACTCGCTGAAGGAATTATATCTCTCGGCTGGCCTGGGAATGCCTCGGTGTCCCCCTCGAGGAGCTGGTAGAGTTAGCTGGTGAGAGGGAGGTCTGGGTACCTTTCCTGAAGCTGCTACCCCCACGACCCGAACCCTGGACAAGCGGTACATAATGGATGGATGGATGGAATATACGTTCAGATTTCAGTTTGATGAAGAATGTTATCCCATGAAGTATCTAAATACAATCCATTAGATAAATTATGTTACAGTAAAATGTACATTGAATAAATATAAACAAATTATATGTATATTATATGTATATTTTCATCTACAGTAATGTATACAAATATAAGACTAGTATGTGTAGTAAAACCAGAAGTACAAAAGTATATACATCTTTGGGTTTTTTGAAGCGTTCAGACTGAAGGCACAGATCTATATTACCACAGAAGCAGTCTCCTCTACAATGCTCACGGCAGTATATTTCTATATTTTGTCTCAGCTAAAGGCAGTAAACCTGCTGACTAAGGAGCCCAGCTTTAATTTCCCCCTCTATTCAGACCCCAACACCTGCAGTCCGATACAAAGAAGGCACTCATCAGAAAAGGCGGCTGTACACACTCTCATTATTACAAGCTGCTTTGGTTCTGTAACGGAAAGGCCTGGAAACACAAGCAGCGGCTTATCTGGAAGCTGAGTAATTAACGATGCAAAAAAAATGTCAATCAACAATGTCAACTTCCATATGAAAAACACCTTGACTGAATCATCACAGTAAACAGCTATGTTTTTGCACAAAAATCACAACTTGTTTAGTGCAGACTGATATTGGCTGTTTAACTAACTTATTTACTGAAAACTTGTGCTAGAGGGAGTGTCTTCGATTTATTTTTTTGTTAGACAGTGATGAGTAGGGCCAGCCAGCCATGTCGGTGACGTAGGCAATCACACTATTTGATGACGGGGCATAATAGACCAAGCAAAAAATCTGAATATGCGATATGAATATGCATTATTTACACCAGTAATAATCTTTCAATTTTCTTGTGAAACATATGCCAGGTAGCTAGTTAGCATTCAGATACCATGTGCTACCAAAATGCTTTCAATATAAATTAATTGGCAAAATTTTTCTTCTCTACTGGTGGGGGTGGGTGGGGTTGATTGTCTGTACAATACGGAACCCCAAAAGTTAAAAACTAAGTTACGAACATGCCCCTAAAATAAGGCCATTTCTGGGGGTCAGGTTATGCACATTTTAAAAATTATATATTGTGTGTCAACACCAGTCACATTGTTTTGACAGAATAATCCATGTAAATTAAGGACACTACAGGCCTGAATTGTATTGTTCTGTTGTCAAAAGCCTGTTCATGTTTCAGCATCACAATCACCTGCATTTAATAAATGCATTATGATGACGATGAGACAGTGTTATACAGAACGGAGCTGGGGAGTTTGGCAACAGAACAAATTACAATTATAGTCTATAAAAAAGATACACCTTCATTACTTATAAAGGCAGACTTTTTCACAGCTGAATATCTTTTCCATGTCATTTCTATTCGTTCAGAAAATAAAGGACTAAAGATCATTTTTAAGTTACCTGCAGCCTACCTTCTTTAGGTTTGTATGACTTGGTTTCAAAATGAGCTATTATAATAAACTAGACAATATATTCCCTGGATGGTCCCGTAACCCACCCTGCTCCCGCCATCTAATCTCTACTCCACCGACAGCCCCAACCTCTACAATCTGTAGATCCAATACACGTTCTCCCTACCTATGGCTGAACGAAGGAATATCTAATTGCTATCTAACTCTGCAAAGTTTTATTTAATACTACATTCCTGAACAAAGAACAGTTTCTAAACAAACTGTTTACATCGTCACATCGTTGTGATGTTCATATGAATTGCTGTAGACGCTGTTCCCAAATTATGCCACGTACTCTTCTTCCGCAAAAAATTAATATAAATTTAAGGCTAAAAATCTCAAAATTGTTTTTTATGGCCATACTCATTACTGACCGGAACAGAGTAAAGTGTTGCGTTTGCAAACAGCGCTGGACCGATTAATTACCCTTAGTAAAATAATAGTCTTCCCTGAAGAACAGGGAAAACAATCAAACATAAAACAATTATTATAAAATCTGTGACTGTGTTAGAGTATAATAATAATAATAATAATAATAATAATAGTAATTCCAGCAAGAAAAAACACAACAGCGATCCTAATAATACGATCTTTATATAAAGAATCTCTGACCATGAAATAGGTACGTAATTAACTTACACCCCAACAGCAGAGGCAACATTTTCGCACAGCGAATGTAATATTTTCCTTGGGTTTCACGCGTTTGCTGTTTGTGGGCGTAAACGCAGTCGCCTTGGGCTACTTCTTATTGGGGAGGATGACAGGCACGTGAGGAGCAGGGCACTTCTGATTGGTAAGAATGACTGTCACACAAGGAGGACGATTGACATTGTAAAACCGTTCTCGGGACAGTTTAAAACCATTGGTCAGACATGCTGTATAATGCCTATCCTAAATCGCATCGTTTGCGATTTGCTTATCGCGTTATTTCAAATGACGATTTCGATTTGAATTCGAAAAATCGTTCAGCTTTATCCACCCCCTCCAAGAATCCCTTACTAAAAGGCCAACTTCGTGTGATTTTTTTCAATGTAGCCCTCCGTATCCGCGGGCTACATTGCGGATCGAAAATATTCGAAGAGAAAAAAATCCAGAAAGTTCCAAAAGGAAAAACTTGAATTTACTGTGTGGTGAGCATTATGGTGAATGAATGAAATGATATGTAGCTTTGGATGTTGCTGAATGTTAATACAGAGTATGTGCTTGTGTGTGTGTGGGGGGGGGGGGGATGTCATTCGTATATTACATTGTGGGGACATATTTATTATGTTAATTATTATACCAAAAATCATAACTTTTTCCATTTATTTACAAAAAATACATGTCACATTAGAGACGAGCAGTAGTTTAAGGTAAAACATTCATTTCAAATTACGGTAAATTGAATCCCAAATTATAGTTAGAGCAGTTAATTGGCAAGCAATCTCTGGCTGCTTTTCAATTAGTACCATCTTTGCAGTAACATAAAACACCAAACATTTGTGTATAGTGTCCCTGTAGGAGCCAGTGACTACGAATTAATAGAAAAATGGCAAGAACGGAACTGAACAAAATAAAAAATTATGACATTTAATGAGAATAAAATGTCTGTGAGGAAGGTATGTGCAGATATGTTAAACATTACTTGTTTGGTGCGACTTCTCTCAAAATCTGATGAGTTCAAGATCTTCATCCATATAATGTGTCTGCAAAGGTTGAAAATGATCAATCCGTTATTGCACTAGCGAGAAAGGGTCAGTAGTGGCAACAGCCCTGTCCCAAAAATATGTGAATTCCCCATCCAAGGAATACGATAAGGCCAGTAGACTTCCGTGATTGGAGAGTGAACCTGTTTTAGAAAAACACATGCATGAACTTCTCTTTTGATCTTTGAGTTACATGTTTTATCTGCCCCATGGAAAATCTTTGAAGTAGATTTAAATTCTTGGTTCTGGATTTGACAATAAATAAATAAAGAATGTTGCATTTTTTTTTTTCCTCGCATTTAAAGATGAGGGAAATGCTGTGTTGCTGTGACATCAGCACATCACATGCTCAGGAGCTGCACGCAGCCTCGGGGGCCTGCTTTGCACATCTGCAGTGTCCGCTATCTTTGCCTGCTCCGGAGAGCTTCATGAATGCGGAGCGAGCCAACGACAAAGCCGTCACCTCCCACTCCAGTCCACTCGGGCCTCTGCCACGGTCACCTCCTGTCCGAGTCAGGACCCCCCCCACAATTACTTATCCCTGGCGTTGCCCGCCAGCAGAGGGAGGTTTTTCCAGATGCCACTAAGAACGAGGAGAATATGACTTGCAACACACTTTTTTTTTTCTTAGCCTAAACACACTTTCAAAGAGTCGTAACTGGGTCAAATGTGTGCAGTGTAGAGATAATGTTCACGTTTTTCTCCTTTTCGCCGCGCTGACAGAGGCAGGGCTGTGGCGTCAGGGCTACAGAGGAATGTGAAATGGGATCAGACGCCCAGCAAGAGTACGCCCAGACCAACCAGCGATAGGAGATTAAAGCGGTTGGGCTTTAATCACCGAGTCACGGAGAGAGCGAGTGTCCATAATCAACACTGTGCGCGGGTGTGTGTGCTAAACGGAGCCTCGGGCTTCTTCCCAAATAATATCTTCACTTGGTTCATCAGCGAAGGTGCTGGCCCAGATCTCCATGGGCCTGGGCTTCCGCATGATTGATGTCAGACGAACTGTGAAAGGGACAGAGCTTTGTGAAAAGTACCATAAGTATAATGTCACACGTAATACACAATCGTATCGCACTGCTAACAGGAATCCCCCAACCCTGATACCAAAAATGTATATTCCTTGCTTAAGATTAAAAGGCATGCTTCTAAAAGAAAGACAAATCTCCCTTTATTTGTTTGTTAATCCCAGCAAATCTGGAACACTCACAAATTTAAGGATTTGAGCTTCATTTAAAAAAAAATAAAAAATCCTATTTCCCCCTACAGCCAAGAATGGTCTTTATTTAGCTTAATGTTGCTATGCTCCGTGCAAACTGTAAAGTTATGAGCTTTGAGGGGAACAAATGGAAGCGGAGTACACAGCCTGCTCCTCCCGGTGCCGCGGGAATGATCCGCCGCCTCAAGGCGGAAAGAGCGGCCACCGGCAGAGCAGTGGTGCGAGAAGAATGAAATAAAGCCCAGGAGAGACTGACTCATCATCGTTTAGCGGCTACCTAAGGTTTACTGATAGTAACGCTTTGGCCAGATTCACTTGTCAGGCTATTTCCCAACAAAGACAACACCATAGTGCATCTGCTGCGAATAAAACAAAAAAACTAACCGTAAGATGATCTGCCCCCGTAACTTTACTCACTTCAACAAGACAGCAGCACCTGCAGTGTTCTGCCTGTCACGGTCATGAGAGACCTGAAGCTATTCCCACACATCACAGGGCACAAGGCTGGGGTAGGCCCTGATTAAGATGGCAGTCCATCACCAGGCAATTTAGAGACACCAACTAGTCAAACTCAACGTCATTGGACAGTGAGAGGTAAGCACAGTATCCAGCACAACCCCATCCATCACGGGAAGAATATTCAAACTCACCGTACAGAGCAGGGGCGGGAATCAACCCCCCCCCCCCAGCCCAGGAGGTGTCGAGTACCAGCCACTGTATCACTTTTTCCACAAACAAGCAAACTGCAGAGATGTTCTACTTTGAAAGGTGACTTGGCAAGAGAGAGAAAAATATCAGGGATGCTGGATACACAACGTTGTAACATGGAAGCGGATTTGACACACAGAATAAGGCAACCCAGAAAAGAAAAAATAAAAAGTGGGTGGCAGCCAAACTAGATTGGCGGGTTACGCAATATTTGAAAAACAACGACATCAAGCAGGTGTCTATATTCCCACACCGTGACTGCAAGACAGATTCTGAAATTACTCTGTATTTTCCCCCCATGAACCATAATATTTACGCTGGTGATGCCATGGGATGGCATTTCAAGTGGAATTCATCTATGTCGACATATTGCTATAATGCTATAATAAAATATTATACAAAGATATCACGGAGTAATAATGTTGAGCTATATACTGTAATAATGTTGAGCTTTCTATATACACACTGCAAAAATCCAATGTTTATGACAAATCTTTAAAATACTGCAAATGCTTTTAATGATAAAAAAAGTTATAATTGCTATTAATGATGCATGTATTTCAGAGTAATCACGGCATCGTTTTGACTGTGTTTAGTTGGTTGAACTGAAACTTCTAACTGCTTTACTGACAATGAGGGGGAGGTAAGAGGAATTGGTCACACCACAGCCCGTCTTCCAGGGCTGGCAGGTTGCATCCGGCCTCCGCTGTGTGTCTGCGGTTTGCTTGCTCTCCCCGTGTCGTGCAGGTCTCCTTCGTGTTCTCTGGTTTCCTCTTGCAGTCCAAAGACACCTAGCTAGGTTAAATTTCCTGTAGGTTTTCTGTGTGTGTGTGTCTGTGTGTGTGCAGGAGCGTAGCTAGATATTCTGGCCTCCTGACAAAATGTCGTGGTAGAATTTGCCAGGTGGAGGGTGGGGACGGAATTCCCCACAGTAAAATTTGCAGAAAGCAGATATATATCATACTTTTTCATATTCGGGGTCCTCTATAAAGTACTAACCCCCTGAATCTCCCGGGGTATCTGAGCCCCTCCGACACTCCTGCATGCATGTGCCCTGCGATGGACTAGCACCCCATCCTGTGCGTACCCTAGCCTTGTGTCATTTGTTGCCTAGGATAGGATCCAACCCCCCTGTGAGCGTGACCAGTATAAGCAGGTGCAAGTTGGATCGACATACTAGCTATAAATCATCTGCAGGAAAAACTGCCTTCTTGTTAAACTGCATGTAACAGTAGGACGACAAATCTCCACAGCAGATGGACGGCTGCTGAATTGTCACTTCGCTTGTTTTCCTCTGAAGCCCGTTATGGAGGACACGCTCCATTGCAGCTGGGGGGGCGGTGGATGCACTCCCCAGGGGGTCTCCCCCGGAAGCAGCCCCATTTGTATAATACCGTGACATCCCAAGTGATGAGAATAGCTGTGACTGGTTTAATTAAACTGCGAAAGCTTATTTCTGCACTGCCACTTTGCATATTGCAGGTAAACAACTGACACCAAATATATGTTTTGCCACTGCGGTCATGCTATAATTTCTCAACTCAAGGACCTTTCGCAGGCTCCAGTAGCAACTCAGGTCAGATAATAGCTAGCTTTTTAACTTCTAAGTCAGTGTATAAGCTCAAAAAAGGTAGCAAGATGTCATACAGTGTTCTTAGGGATAATCCTAGAGATAATCTTATCCACAAAGGGCCGGTGTGTATGCAGGTTTTTGTAAAATCCTTTAGGTCAGCTGTTCAAACCCAGGTGTGAGGATTCTTCAGTCAACCACTACTCTAATAAGTAACCTAATTAGGGAGTTGCAGTGAAAACCCACATACACAGCAGCCCTTTCTGGGTAATATTAGCCGCCTCTACTCTAGACTATTAACTTATACTGACAATGAATATGACCAAATGTGAAATTTAACCAAAAAAATATTAAAATGGCAGCACTAACTTATGGGTATATAATTTATTCTAAGACAAACTGAGCCAGTATGTAAGGCATAATAAATATGGGGAGTTAAATTAAACCTGTTTTGAATGAGCACAGTGGTTCTAACTATCATCTTCAAATTAGACTTAATTGAGATATATCTGTAATGTAATCTCACCATGAGACAAAACAAGGGGCAGGAATTGTATTAAACAGACCGGAATATATATATTTAAAGATGATTTACAAACATTAAGACTATACTTTGAACTATTTAACAAACTAGATTTTCATGGTGGATTCCCACACAGCTATAGAATGCTAATAACTCATCATTAAATCACTGAGCATTAATTTCCGCCTGATGTACAGGAGAAAGTGCATTAAATTATATATGCTCCAGCAGGCTAAATAAATTGTGCCTGTACTAGATCAGTCTCTGAGATAAACCTGTGCAGTTGTCACCCATACATATGTACATTTTGCGTAGGCAAACAACCAGGAGTGTACACTGCAGCATCCACTGAACTCTAAATATCCCAAGGCATGCTGGGAAAAAATGCTCTTTTTGCTCACTGCCCTAATTTACTTCTTTGAATGGAAAGACTTGATTGGTTTTTCCTTTTTTGAGTAAGAGCCACAGTATTGGAATAACCTCTTACTGTTTCTCTCCATATTGAAGATACTACAAAGACACAGCAGTTTTTGACGTTTCTTATACACTATTAAAGAGAATATTATTCTGGTTCATAATGGCAAAAAATGATGGCAAATGGACTGCATTTATATAGCGCTTTTCTACTCCTACAAGTACTCAAAGAGCTTTACAATACATGCCTCACATCCATGCCAGAGGCTACCATGCAAGGCACCAACCTGCTCACCGGGAGCAATTAGGGGTTCAGTGTCTTGCTCAAGGACACTTTGATGGGGTCAGGAGGAATCAGGGCTCGAACCTGCAACCCTCTGGCTGCCAAATGATAGCGCTACCTCCTGCACCACCATCTTCAATCTGTTTTATGGAACATCATAAAAAGAAGATTGCAGGCTATTTTTTTGACCATTTCTAATGGGCGTTATAAACGGCCAGAATGAAGATCTGTGGTATAATCAATTCCCGAAATGTTTCGTCATAAGGGGTTGACATTCACCCAAATCAGCATTGTTTAAATTTAATCTATCAGGAGACTTGTCATTAAGTTAATCTTACCAGACAGCTAAGTATGTGGCTTCTTCTGTCTGGCATTCATACATTCCATACAATCTCAGGGGTTTCTCCTTATGAAGAGTCACAGATTTTTTTCATTAAACTGCATGTCACAATGGTGATCCTTCAGTTCAGTAGCATTCAAACACGTTTTCTTTTTATGTCGGGGTAAGAGCAGGGCTGTCACCTGTCTCGCACACGACAGGATCACCACATGTTGAAAAAGAAGATGCCGTTTCCTGTTTTGAATCAATACAGGATGTGTGGCCTGTATTTTCATACACGTTTCATAAGGACCCCCAGCAAATTTTATTGCCACATAATTGAAAGACAAAGCAATTTAACAAATGTCCCTCACAATGTAATAAAAACCTGTTTTTTGACATTATGGGGGCCATTTTTCAGGTCCCCACAAAAATCTGTGAAAGTAAGAAAAAAACTAAAAAAGTATTTTGTTTGGTTTCTTATGATTAAGGTTAGGGATGGGTTGGGTTTATGGTTGTCATGTTGGGATTAGAATTTTCCCCACTGAAATGAATGGAGAGTCCCCACAAAGATATAATTACAAACCTGTGTTTGTGTGTGTGTGAATACACACATACTTACATACACACACACCCAAACACATTGCATATTTGTAGCATGCAGACAGGGTCAAGAGGTACACTTCCAGCCTGGCTCAGCATTACAATGTCTAAGATGCGTGATCTAGGTGACTTTAAATGGGGTATGAATGTCGGTGCCAGACAAAATGACTGCCGCATCTCAGAAAGAGTCGCCCTCCTGGGATTTTCACACACTACAGTGTCTAGATGTAGACTGAGTATGACGTGAAGTCATCTAGTTCGTGGCAGCACACCTTGTTAGTGAGTGAGGGTTAGAGAACGCCCAGATTCCTTAAAGCTAACAGGAAGGACACAAGCTCAAAAATAACAGCTCAGTACAACAGGGGTGTGCAGAAAGGCTCCTCCAAACAGGCACCTTGTCAACCCATGTAGCTGTCCTGGAGAATAAGTGGAGTCCAAACTGAGGGCATGACGGCGGGTCCAAACCCATGTTGGGGTCACAGTGAGCATGGCGTCCAACCCAGGACACCACAGCCAACTTACAGACACCAACTTACAGACACCAATAGGAATCTTCAAGCTGTAATCCATGACTTCCTGGTTAACAGGGATACGAACGTGAGGTGACACAGAGGCCAATATGAGAACATACAAACCAAATGAGGGAGAAGTGTGCTGACCTTCATAAGTCAGGGAATGGGTACTCGCCTTAAAATACCCAAGTCATACTGTTAGGGCAATAATAAAAAAGTGGACAACAACTGGAACTGTTACAAACCTGCCTGGAAGAAGACCCAAGTTTATTTTTCCCCCATGTACAGTAAAGAGGCTCATAAGAGAGGCAAAAAAATCCCCAAGGTTGACTGTTGGTGAATTACAAGTCCAAGTAAAATCTTGGGGTCATCACGTCTCTAAAAAACTCATGCTGACAGATTATAAGGAAGGTATGCCAGAAAAAGTTTTTTTTGTCAGTTAACCACGAACTTAAGCACCTGGAGTTTGTGTAACACTACTACAACTTTGACTGGAACTAAATTCAATGGTTTGATGAAACAAAAATGGAGCTTTTTAGCAATAAACATAAGGTAGATTTGGCGTAAAAAAAATGGCTATGATGAAATGAACCTTATCCCAAATGCAAAATATAGTGGAGGTTCTGCGATGTTGTGGGGCTGTTTTTCCTCCAAAGGCCCTGAAAACCTTGTTAGGGTACATGGCACTATGGACTCCATGAAATACCAGTACATTTTAGATCAAAATTTAACTGCCTCTGCCAGGAAACAAAAACTGGGCCTTCATTGGATCTTCCAGCTGGACAGTGATCCTAAGCACATGTCCAAATTTATACAAAAACGGTGAGCTGACCACAGAATCAAGCTTCTGCCATGGCCATCTCAGTCCCCTGACCTGAACCCCACTGAAAACCTGTGGCTGAGCTGAAGAGGAGAGTGCACAGGAGATGGTCTAGGATCCTGGATGACCTGGAGAGATCCTGTAAAGAGGAATGGATTCAGATGCCCTGCTTGGTATTCTCCAACCTTATAAATGTTACAGAAGAAGACTCAGTGCTGTTTTACTGGCAAAGGGGGGTTGCACAAAGTATTGAAAGCAGGGATGCCAATAAACATGGCACATGTGTGTTTGTTAAGGATAATTATTTCTTTGATGAAGGATTTTTTTTTCTTGGAATAAGTTTATGTTAATGAAAGTTTGGATTTTTCAATTTTTCAGTGTGACATGAAGTGGTTTCACCAAAAGGTGGATTTTTCCTAACCCTTTTTACAAATCTTTACAAGGCGTGCCAATAATTGTGGAGGGCGCTATATATATATGCATATATATATATATATGCATATATATATATATATATATATACAGCATATACAGTATACAGAGTCTCACTTATCTGATATAAACAGGCCAGCAGAACGTTGGATAAGCGAAAATGTCGGATAATGGAAGGTGTTAAGACAAAACCTATTAAATGTAATGTTTTTATTTTTTATCTTTGTTCAATTTATGACATTAAAAGTAACTATGCATTAATGTTTGGTGAAAATATTGCACATTTTTTCCATTTCCTACCGAGACTGTGTTTACATCTTTTCAATTAAAAAATGACCAAAATATGTTATTTACCGAGGGGTGCCCAAACTTTTGCATACCACTGTATATATGAAGCCCTACAAAAACACCAGCATATGCTTCCCCTGTTGTCTTGAACTAAGGATGATAGTGTTATAGTGTTACCAACAAAACACTACCCCAAAAAAGTAGCAGTCATAGTAGTAGCAGCAGCAGTAATAATAATAATAATAATAATAATAATATTAATAATAATAATAAACAATAAAAATGACAATGCTTTTTCTTCATCATTGGTATAAGCACAATACGGAAGCAGAGGAATTCTTCAGCTGTCACATGCCCTGACTTGATCTCCAAGATTGATGGCCACCAAATAATTCAGTTTACCTCTATTATTCTAGGCCACTGCGGCATCACCTATGAAGGCAGAGAGTTTCCAATCCTCAGAACACATTTAAGCTCTATTTCTGACACCCAGATGAAGGCACAGGGCTTCTAAGAGGCAAACTGCAGGGGGGGCTAATGTTTCCCCCAGCTGTTACATCCAAATGCTAGATGTTGCGGCAGGTAACATATAACACATTGAAACCAAAGCAGCAGCAAATATGATGCTGTAAGAATAATCGAGACACGGCAAGAGACGCAAAGTGTGAGCGTGACATAAACTGAGACATTTTTCATTTTAAAAATCACTAGACAGGAAGGGGAGGAGTGCAAGGAGAGCACATGAAAAATTTATTTTTTTGGGCAGTAAAACCAGCACCCAGAGGACCAAGCTGGGCTGTATGAGCCACTTCTGAAGATTAAACCTTTAAGGGCTTAATCGCGGCTGTGTGTTACACGGCCACTGAACTGCTCAGTGAGTGAGATGCCATGAGGTCTGACGGAACAGTAACAGGCTGTCTCCTATCTACCCAGCGTAAAACAACATTACATAAAACGTAGAGTCTGCTATATAAAGTCAATTGGACCAGTTGCCAGTTGAAATCCCATGGCTGGCGGAGCGATTTCACCACTGGACCCCGTGAGCGAACCCCTTAACTCCCAATTATCCAAGGGTCTGGCTGACCCTGCTTTATAATTATAAGTTACTTTGGATAAAAGGAGTCTGCTAGATAAATGTAATGTCAATGTTCTTGACCCAACCTGTAAAGACCCTCCCCTGGGCTGAGCCATGAATTGACCATGTCACTACTTTTCAAGTATATTATCAAGAGTCCCAATGTAGTCTGTTACCCTAAAAATGAAACCTCGCACAATATTTTTATTTCAAAAGTGTATTGTATTTTGTGTTGTGACATGGGTGCAATAACCATCTATCTTCCAACAGCTTGTGTGAGCAGAGTAGTGGCTCTGAGGCTAGGGATCTATACCAGCAACCAGAAGGGTGCTGGGTCGAATCCTGTAAATACCTGGAGGTATTTTACTCCGATGGGCCCTTGAGCACGGCCCTTAACCTGCAATTTCTTCGTCTCGGGTAAGAGGTTAATCTACATCCAGCCCTATAAGGAGGTCCTCCAATTTACAGGGAAAATTTGGGGGTTGGTGGTAGGATTGGCACTCCAGTCGCTCGAAAATACACCATTCCAGTGGACTAGTGCGGTGCTGAGGTATCACCTGCTGCATGGCTGCACTCAGGTTCTCATCCCTGAGGTCCTTTGTTGTGTGGTGGATGCAGCAAAGTGCTGTAATCAGCAAATGCGCCTTATCTCTTCCAAAAGCTTATCAGTAATGGTCGCAGGTGGACCTGAAACCTATTACGGACATTCTAAAGTAGGGGTACACCTTAATCGGGATGTTCATCCCAAGTATGCACACAGTCGTCTACTGTGGGCAATTCACATAACTACATTAGAGTAGTTACAAACTCCACTCACAGTGTGAGGATTCCCAGCTTCCAGCTCTGAAGGCGTGAGGCTACAGACCCACCACCGAACCTTTGATTTGATTTCTAACATCAGCCGATCTACATGAAGAAATCTGTTACAGTGCTCCAAATACCATTTATAACCAACTTCCCAGCGCTCATCCTGCTGAGGGTCTACATGCTTCACAAACCGATTAGGAAAAGTGGCTACTGTCGTGCTCACCTAAAAAAGGGGACTATCCCATGAACTACAAAGGGGACTATCCCATGAACTACAAACAAATTAGCCTCACATTTATTACTGGTACGTTCACAGAGGCCATGATTCGGTCCAAACTGGGAGAAATTTTGGTAGAAATTCACATTTTGAGGGATCATCAGTACTTGTTTTTTAAAAAAGGGTAAAAAAAAAGATAGATCTGGTCTACCACAGACAATATGGATGAGAGAAAACTTTTATCAATGAAGAACCACTATAATGAAGCATGGAAAAACACAGAAGATTTTGGCAATTGCTCCTGGTCTGGGTGGGTGGCCGCACCGAGAGTTTTCTAAGAGCAGATTTCTGTTAGACGACGTCTAAGGACACACAAGGTCAAAACCGTTTCAACCACAGGCTGCCAAGGAACCCATGCAGATGCTGGAGACAAAAAAAAATGTATTAAAAAAAGTGCTTAAACTAGTTTTAAAAAACAGCATGGGAAAAGCAAACTTAAATCCAACTGCTAATGAAATATATCAGATCACCAAGGAGATGCCGTCACAGCCACGCCGTGCCATGCAATCTGAGATTGGCTTCTGGTTCACGGCCAAACTACTGTATAGAGGATGAGCAGTATGGAAGATGGATGGATGCAGAGAGCGATGGATGCGAGGATGGAGAGATGGATGAAGACAAACATTATCCATCTTTCTCTTATCCAATCTTATGACATACTCTTGACTCTTGAAACTATTTGTCTTTTTGAAATGTACCTACTAACATATCCAGTAAACAATTGCCATCCAAAGAAAAAAATAAAATCCGAGACACTCAACGGAAGAGAATTTTCTCTCGTGTTTGAGCTGTTCACAGTAACTTAAAATGAGCACAAAAATAGGGTTTGGCACACGGCGGTACACACACTTTGTAGAGATCAGAGACACAGATTCACCTTATAGCATTAACACAGAGAGAACGTTCACGCAGAGAAACCATTGACACTGGAGGTGTGAGGCTAAGTCACTAACCACTGAGCCATGTGCCAGCCAGGTGACCTAAGGCATCAAACTGCTCAGGGTCACATGGGGGCTTGGAGCCAATCACAGGCAGGGGTACGCCATGGAATGGATCCCAGTCCCTCACAGGGCACAGGCGTACACTACACACAAACTACGGCTGCTATGTAACCTAACTCCCTATTACGCTACTGTTTCACCCTGGGCTGAAAAGTTGTTCATTCAAGCCGGTAAAAACAGGCCTGTAAAATGGGTTTCAATTTGTTAAAGAGACATGGTGCACAGGTGCAGGTTCTCTCCTACAAAGCTGACAGATGGCAAATCTCATCCCAGCCTCCCCAGATACGCCAGAATCTGTGTCCACATCGGAGATCACTCTGATATTCCTTTATTTAATAGTAAATTAATCATTTTCACTTTCTCTGTGCCAAAAGCCTTATTATTGCTCCCTGTCAGGAAAAGGAGACACAATTAAATAGGGGTATAAATATACTCCATTTCAGGGGAGTATAAAACATTTAATTCCACGTAGAGATCCCGAGCCTTGCAGCTAGATTCCACTGCTCTCTGCAGGCATGTGGTTGGGGCGCTCTCCATGTTCCTGCCTCTCTGATCCAAGCCTCTTTGATGGCTCTCCAGCTGGCTTCCTCGCGGCTCCTCTGCTAATTGAGCAGCGTGCAAGTTTCGGGGGACTCCGTCATCGCCGATGCGGACTGATACGGTGCGTCCTTGAGCCATGACACGCTTCTGGGTGCCGAGGAGGGGCGACTGTAGCTTTTAAGAAGCATGAAGTTGATCTCTCCGTCTTCAGCATAAACGAAACGCTTGTCACGTCATTAAAAAAGTAAAACCAAACCGGGATAGAGACCTTGCAGTCAGTCTGTTTTGCAGCCACGAGACATGGCAACTGCAGGCGAAACTCGAAAAATCAGAATATCGCGCAAAAGTTCATTTATTTCAGTAATTCAACTTACAAGATGAAACTAATATATATAGACTCATTACATGAAAAGCGGGATATTTCAAGCCTTTATTTGTTATAATTTTGATGATTATGGTTTACAGATTCTGAAAACCCCAAATTCAAAAGCTCAGAAAATTAGAGTATTGTGAAAAGGTTCAATATTGTAGGCTCAAAGTGTCACATGCTAATCAGCTAATTAATCAAAAACACCTGCAAAGGGTTCCTGAGCCTCTAAGTCTGGTTCAGTAGAATTTATAATCATGGGGAAGACTGCTGACCTGACAGTTGTGCAGAAAACCATCATTGACACCCTCCAAAAGTAGGGAAAGCCTCAAAAGGAAATTGTAAAAGAAGTTGGATGTTCTCAAAGTGCTGCATCAAAGCACATTAATAGAATGTTAAGTGGAAGGGAAAGGTGTGGAAGAGAAAGGTGCAGGAGCAGCAGGGATGACGGCAGCCTGAGAGGATTGTCAGGAAAAGGCCATTCAAAAGTGTGGGGGACCTTCACAAGGAGTAGAGTTAGTGCATCAAGAGCCACCACACACAGACGGATCCTGGAGATGGGCTTTAAATGTCGTATTCCTCTTGTCAAGCCGCTCCTGAACAACAAACAACGTCAGAAGCATCTTACCTGGGCTAAATTAAAAAAAGAACTGGTCTGTTGCTCAGTGGTCAAAAGTCCTCTTTTCTGATGAGAGCAAATTTTGCATCTCATTTGGAAACCAAGGTCCCAGAATCTGGAGGAAGAATGGAGAGGCACACAATCCAAGATGCTTGAAGTCCAGTGTGAAGTTTCCACAGTCTGTGTTGATTTGGGGAGCCATGTCATCTGCTGGTGTTGGTCCACTGAGCTTCATTAAGTCCTGAGTCAAAGCAGCCGTCTACCAGGACATTTTAGAGCACTTCATGCTTCCTTCTGCAGACAAGCTTTAAGGAGACGCTGACTTCATTTTCCAGCAGGACCTGGCACCTGCCCACACTGCCAAAAGTACCAAAACCTGGTTCAATGACCATGGGATTAAACCACAACCATCAAAATTTATAACAAATAAAGGCTTGAAATATTTCGCTTTGCATGTAATAAGTCTATATCATATATTAGTTTCACCTTTTAAGTTGAATTACTGAAGTAAATGAACTTTTGCACGATGTTCTAATTTTTCAAGTTTCACTTGTACTTCTAAAGCTGCTGGGATAAAAGCAGATCAATAACATCTCCAGCTTATTATTTATAAGGACCCCATGGATTTCCACGCTGATATGTTATCATTTATAATAAAGATGTCCGTGGAGCCACCTGCACCAGATGGTCAATAAAACTGATTTAACTGAACTGCAAGTTCTCCATCCTGTCCTGTTTGTCTGCATTCAGTCATCATTCTTCCGTTCCAGTTGACTGGAATAGGCGACCTGAGCTGAACCTTGAGTGTACCATATATGATTCTCCAGAGATCACCACTGAAGGTGCAGAGAGGCGAAAGGACTAGGAGGCAGAAAGAGATACTTGACGCAAATCCAACACATGCTGCATGAGCGTGTCCCTTTTGCCCATACACTGAAAAGTGGGACAACATGATGAAAGTCATATTTATTTATTTTGCATATTTATTTGCAACGAGGAACTTCAGTGATTTCAGCAAAAATCCTACTTTTTGGCATTGCCTGGGACAATGTGACGGTATCATTCAGTTGATTTTCACTTTTTTTCCATCACTATCATCATCATCATCTGGCCAAGGATGATCCTTCCTCATCCAATTTTCACTTCCTCTTATCCAGATACAGGGTCGTGGAGAGCCCAGAATCCTTCCCAAGGAACACAGGGAGCAAGTTGGACACCCTGGATGGGATGTCAGTCTATTTCCTATTTTGGAACCCGTCAGTCATTCTGCACTTGACCCCCCTTACATATTTATCAGTTCTTATCTACCTGATTGACTGCAATTTTGCACAGTATCTTTCAAATACTGTTGCACTTTATGTCATTGTGTCCTGTCCTTGTTCAACTGCCCTGTGTGCCTTTAATTGCCCCTCGGGAACCAATAAAGTTATTTGAATTGAATTGAATTGAATCGAATTGAATTGAATTGAGTGCAGAACTGTCTGCATGCAAATCCGCCTCTGTCACCCCCATGTATTACACACAGAAGATGCTGCAAACTCAACCATTTCAGATCTCTGACTGGCCATCTTAACACCCTGGGACTACACGGTAAGATGATTTAGTTCTGTATAAACAGCTGCCCGTATTAAACTTTGTTCTGCTTTAATGCCTTGAAATCTGCCAACATGCGTGGAGACAGCGCCCTCTACTGCTCAAATTGCAAGAACGTTCTAATGGCACTGAAAGAGTGAACTGCCAGCACTAGCCTTTTGTGGGCCCAGGTGCACATGCCCCCGCCCCCTAATCACATCTTTTTAAATTAACCCAATAAACATATTTAAATGCACATTCAGTACAATACCATGCAGTTCTTAATTATGCACCCTAGCTGTGGCACAGTCAAATGACATGCCAGTCATCTGCAGAATTACCCATGGTGCATTGCTTCAAAATTGTGAAAAATGTGCAATGAAATTGGTAATTACTGGATAAAACTGCTACTCACTCCAATAATAGATCAGGGTTTCCTGGTTCTAGTTTTGGAAGGCTAGAATCCAACACAGTTTGCAGGTTTCCCTGTTCAAACACATCTTAATCAGCTAATTCTCCAGACTTGGAGGAATTCCACTCTCACTTCTATCTATTGAAACCTCAGATGAAAGTAATTTTAGGCCCAAAATGCAGAGTCTGTCAAGGTACTCCTCTTGCAGGTATAAGGGAATGAGGGAGGGCCAGCTCCCCCCCACCCCCGCCGTGCACCTGGACCATGGGGTGCCCTGTCAAGGAGGTGAAGGTGAGGACAGGGCAGCCTGTGGTGAAGCTGACATAGAAACAAGGGGACAAGTTCACCTGGGACTGTGAACAGACACGGTGCCTGCAATGGTGCCCGCCAGCAGGGAGTAAACAAAGTAATCTGGACACAAATAGCAACTATAGTTATTCCATCCTGTTATGCTGCTGCATTGCTTCTTGTTTACAGACAAACACATTGTACAAAAAAACGTAAACCATTGTGTCCAGCCTGTCCTGTATTTTGCATTTTAAGTATTGTGAAAACTCTCCATCTCACAGCTATTGTATTTTACAACACGGTCCTAGGGGAGCGTTATTTATTGCCCCTGTTTACCTGTATATGCATGGTACAACAAAAAAGCCTACTTGACTTGACTTGACTGCCTGGGCTGCCTCTACAAATGGCCACACATACCTTTGACCGTTGTAGATTTTCCATATACTCTCATCAGTTCAGTGTGTGACACACCCTGAACACAGAAGTGTGGGGAAGCCAGGCAAATCAGCTAATATCTTAATTGTCATGCTAACAAAGGGCTCAGCACACGTTTTGAAAAACCACTCCAGCTAGAGACAGCGAAACGGCATTGATTATGGAACTGCACACCTTTTTCTGGTCCATTTTAGCGAACGACAATACCACAAATCAGCAACCCTCTCACTAAACCATGACTGGATCACTGCCGTTGCCTATTAAAATTTTTAACCTTGGCATGTGGCCTCGAAGATGGAGGCCATTTTTATCAGCAAACGTCAACAACAGGGCACAAAATGAGGACTGAGGAGCCTGATAAAGGCTCTTTTTTTAATAAATATATTTTTCCTTTCAAAAGAGATGTAGAGGAGTATGGTCCAAAAAGTAGTGCTAAAATCCACTACTTATGTCATTTCCCATGTGAATTGCTCATGCACAAACTGTGTTACTAACTTTTCATGATAAACGGCAAAGAGACAAACACACACACTCCGCCTTCTCACAGGAACATGATCTGTCGGGGCCAACACCAATCTCTCAAAGTAGACCTGCCAGCTATGCACTGGCCCCCCGGCCAAGAGCACAGACGAACAGGAAACCTACCAAGCTATCGATGTTAGCCACCTGAAGTCACATGATTCAAATCCAAAACGAAATGCAACACCGGCACTTTTTAGGTACTTTGATAACATTTGTTTATTATAATCGTGTTTGGGCCTTCACTGTCATTCTTAAATTAAACTTAAGATTGACTCTGTCGATCCCAGGGGGAAATTCTGGTATCCGACTTATCTTTTACTGGTCAACTCTACTTGGCACACTGAAACCATAGTGACAGGTCAGTTTCAGATTATCTCTGAACCACTCCTAACTGTAACTTCTAAAGGAAAAACAATGCATTTTTAATGTGTAATGTGTAACTACTGTTTACATCACAGAGCAACATAATTGCTCAGCGTTACCATTACAGTATACGATGAAAATAACAATAAACAATATATAATAATACATTAAAAATAAGCATGAGATTTACACTTTTTGCACCCAGCCAGACAAAAAAAGAAATTCAACCTCCAGACTTTTATTTGCTTTCATTTGCTTCAGTGTTACTCACAACGCTTGAAAAAACAGATTTTGGTAGCCCGACAGAAAAACTTGAGTGTCCCCGGACATTGGGCTAGTGATGTTGTGAACCTTGAGATGACGGCTGGGTGGGTGTTAAATGACAGTCATTCAGCCCAGTGTCAGACCCAGGTGTGAACACTGACACTTCAGTGCCTTTTGTCCCGTTATTTACTCATATATTTAATGTGCACCTTCATTACAGTTTCCATTAGACAGCTGAAGTACCATGAAAAACTTTTGCCTTTCTGCGAGTTTTGGGGATAAGATTAGACCAGGGGATAAGATTTACAATATTCACAACTTGGCAACGGACACAAAAGACCCTACAAGCAAGGAGCAGAGAAGCCAAGGGTGTTTTCAGTCCACCAGAATGAATTACTTTTGATAGCCCAGGAAGGCATGTCTGGTAGGCTTTCTGAGCGTTGCCCTGTAGCTGGAGCACAGCTCCCCTCCATGAGCTCACCGTCATCATCGTGGCTGGTGCACCACCAACATCATGCCATCGCATCACCACACCCACAGCAGCCACCATCGGCAAAACAACTCAACGTGCTGAATGGTTTATTAGGGCGACCAGCAAGTAAACAAGGCTATTGTGCCTCAGCGGCTGTGCTCTGGTGGTGAGTGTGGATTCAGGGCGTAAGCGGCTGCCACAACCCATTAAACCGGCTCAGCTCAACCTAAGACCATAAGACACACACACACACACACACACACATTCAGAAAAATCGAATGAATTAGCCTCACTTCCTCTAGCAGGCATATCAGAGAAGGAAAAGCACAGAAAATAAGACCGCCGTCTCTCTCCTCTCCTTAATCTCATAGCTTAGAGGGTCACCATGACACTGAAACCCTTCTGGGAACATATCACACTTTGTTTGAAACCTTTCACAACTGTAAGCTGGTACTGTCATTTTCCATTTGTACGCATAATCAAAGGTATGTGTCAAGGGAAAACCAGTATGTACAGGAACTTATACACGGGCAGGTGACCATGTGGTGGACAAGTATGTGGAAGATGCATGAATAACAGAAGGTGTGTTCTTTAATGCAACAAGAGAAACACCAGAAATTCTAGTAGTGGCGTAACGGTTTTGAAACTAAGACTGGAACCGCGATACAAATGTTCACGATCTTGTGCTGCGGTTCTGGAGAACAGAAACACAATATTCAGCCCCTCCCCCAACCCCAACTCGCTACTGCAGGTGCAGCCTCTTCGCAATTACAAATGTTATACAACTCATTTTTCATTTCACAATTAACACTATAACACATAATCACAAAATAACACCATAATCACAAAATTATTATTCTATTTAAAGTTAGGTCAAGCTGTATATTTTGTACATGTTACACATTACACCTTTCTTATCGTTTTTATTGTGTGTCATATGATCATTTTGGTCCAATCATGATCGAGCGATCAAGCCTGCGGTAACATCTAGGCTAATTTCATTAGCTCAGGATGGATGACAGCCCTGAGACTGCAGAGTACCTGGGCACGTTCAAGTCAGCGGTGAACATTTTGGTTATTCTGTGGAGTATACATCCTGTAGAGTATAATATTTTATTTTTTTATTTTTGTTTACGTAGTTATGTTATATAAAGCTAGTCTAACATGTTCTTTGATGTTCTTCTGCTTAATTTTCCAAACTGTAGCTCATTAATGAAATCCAGAACTTTTTCCACATTCTAGCTTATTCACCATGCCCCCCTGCCCCCCCCCCCCCAAAAAAAAAGAAAAAAAAAAGAGAGATCTGAACTGTGGCTCAAAAATCGAGGTCCAAGATGAACTGTGGATTTGGAGAATCGTTACACCCCTAAATGCTAAATTCCAGAATGATTGCTGTTCTATGATGATATTTCTCTATTACCCATGATTCCCTAGTGCTTTACGGTGCTACACCTCAGTGGCATTTGCTTTCCTGGGCATGTGGCACTACTGTGTTAAATTTATATTACATATTCAATTATTAATGCAATCACACTGCTTCCATACTGATTACTTCTTCAGTAAGATACATCACTTTTGGACCGTTGTATGCTGGATAGGATATCGCATTCTCTGTATAAGCAATACATATTTTGCTCCTAGAATTGCAATTAGTTTTGGAAGAGAGCAACCGATCAGTATCACAAAGACTGTTGAAAGTAATAGACAACTGGAGTGCAAGCGTGGAAGGCAATTTATAACAGAAGTGTTCATTATCAGGGATGAATTACACCTGCTGAGAGTAGGAGAGATTCCCCTGCCTGGAAGATCTGTCCAGGAGAGCCTGCGTTACGTTTGCATTATTGATTTGTGTATTTTACAGTGGTAAGCCACTGATGGGGGAAAACACACAGGATGAAAACTTGTGAAAAGACAAGAGTACATAAAACTTTAATAGTGCTATTAATCAATGCCCTTGTGAGGAGCTGAATCTTGTGAACATCCAGCGGCTCTCGGCACAGCAGAAGCTGAAGCTGATAGAGACCCGCAGCCACCCACAAAGCCTGTGACCCGGAGCTCCGGGTCGATGAAACCAAATCCCAGCAGCGCCCGGCTGCTCAAGAATTCATTGTCCAAATGCAATATGCATCTAACTTCTCCTACAGCCTTTTATGGATGGTGACAGCTCTATCGAGATAATCACGCGTATCGCTTCAGCACTGCTTCCATCGCGCCGCAGCTCAGAAGGCTCGCATGCACGGGATGCGGAATTAGTTTCCCCAGTTTATGCATAAGATAATCTATATGCAGGTGGTGACGTGGCTCAGTGGATAGAATTATCAGCTCCTGCCTTCAGGGTTTGGGGGTAAAATCTCACCCCTGCTGCTTGTGTGTCTGTGGAGTATGCACTGGTACTGTCCTGGTTCCCCTTAGGTACAGGTATTTCTCCAACAGTCCAAAGACATCTGGTTAGACCAACTGGACTATGTACTTTATCTGAAGTGTCAGTACCTTGTGATGGAGATTTTGTGCTAGTTGTACCCCTACCTTGCATCCCATGCTGCCTGGAATCGCCTCCAGGGCCTTTCTGTGACCCTGCTCAGTTATATGAGTTTGGAAGAGGGATGGATAATCACTGAGATTTAATACCCATGCGGAATGCATGAGTTTGTTTGCAGCCGTGCATGTTTAGCTGTCTAGGAGCGCTGCTCATTGCATATGAGTCAAAAAAAAGGAGAACAGCTAGAATTACAAGAAATCTACTAATTATGCACACATGAGACATTTACCAAAACAAACAATGGTGATGTTTGCAATAAATATCGCAGAAGACCACGGGTCCCTCATCGTGCATGCGTAGGACCAGGAAATATGTTAATCAGCCTGCAAAACGTGGGATCTTCAAATGCATGCCAGAGCTGGGGAAGTGATTCATCAAACCTTTTAGCAGCTGCAAGATGTATCACTGCCGACCTCCGACTGTATTATAGATGAAAATGGGGCAAGCCACTGGGATTTTAATGCAAACAAAGAACCGAATGAAAGCTTTAGTTTAACCTTCTGGAATAAACACACAAAATAACAAAGATAGACAGCTATAAGGTTTACCCTAGCAGTTACATTGTTTGGATTGGACCCCCCCCCCCCATTAGAGGATAGTTAGGTCACTGTAGTCATGGAAATGTTTAAAATTCATTATACAATTTATTGTGTATACAGACCTGGGTCCCGGTACTGTTACAGGCATATGTCGTTCAGGACAAGCCCCTGGAAATTGTAATGAGACTTTCAGATGATGCGAAAATGGAGGGAAAAAAGAAAAAAAGACTTCATTTGGATCTTAGATGACTAACATCTCCTCTAGGATGTACCCAAGCCTTGTGCCTGTACTGTCAGGATAAGAAGGTAGAATATGGATGGATGAATGAATACTGTAGATAGATGTAACTTACAAATTCTATAGTAATTCATTCTAGTGGACTGAAAAGAGATGGTCAAGTACGTGCAATTGGTGCAATTTGCTCTTGGAACCTGCGCACGAGTTGATGTAAATTCAACAACATTCGTCTTCTGCAACCCAGACACATCACCCCATATTTGTTTTCCCCTCCTCCAATGAATGACTAGTTTTCCGTTTGGGTCATGTTAGCCCTCTGTCAAGCCCCTGTAATTAAGTGGTTCGTTTAACCATCCTAACCAGAAACATTATCACAATTAAACATAATTATCTGATGTTTCCTAAGTAATGGATTCAGGCAAGAAAGGGTGCATTTACGTTGACTCACAGTAAATATAAAGGTTAATTATGACAACTTCTTCAAGAATGAACACACACACGATGATATAACTCACATTTATTTCCCTGGGACAGTGGTCTATGCAGAAAAAGCCAAAATAGTATTTCTCAACCCAGGACCTTGAGGACCCCAGACAGTCCAAGTTTTTGCTCCCTTCCAACTCCTCCTAGCATACATGAACCAAACAATCAAGAATAAACCAAGCAATCAAGAATAAACCAAGCAATCAAGAAGAATATGTGGTTCAGGTGTGTTTGGAGCTGGGAGGGAGCAGAAACTGTCCAGGGTCCCTGAGGACGGGATTGAGAAAAAGCGGCCTAGAGCTTTCATGTGAAAATATCCATTGAAGTTGCCCGTGGAGCTGAAACTTTTAATTTAAACCGTTCTTTTCTTCACAATTATCCAAAACATTTCAGGATTTTTTTTTTGCTATAACTGTCACATAGCATTAGATTAGGGGCATAAGTGGTTCGGAACAAAATAAAATTTCATCTTTGTCATGCAAATGACTACAGAAAATATCAAAACATATTAGTTGAAAGCTTTATTTTACAACTGAAGATGAGCAATTATGAGGATGGATTGTACAGATCAAAGTTTTAACTTCATGTGTAAATTTAAAACAGACCATAAAGAAAAACTTACAGTATATTGTCTTCAATGCAAAATTATGCTCAGCCTCTGTAGGCATTACAATAATCTGGCAAATAAAAGAGAAATATCATGATTCATAACGTGATCCAGAAAAATACGATAAGCATAAATCCTATTAAGCACTGCCTGAAGACAGAATTAATAGTTCGGAAATCTGTGTAATGCTCCATTAATGTATTACTGACACGAATAATTTAATGATCCACTGTGGCAAAAGGGGCAGTCAGGTGTATTTTGACAAAAATGTGGCTTCAACAGTGAGTGTTAGATCATTCGCAAGCTATAAGATACTGCATAGCATAAGAAATTTACAAACGAGAGGAGGCCATTCGGCCCATAAAGCTCATTTGGGGAGAACTTAACTAATAGCTCAGAGTTGTTAAAATCTTATCTAGCTCTGATTTAAAGGAATCCAGGCTTTTAGCTTGCGCTACACTAGCAGCAAGACTATTCCATACTCTAACTACACGCTGTGTAAAGTGCTTCCTCAAATTCGTTTTAAAATGTTCTCCCGCTAATTTCCATTTACGGCCATGAGTTCTAGTACTTAAACTAATATTGAAATAGCCATTTGACTGAGCAGCATCCCGACCTGTTAGACTCTTATATATCTGGATCATGTCCCCCCTTAGTCTCCTTTGCTTGAGGCTAAACAGATTCAGTTCCACTAACCTCTCCTCATAAGACATCCCTCTAATCCAGGAATCATTCTCTCAGCCCTACGTTGCACCTTTTCCAAGGCAGCAATGTCCTTCTTAAGGTATGGTGACCAAACCTGCACACAATATTCTTGGTGGGGTCTTACCAAGGAATTCTGTAATTGTAGCATCAACTCCCTTGACTTAAACTCCACACACCTAGAGATGTAACCCAACATCCTGTTGGCCTTTTTTATTGCTTCCCCACACT
>JAODKF010000138.1:3422041-3434146 GCA_026779585.1 Mormyrus proboscirostris
GGGTGGTGGTGGGAATAAAAAAAAAAAAAGAACAAAGAATCACACTAACAAAAACAAAATGACTAAGACCAGACAAGGGGCCAGCACCAGCGCACCGTATCATACCATACATCTAACATTCACAATAACTGACTCCAGAACTGAGCAGGCACTTAAATGCAAAAGGCAACTGGGCTAACGAGAGGGGCAGGTGTGGAACATCAGACAATCAACCAATAACGACAATGTAGGGAGAACAGGCAACAGGTGCAGAAACTAATACTAATGAACACAAGACTAGGGAAACTCCAAGACACTGAAAGTAAAAAAATATAATCATCCATCACCCCAACTGGGGTCACTGAAGTCCATCCCAGGAACAATGGGTGCAGGCAGGAACAAAACCTGGGCAGTCACCAACACACCTCAGAGTGCACACAATTACAGGAACAGCTTAGGAGTTGCTAATCAACTTATTGAGCACACTTTTGGATTGTGAGAGGAAACCAAAGCCCCCAGCAGAAACAGGGAGAGCATGCAAACTCCACACAGAAAGGTACTATGCCTGGCCCAGGGCTGAGCCCAGGACTTTTTTGCTGTGAGGCAGCAGCACTAACCACTGCACCACCACGCTGCCCAAAAACAATAATCACACACTAGGAATTCACTCAGAAAATATAGCAACAAGTGGAACATAATATAACACGATACAAGTTTGACAAGGAGAACACAGAAATGATAAATACTATGAAAAAACATAAAAACCAACAATTAAGAAAAACTCAGGACCAGCCTCTGTTCTGCACACTCAACCCACTACACCATGTGGCAGTCTGGGGAACAGGAGTAACACACTAGGGCCAAAGACAATGAAACGACAAAGGGGCTGGACAGCGGCCATCGCTGTTCACGCGGGGAAGAAACACAAGGAATAGCGCTGCACGATATTGGGGGGAAAAAATCACATTGCAATATTTATTCTTTCTGCGATATATATTGTGATTTTTTTTTAATCTAATTGGTTCAATAGTTCTATTGCAGGGGTATTCAACGAAAATTTAAAGAGGTCCAGATAGAGAAAATTTCTTGAAGCAAAGGTCCGGAACTATTTAGTGTGATGTATATTTAAGTAGTATCAGTTGTATCAACATTGCATGTAATCATGCAGTACCTGACTGTCAAATCAAGTTAATTCAGTACCAATCAATTCGAGATGTCTGCATACACATATAACAGTTCTTACCTTGTAAATAATCTGCTTTTGTATTTAACCGTGTAAATACACTTTTGACGTAGCTTATTTTAGGTTTATAATGGAATAAATAATATAGATTTGCCGTAAGATTTCCTTAACATTACTTTATACAGTTGTTTAAAAGTGGAAACTTCCACGAACATGAAATCACCAATAAACTATGGCTATTTATCCAACATGTTATATAATACATACTGTACTGTGTTTGGGAAAAAAAACTCCTCAGCTGTATGATTTCAGGACAGATCAGCCACTCTGTTAGGAACATTACGGATTTTTGGTCGCCTTGCTGCTGCTATTAACACTAACGGCACATTAGAGCAGACAAAGGGCTAAACTACGCGTCGCTGTTAAAGGCGTTTGACATTCATTGGCGTGGGAAGCGGCGCTTCTAGTGCTAAACCACTAACGAAAAGACTACAAACGCTGCACCGGCTAAAATAGAAGCGCCCCGTCAGGTTTTAAATCATAACTTTCTGTTTTGACTAGCAGTCCGTATCCTTATGGTACAGCTTCTCGGTCCAGACCTCGACCGCGGTCTGCCTATAATTACGTAATTACGTGCTCTATTGGTATAATTAATCATTCCAGAAAGATTTAGCTGATTTTGCCCAAATATAATGGTAATGATTATTTAATCAGTACTAAACAGTGCATGAGCATAAACTAAGGAAGCTTATCGCATATGGGAGTTAACATGAGTGACAAACCAGCACTGGGTTAAATGGTTAGCGCTGGGATGGAGAATGTTTGTGATTCGTGGTTTGTTCTGTGATCAACATGTTTGCAGAGCTGCGTGTCGGGGTGTATCCAAAAACCTTTAAATTAACGTAAATTATATGACAGACTTTTGTGGATTGTTTAAGAATAAGAACAGCGTGACATTTGTTAGTTGAGCAAAAACACCAAAAGCGTAGTCCGCGCCGCTTAATTGAATTTGCGTTACTTGCATTACGTCCTGCGATGTGACTATTACACTTGCGTACATCGGCATGACGATACTGAAACGATATATCGTGCAGCCCTAGCGCTAACCCTGACAGGTCAGGTCAGGGACGTGCACTGGCACAGCGCATCGTGGTACCCATCACACAACAAAACACCTTGAGATCCTGGTTGGCGACCCCTCCAGGCTGACACTCGATCCAGTCCCACCCACCGGAAATGGCCATCTATCTGTCACAGCCTGTACCAGTGTACAGCCCACACATGACATTCAGCAAGTCTGGGGGTGGGGGATCCTGCGAAGTCTCAGCACGTCCCACAGGACAGCTTGATCAACTGAGTTAAATGCTTGATGAAAATCGACAAATACCTTGTCTCAATATATAATTCTAACAAAACTAATTTGTACCTGATTCATACTGTTAATCAGAAGGAAGACATTTTTGCTTTTTTCTGTATCAGATCAATGCAGATATGCCGGTATACGGTATTAAAGAATTGGGTCCTGACAAGTCCCTTTTCTATAGAGCGGCAAGAGATGCTAGTAGTTCAGTCAGCGATAGACTTACCGTACACTGATTGGCTTAATGCACACCTGCTGAATTCCTGATTGGCTCTTACCGGATCAAATCCAGACAGACTGACATAATCCCTCACCACAGTTTTGTCCCCCTCCCCATTGCCATTGGTTCTTCTTCCGTAAATCTCCATCCTACAAAAACAAGAGTTTAAGGGTAATATGTCACCCCACTGTGCCATCGATCGCTAGGAATGAAGTGTCTAATGAAACCCTATGGAAAACCCTCCAATCTATCATTTTTAATGACAGTCTGCTATGCAGAAAGTTGTTCATACTTTATACCCAAGTGGCATATGTGGTATAAAGGGCAGTGAAATATGTCCCTTTCGGTTTATTTCTGATGCTATTTACTGTAGGACAACGTTCGGAACATGCTGGAGGTGATTATTTGTCTGTGTGGGGGGGTGTATATGTATATACTTCATCGTGGGGACCAAATATCCCCACAACATGATAAAAAATAAAAACCTGTTATTGTGTGTGTATTTTAATATAATAAAGGGTTGCTTCATGTGAAATAGCTTGTTTTAAATACAATGAGCTCTCCCAAGGATTATAAGGATTTTTTGGCAACTATAATAAATGTGTTATCTGATACCAGCTGCTCAGCATTAAAATGCTTAGTAGTTCAGTCTTGTCAAGTCAAGTCAAATGATGCTCAAGTGATCTTCATGTTGGTGTTAAACTATGATACGTCTGTCAAAGCGTGTCTACTCGGCCATTTCAGAACCTTTCTTAGTGTCACCCCAGTGTTTGCAGCAATCTTCCAATACAACAATGCACAGTCTGATTTACTAGTAGCACACGTTATGCCAGTGGTCAGTACCTCATTGAGTTGTTTAACTAGGCTTAAGTTAAATAGGTGAGCTAGTGGTGGAATTTAACAAACACATGGAAGAGTTGGGGTGACTCTAAGGAGAGGTTTGCAAACTGAACTTTTCTGTAAAAAAAGAGGAAATTCTTGCTACTTCTTGTCCATCCATCCATCCATCCATCCATCTGACTGCGGGGAGAAACCGGAGTATGGAAATCCCAGGACGACACGGGAAGAACACGCAAACTGCACGCGCATGGAGCTATGGCAGAGGAATATCTAATCACTGTGCCAAGGCCTCTCTTATGTTTGGTGTTACTATTTTTTGCGTAAGTTATGTTCTTACGATGTTCAATTATTTTTTCAAAATATATGCTAGTTTACTACCCAGATAAATAGCTTTAAACATTTTGACTGCCTAAGGCTTTTGCACAGTACTGTATGTCAGATGTCATTCTTGTGTTCACCTCCTTCTTAATTACATTACATCAACAATCAAATGTTAAAACGTCTGGTGGGCAGAGTTATTCCGCCCCCCAGGACGCCATCTTCTGAGGTCAACCTTACAAACCAGTTTCACTTTGTCTTAGACCCAGGGACACAGGTGGTGAAATATGCCTTGGGTTCCTCCTGGGCTTTGCCCAGTACTACTGCTGGCCATGTCACAAAAAGTAATTAGGACATGGGTTCCATTTGGAATCTTTGCTTAAACCAGGGCTGTTCAAATCACGGTTCTGAAGGTCTGAGCCCTGCTGATTCTCCAACCATCCTTTACCTGTGAGCCCAGTGTGAAGCCGCTGGCCAATCAGAATCAGTAATTATTAAACTAGCTACCTGGGAGAACGGAAAACAAGGCCTGGATTTGTAATCGAGGGCCAGATCTGAAGAGTCCCGTTTCACATATTTCACAGTTAATCTATATTTTTCCCTATTTGGCCTCAGTCCACTTCATCCTCTTTGATCTCATGGTGAACGTGAAATTGAGTACATCTGCAACAGAGATCAAGGCACTACAGCGACAGTTCCTTCTGTGCTGTAATTTTTTAGAATAAAGATTTTTTTTATTAACTTGTAATTAAAACACTACCATCCAAGGAAACAGTCACTTGATTGATATTCCTCGGGAAAAAGATGACATGATTTTCAAAAACAGTTGTAAGTATTCATGGGTAATACAAGTGCACATTAGACCCACCATGACATATAATCTGAACATCCAATATTTTGGTAATTTGACCTTTCTTGGTAATTAGTGCCATTATTATACATGAAGAGTGAGAAATGATTGTTCAAACCCTGAAGCCAACATCCTGTTAGGACACCACTCCTGCCGCCTTTATATACATGATGGTTACAAAATGGCGGTTTTCTAAGCTGCGTTTCTAAATGTGCCTTGTGAGAGACTCATGTTGGCATCCAAGCTTTTCTGTACTTTGTTCCTCGTGCTTCCTCAGACTCCCTGGGCCTCAGGATGGGATGAAATCAGGAAATACACAAGAAAACTCCTTAAGACCAGAGTAACACTAGACCAAAGAACAAATATCTGCACTATAACACACAATATCTGAGCGGATACTGAAAACCAAGTCAAAATTGCAGATCACCCCATTTAGCTTGGTTGAAAAATCTGACGATTAGACCTATTTGAAAACTGCTCTCATCCATCCACTTTCTTGGCACACAAAGCACTAAGGGGTGGTGTGTGGTTTAAGCCTATGTGCCTGTGATCAGAAGGTTGCTGGTTTGAGCCTCAAGGCCGTAGCCCCCCTACGCCAGAGGCACTGCATCCCACCTGACCCCTCCCCCAGACTTGCTATAATACATATGTGTGTCTCATAGAGAGCAACAGCAGGTAAAAAAAGAATTAGAAGAGAATTTCAGGGATTAATGAAGCATCTCAAACTGCCAAATGACTCATTTACACATTTTCAGTTATGAACACCAGCATCAGAGGGGTGGCATGTGGCTCAATGGGTGGGAACTCTGTCCCATTGTCAGACGGTTACTGGATCAAATATAGAGGCAATTCTAAGAACACTGGGGGCAAAAAAAACAAAATCCCTGGGGCACCTCCAACACATCCCACCCAACATGGTAAGATTTATGACCATTATTTTAGCATGGAGACTAAATTAATTATACCAGCAAGAGAATTTAATTAACAAAATTCCTTTATTTACAATTTACTGTGAAAAACAGAATACAGAAATAAAGCAGATTTGTCATTGCACTGTGCTACGTAATCAGGCCAGCTCGGGGGGGCCCAGGCAATTGCCTGCCCTGCCTGCCTGTCGGTACCCCTCTGTTCAAATCCCATCCTCAGCTGAGAAGTCACATGGTCGCTGGGGCCTTGAGGAACGCTACAGGTGCCAGAAAAGTGGCTCACCCTCACTCCAAGCTTGGCTCTCTGTGTGTCTCTGTGTGGCATATTCAAAAATAGAAGTTCCAAAGTACCTGTACTTGTGCAAATGCCAAATAAAGCAGACATTTATTTTGTCCAGAACTAATGTCCAACCTGCAGGGGGTTGAGCTGGGTTAAGGAAGGTCAGGCCAACCTCCTAGCTTACAGAACGGACACAGCCGGGCAGCCCACGACTTCCTGCCAGCATTGCCGTCATGGAACCGCACAGGTCGGTTTGGTGGCCTCTGCCATAATTCGGGCTTTCAAACCTCATTATATTACACATCCCCCTGGGACACAAACTCCGCGGATGACGCTCCCCCACCCAAACACTCCGTTAATGCTAGCGTATGGACACGACGCCTCCCCCCTCCAAGCTGCCAAGAACCCTGGGCTGTTCTGTCAGCAGGTAATTCCCGGTCATCCCAACCTCTGGCATTCCTGGAGAGCTCCCGCCTCGCTATACATCCAGGTCCAGTTGAAGGGTATAAAGAAAGATCGGGGATGCTGTAGCAGACCTCAGGGTCAGGCAACAAAATGGAGCAGAGCAGCTTTGCTGGAGTTAGTGGGTCAGACGGCAGCGCTTATTTTACTCCGACAGGAGAAGTAATGCGTGTGTCAAAGGCTTTTAAAATGATACTGGGCATGTGTGAACTCAGATAAGACGTGAATGGCGTAAATGTTATGCGAGGAGACAGACTTCATTGATCCCAAAGGGAAGTTTAGTAGCTAAGGCACTGTACACTGTGCAGTGCTCCGAATGAAGATTTTAGGTTCCTTATTAACAGCTACAACTGCCCTCTGGTTTTATACGGAATTGATAAATTTCATCCTTTTCTTTAAAACTACAAAGAATGCTGTTGGAGGCTCCTACCTCAGAATTAGGCTTGAGTATATGTTACCTAATTGTATTATCAAAACATAAGTAAATCAAAAAGACAACTGCAAATGAACCTGGAAAAAAATACAACAGCAAGCATGGAATATTGGAAATCACAGACACATGCACAAAGGAAGAGACAGAGATCTGACACCTGGAAGAGTCTGCATAGCAGAGAAATTCAACATGAAGGTTTGGGCTAGATAGGTTGGATGCTTCCTAAAACGAAGCAGAAACGCATGATGTCAAGTGACAAGCCCCTGGAGCCCATATGAGTGCATGCCCTCTCTTCACAGCAGATGAACCATCAGAGTGGAAACAGCAGGGAAAAAATGTAATGAAACAAAACCTTTTCTGCAGTTATTGTGAGTGGAAAAGGCAGAGAGCGCTGTCATTTTCTAATGGTACAATACAACCGACCTTAACTCAGACACAAATGTTGACGCGTAACTGCTTTTCCACAATTGAGCGGAAGACCTTTACAGCTGATATATTTTGTACAGCAGAGACACACAGCTCCGATGAAACAGCAGCTTGATTTAATGCTGTGCTGTAGACTCTTCCCATTTCCTATTGACTGAGCCAATTAATAAAAATCAACCTACCGAATGATTTTGTATATATAAAACGTTGAACATTCCGCTTTATTGCTGCAGAAGAGTACTAAATAATTAAGAAGTGCAAGTTAACGCTTTAGTAATGATTTAACTATGCGATGATTAGGTTCCATCTATCCATCTTAGTCACTTATCTAATGGATCACACTGAGCTTGGAGTCAATCCCAGAATGCACAGGGCTTGACACTGACACCATGCTTAACGGGGTGCAGTAAATAACGTTGGTAAGTAATGGTCATAAGCACAGATTATCTGGTATATCGTCGCTGTCCAATGAAATCCATGCAGGATCACTTTTTGACTTTCCACTAGAATACGCCCATTCTCCTCCCTCTAGAGATAACCTTTGATATCTAATTGACATATGAAAAGATGTTTTATGAAGTCATCTATTTAACTATAGTACTTATGTTTGTACCAGTTACTATTTGTCTTTATGATAGTTGTTTGTGTGTATTACTTTACATTGCTAATTTTAATGACTTAGCTAATAACAGCATTGATAGCTAACTAACATCATTGTTAATTGTGAATATAAAGTGGGATTAGATTGTATCTTGTTGGCATGGACATATTTGCCTCACTGACAACAATCCACCTTAAGTTAAAACATTAAACCTACTCGTCCTGCTAAGGGTCTCTCATTACAATGTTATAGCTTTATTTTGTGAAGTTATTTCTGGGAAAATGTGCTTTCACACTCCTGAAATAATGGATTTTTGGAGATGCATGTTTTTCATTGGACAGCTATGATGTGAAAGTTTACCTTGCATTATCCCCAGTGCTGCCCTGGATGGGCTTCAGGGGCCCTAGTGACGCTGCTCAGGATAAATACCTAGATGGTGCATGGATGGATGGATGGATGGATGGAACTTCCAGTTACAAGAATAACAGGCAGGCCTTGTGAGATTCTTAAAGTTATTCTTGAAGATGCCTCGAATGAATATCGCTGCATTTAAAGGTAAGACCTTACACAAATTCTGATTCGCTTTGAGACTCATTATGTTGACCTGACTGAATACTTACAAATCAAATGTACCCAAACATCTTTCTACCATCTTTTCCAGTAATGGGGCACAGTGGGAGTCGGGAGCCAAATCTAAGTGGCGTAGGGAACAAGGCAGAGGAACAGGCAGGACCAGGATTCCAGTCCATGACCGGACACACACACATTATGAGCAATTTGGGGATACAAAAATAACATAAATGCATGTGTTTGGACTGCAGACATGTCGAGGAAACCCATACAGAATGGGGAGCACATGCTGATGCCACACACACACACACACACACACACACACACACACACACAAGTGGGATGGGATTGGAACCCCCAAACCTTTAAGCTTGAGGTGACAGTGTTATCCACTGCATCACCATGACCCCTTTTTGATAAACATTGATTCACTTACAATACATGGAATTTACACACAGAATGAAGGCATTTAATTTCACAATGTTAGTTGTGCAAAAAAGAAAATAGCAACATAAAATTCTAACCATGTTCACATATCAAAAAAGTATAAAGGTCTTTCACATGCATCTGACTACTAAACCTCTGCAATACAATATATACCATGCAAAATTGTCCTCCGTACACAAATTGTAAGATATACTTTGATTTGCATTCCCTCCAACTGATAGTGACATTGCAAAGAAACCTCAAGACGGAATGAATGGAAGTGAAAGGCTCTGCTTCCGATTCGAATTCAAAAACTTTCAAACGTCTAGAAATATAATAGACTGCTTTTGGATTGCAGCCCACTGCTGTGGCATGTTTGTGTGTGTTGTGTTTAACAATGGAAGCTTGTAGAAAAACAGATTCTAAGGACAGCTGTACAAAGCTGTGACGCTATAAGAGCTGCTCAGTTTCCGAATAGTTTATCTCTGTTTTCTCTCATTATTTGGAATCTGGCTGCTCAAGGAGGACATAAACATTCCACAGTGGTAACAGGAATCAAAGTTGTTCCACCTAGAAGGACGTGTGGCATTTATATTGATGCTTTAGCTAGGATTGCTGTTGCTCTACTTGTGCTGCTATTACGGCACGTTTTTGACACTCTGTCCGGGTTTCAGTATAATACATGAGTAGGAAGACTGACAACTAGCATCTGGCAACTGGCATCTGACTGATTACAGTGAAATACAGTCATGTCATATGCTATACATCTTATTCACTACATTGAAATTATAAATTAAACACTGTTCCTTATACATTTTTTTGGACATTTCTGTCCCAGAAGGTAACCGTCAATTAAAGCAGACCATTACATTTCTTTTTAATAAATATTATGACTACTGCTGTTTGTTAAAATGCTGTTTTCTGGTTAGACTTCAGAATCTCCTGATTTTCACATGCAATACTATAGGCCTATACAAACATCCTATATACAAAAATACTATGCTTCTGTAATGGAATACTACATACCAAAATTCTGCAATATACATAACATGATATAATATATTACTGCTTTTACTGTTCATGATTACGATCTATATCATTGCCTGATTTTTTTTTTTTTTTACTTTTTTCCCCCCAATCTAATAGAGGGAGGAAAGAGGCAGTTTTTTGTTTTAAACAGTACCTGGACGTTCAGATAAGGTAAACAGGATGGTAAGAAAAAAACGGTACCAGCACTCGCGCTAATTAATTAATCTAACTCACAGCTCTGGGACACGTAGTTCTGCTCTAGCGGTATCCTGATGCTTATTTACCCAGCGCACGAGTGCATATAACACAACCGGTAATTAAATTCAGCAAGGAAAATAAATTAAACTGTTTGCTTTGAGATATCACAGCGAAGTCCGTCAATCGCAAATGCAGAAGGATTACAATACACGTCATGGCAGGCATTGTAAGCTGCTGTAGCATATGCATTGCACGTTTACGTAACCGTGGAAATGTGCCAAAATCAACAAGTGTGGTGTAGCCAGCGCCCGGAAATCATATTCATTATATGCTTATTTCATCCTAATCACTGTCCAAATTAGGCCTACAATGAAATCCTGTACAGTACGGATATCCTAAGGGAAGAAAATGTCCCTTAACAATAAATTAATTCTCTGTCCAAATATCCGGCCCGCACATTCACTGATTGTCCCGACGTCTTATTGAATACAGTATACACTAAAATGCCGCACACCGTCTCAGCTATCAGGATTGTCAGTCTTCAGAATACATATGTTAATTTTTTAAACTGGCCCAGTCCTGACATGTAAGTAGAGACTCAAACTGGAAAGCAACCACTGAGTTTAAAACTGAAAACAAATTTAAACTGTAACATTTTTAAGACAAACATTTTAAGGTAAATATAGCATGGCATACCAGTGCACTTTAAGTAATATATATATACATATATATATATATATATATACATAGTGAAGGAAGGGAACATCAGATAACATCAGATTGGTGTTTTAATAGATCACTTAATATTTTACACACACAATTCATAATTTAGTCTTTAGATATCATAGAATAACCCAAATAGTAAAATGCATATAAAACAAATATGAAATATAATTTTATTTAATCAAATTCCCCTTCTGAGAAGTTTACAGAAACTCCTGGGCAAGATGGCGCAGGCACAAATAACAGGAGTGACTATACACAGGAGCAAATGCAGATAATATACTGAACTAATAAACAGTAGCTCACATATCACAGTGAGACACTAGGAAATTTGAATAAACATGAAGGTCTGGAGCAGTAGACAGCTGGGCACTTCCTAGGAGGCCTCCCTGCCCTTGGGGGGCGCTCTACATTTAGGGAGGAGGAGAAACTGATCATTGGCACCAAGAGCATAAGAGAAACCCCGCTCAGCCTGTCTAGAAGCAAGTGCTAGTAAGACACACCTGGTGTTTCTCATTCTCATCACGCCTCAGAACGCAGAAACAAACTGATCCTGAGACAGATCCTATGTGGCATTTTCACGGTGCGTTCACTGCTCTGGGGTTTCAGGCAATTATGCTCTCGCTGTCATAATCCTGTTACTCTCTTTATTATTATTCATTAATTCAGCTGACACTTTTGTCCTGGATGTACTAAACTGCATTATAAAAATGAAATACTTTGTACGTTGATGAATGCACTGTTGCATCAGTGTTCACTTGAGGTCCTGATGACATTCAATGCAAACCTTTTGTAAAATATAGCTGGTCTTTAATTTGGATGGAATTCATATAAGAATTCATAATCTTGAGTGCGTGATGAAAATAACATATCCTATAACTTAATAAGGGAAGTGATACTAATATAGAATTCCAGATCGCCCTCAAGAAGGCTTAACTTCATTATATTTTGTTATCGGAAACTTTCACACGGTGGTTACGTTTGTAATTACATCACCAGCGGCACCTGTAACTAATTTTCATGGGGAGAACAGAGCAATTAAAGCAAGGCACTTTACACAAGGCAGGATGGCTCTCTTGTTCCTGAGATTCAGGAGAAACAGGGGACTCGGAATCAAGTGTCCAAAAGTCCCATCTGGCTTGTTGCAAAACATTCACAATGATTATGGAATTTCTCATTGAACAAAGCCGATAGTGCCATCCATCCATCCATCCATCCATCCATCCACTGTAGTGATGCAGTCAGGGGTGCCATGGGGGGGGGGGGGGGGCATTTGGACAA
>JAODKF010000138.1:3451049-3475837 GCA_026779585.1 Mormyrus proboscirostris
GTCTGATGATATGTTGTGGCTCAAGGGACAACGGCTCAGGTTATCAATTTCACACCAGAGTTTCTAAGGCAACGGGACATATATATATATAAAAAATTCATTCAGACACACACCCATAAACTGAGAAATGAGTGAAACAAAAAATTGTGCTGTGGTCTCAACTTTCATCATGGCTGTGTGTGTCATTACCTGCACAAATGGAAAAGGATCGGTGGAGTGAATGAAAAGATAACCGAAGACCAAGAACAGTCTGTTAAAATCCATGACTAACTGTACTGCACTTTTTCATACGTAAATCAGTAATATCACATCAAGCTATTGGCTAAACTTTTCATTTAATCCCTTCCATTTTGCCTTGTGGCTCAGAAATCCACCAGGATGAAACGCCACGAAGAGGACAGCAATGGGCTATCAGTTATCCATCCATCCATCCATCCATCACTGCTTACAACTGTGCGGCTGCAGTCATCCAGGAACTGGGGACAGAACCACTGACACGTCATTTCCAGCTCGGTTCAGATCATATTCTACAGACTCACGCGCCAAAGGGCGTCTCTGTGAGCATCAGTCTGCCGCTCAGTCATATGGGAATCACAGACAATTCCCTGTGGCATTTCATCAAGTCTTGTCAAGCACTGAAAGGTCCAGACAGGCTTGTGTTACTGGACTCCATTCAGCTGTAATATAAAGCTGGTCTGAGCGGTAATGCGGTGTTGCGGCCCGGCCGACACGCCTGCCTGCGCTCCGGCTTTTGGGCGGTGAGAAGGCTTTTCACGCCACTCCTGGCTCACCGGGAAAATCTGTGGTATTGCACATATCACCCTGAGGTTTCCACTTACATCAAAACCTGCCCAGATCTGACAACCTGAGGAAAAGCACAGATTAAAGTTCCCACAGTAATGAATCTGAACAGCCACTGACTTAATGGTACGTTAGGTTCTATCTGTGCTGGAGGCAATGTACTACTATGCTGAAAGTCTGACAGCGGCGAGTCTCTGTAGGATCTCTGACACCTCTAACGGAATGCACATCACGCTAAATCATCTTCCTGACAGTTGCCTTGAATAGCAGCAACAGTAAAAACCATTGAATATCATAAGCGTTTACATATTTGCACACCTGCATTATTTAGAGGAAGAACTTGAGTGACAACGGCGTGCCGGAGGCCGCAGAGGGCGCCGGCTACATCCGGCGTCTCACCTTGTTGTCTCCCCCCGACACGGCCAGGATATTGCCCGTGATGGACCAGCTGACGTGCCAGACCACGTCGTTGAACTTGTGCAGCAGCTTCGCCGTCCACGTGTTCCCCGCGGGGTCATCGCAGGTCCAGATGAACACCCTGCCGTCCTGTGGAGGAAGAGCAAGAGGTGGGGAAAGGAATTTAAATTCAATTTTAATATATTTTTATATAGTGCCTTTCACCAGTGTTGCCACAAGGTGTCGTGAGACATTACTACCTCACTTATACAGATGGAGCAGCGATTGGCTTAGGGTACGCCTTTGTGTCTACCACTGGAAGGTCACCAGTTGGAGTCCCAGCTTTGCAAAATAGACAAGATCCTTGTCTCTACAGGATCCGAGTCAACCGTGGATACAAGTCATGCACCAGCATTGAAAGCCAAATACAAAAGCAACTAAAACTAAAGGCAAGTCAAATACAAAAAAAACATACATGTCCATTTCACTGTAACTGGTAAAGGTGCAGGTTTGGCAGATGGTCTCAAGTACTTCATTACTTGAATAATTTAATACTTTAATAGTTTAACATGGTTGCCCGACTCAAATCCAACTCAAATCATACAACTCCAATCCAGTGGTGACAGCCCTTAACCCCCCAGCCCCAGGGGGGGCACTGCACGCTGGCTGACCCTGTGCTGTGACCCCCCCAAGCTTGCTCTCAGCTGCATGTGCATTTGAGCACCTCAGGCAAACATCACAAGGTAGGCATAAAGGAAAAATAGTACTAGTTAGTATTCAATTACATGAGAGAGAGAGAGAGAGAGAGAGAAAGAAAGAAAGAATTGCCCGACTGTCGCTCAGAGATGATCCGAGACGCTGGAAACTAATACTGACTATTCAGCAAAACAGGGCGGAGTGGGAGTCTGCTCCGGACAAAACAGGGCGGAGTGGGAGTCTGCTCCGGACAAAACAGGGGAATCCAGAAGGTCAGACGGGGAACAGCGCCGGCTTGATCAGTGACGCTGATCGCTCATCTCATCCTCCACTCATTTATGAGTTATTTCACAGCATTTGTGAATCGTGCATTGCAAGCTGCACCAAAGGTGCACATCAAAATACGCATAAACACCAAAAGGGCGTTCAAGTCATTCATAGCTGGGTCTCACCTCGGGTGGAGATATCCTAATTTAACACCCAGCCACGAATCCATGCATCCTCCAGAGCCATGAGGCACCCTGGACGGGCCGATGCTCACAGGAGCAGCAACTTATAACCACCAATCTGGAGACTGGGACACCTTACAAACTCTGCAGACACTAACGGCCAGACTCGGCCACACCACTCTGCCTCCCAATACCACCTGCGTATAAAAGACATCACTGGCTCAATCAGCATTAAAAGGTATTACTGGGGACTCAAGGCCACTGATTAAGACAAATAACCAAACAGGAAGTGGAGTGATGAAGATACTGACACCAAGGCATGTCCGTGGAACCAATTCGTAATGACGTCATCACGCGCGGTATGAACTGGACGATGGATCAGTTCAGAAAGTAATCAGATTTTACAAGCCGGCGAGAAATCTATATCAAAGACGGTCCACATTCTGTTCCTTTCTTCTTCGGTGTGAGGTGAAGTGGTCAGCACTGTCCGCGACAGGAGCAAAATCTGAGGAACTGAGAGCCGAACTGAAAAACAGGAGGAAGCAAACCACTCTGGGGCTTTGGGCAAAGGCTTAAATGAGGCGAGTAATCCATGTGGTTGGGCTCTGTGGGGACTGCGCTGCCTGAGGGACTTCAGAAGAGAACAGAAGATTCTCTGAGGCTGACTTTTCTATGAAACTGAATGAGTAAGAGAGCACTTTAAAAGATAAGGACGGAAATACAGCAAAAACGACCACATACTGACTAAAGAAGAATGTATCCATCACAAACATTGAACAGCCAACCATCCTTTCCCCGAGGAAGGTAAAGCAGGGAAAGCACCCAGGCCTGTGTGCCCGTCCATTCACCCGACAGACTAGTGAACCATTGACACTATTCATTTGATCCTCAGTCTGTATCCAGCCGACTGAAGCAGCACATATTTCTGCATACAAACCACCCACCCAGCAGAGAGAGAGTACAGGTAACATACTGAATCCTGTCCCATTCCAGCTGAACAATGATTTATTACTGCGGAGGCTGAAATCTCAGAGCTGATAAGTTTCAGCTGTCAAAGCCGAGTTCAAAAGAGCCAAACTAGCTTTTGTTATAGATGGCCATGTTGAAATTTCAAGCCAATGGGAAGAAAACCAAGAGGAAGAGCATTCAATCAAACCGGCAGCTCAGAATCCCCCCCCCCAGGGTGTGGGGCTCGTTTAAACGGGAAGGTTGCAGGCGGCTGAAGGGGAGGGCAGGCGGCCAGAAACAGACTTGCCTGTGAGCAGCTGGCGATGGTGCTGGTGGGAAGACCTATAGAGGGCGCCCAGCCCACATCCCGCACCCAGTCACTGTGGGCCTCCAGCTTCTGGTCCTCCTTCCACTGGCCGTCCTCCTCCCTTGGGGAGACGGCATTTCGTGAGGTGACTCCTTCGCCCCCTCAGAGTCGGATACGGAGGCCGGCCTCGACCCACAGCACTTACTTCCACAGCTTGACCAGGTTGTCGCAGCCGCCTGAGACAAACCTCTTGACGTAGTTTGGCTTCTGACCCGACGGCTGGTCGATGAGGCTGCCAGGCACCACGGCCGGCGCCCAGCTCACCGCGTTACAGCCAATCTGACGGGTAGACGGAGAACGGCAGACACAGACAATGTAATGTCAGAGCTTAAGCGTATTTGTGTTTATTAAAAAAAGTTTCCCCTCAAGATAAACCTGGAAGGAGAGGAAAGAATGAAAGGGAGAAGAATAAAAAAATGCAAAGATACATTCATTTATCGCCCAGAGCGGGTGTACAGAAATTTTACATGCAATAAATCAAGTGAAAGATTTATAAGACATTTATTCCTCCTGTCACTTAAAAGTAGTAAAGGCTCTTGCTTTCAGGTTTGTCTGCGTAAAAAACAAAAATTCAAAAACACCGGGTTCAACAGTGATTGAATTTCCAGTAGACGGATGAAGGCAAACAGGAGGCCCAGTAACGTAGAGTAACGTGCTACTCTACTGGGAGAGAGTGAGAGAGACGGCCGAGCGGGGAGAGCTCACGGTGTGCGCGTTGGGGATCTTCTTGACGTCCCACTGGCCATCCCCCGAGAACGTCAGCAGCGAGATGGCGCCATCCGAGCTGCCACAGGCGAGGATGAGCCCAAAGTCGCAAGGACCCCAGCAGACAGAGTTCACTGCGGGGGGGGGGGGGGCAGCATTATTTCTATAAAAGCACCATCCCCAACGCCGCTATCCTTAATGATCTTAATGGGGCATAATGACACCTACAGTTTTAAAACTGACGCAATGAAGGGACGACAAAGGAGGGAAGACAAACTTCAACTGAACCCTGAGCTTCACCAAGCATGCTAACAAGTCAGAAATACAGGTATTCTCCGCTTTATGAGCGTTTACTTTATGGCATTTCACTTTCATTAGCACCCACTTTCGCTAACCAAAAGAAATCTGAAGACAATTTATGCTTTATCGAAAAAACGGCGAAATGGGAAAATAACGTTCAGCATTTTTTTTTTTAATCAGCAAGAGAATTATAGATATTCAGTCATGAACCGCAAAAAACTTCAGTCAACAACAGACTGCATATATGACGGTGGTCCGAAAAGATAATGGGCCTGAAAAATTCCCATTGGCTAGCTACCTTGCAGCAATCGTAACATCACAGCGCTACACATTTCTCACATTTGTGGTGATGCTGGTATAAACAAACAGCCTGTGTTACCAGTCGTATAAAAGTATTGCACATATAATTATGTACAGTACACAATACCTGATAATGATAAACAACTATGTTACTGGTTTATCTATTTACTATACCGTACTTTATCATTATTCAGGCTATGCCATACAGCATAGGTGGGTAGTAGGGTATATCATCTAGATTTGTGTGTAAGGGCTAGCAGTAAGCTAAAAATATTAAGGAGCATATTGTGATGGCCAAAAGTTAGTAATCTGTATTAGAGGTCAACCGATTGGCGATATATCGGGCCAATATTTGGCATTTCTTAATGTATCGGCATAGGCCGATATCCGACTGCAATACGCCTATTTACAGACAGGCACATCTGCGGGCAGCCCAGTGTTATTGTTGTTGTGGAACACGTGACCCATGCTGCCTTGTGCAGGACCCCAGCCAGAGGTTTTGGAAGAGTCCTGGGAGAAAATTAAGCTTAATATTGTGATCTTTCAAAGACCTATTTAACTGGTCTGCTATGAAATGTTGCTTCCCCGATCACAGACAGCGCCGTCCTCAGAGACACAGAGCTGCTAAGAACAATGCATGGCAGAGAAAACCGTTTGTTCTAAAGCGTGGTCACCATTCACCTGAGCTGAAGCTGACAGTGGTCCTTCTGTGCAACTTGCTTGCATTTGAGAGCGGAGATTCGAAGGATTTGTCAGACGTCTAGATAAAAAGTGCACGACTTTGCGCGGTTAGTTTCCTCATTAAACATGTCTATCCTTTACACGGGCTTACATATCGACACCGTCACAATCACTTGAGGCTTATGTTGTTATGTTGCATACAAGGCTGTGTAACACGACAAAGTCATTTTATTTTCTGCGATCGCTAGATTCTGATTGTGAATGTGGCTTGTAAGCTGTCTGCCTGCTAACGACAAACGACATGTTAGTGAAAGGTTTTGCGCCTTGTACACTACTCATCATACCATGATGCACTTATTTACTAGTGTTTTTTTCTTTCAAAATGTATTAGTGTAATTATACTGATGTGCATGGAATACTGGAACTGTAGAAAGAATTGAAGATGAAGGCACTATACGAAAAATGCTAACCTTGCATTTTTTCTTCTGTTTTAGTAATTGATGTCTGATGGCTAAACAAAAATCTAATCCTGTGTGGCAGCATTTCACCAAGCCAACACCAGGAAAAGCCGGGTGCAATATCTGCAGAAGGCTGGTGAATTTTCCTTCCCTCAGAAATGAGGAGTTTGCTGCTATATTGTGCACTAAAAGAGATTCTGATGCTATTATTATTGTTTATAAGTTTAAGTTATTGTTTACAAGTTGTAAATAGAGGGGAAAACGTCCAAAAAAAAAAAATCTGCGGCATATATCGGCCATCGGCTGACCCTGACTCCTAAATATCGGCGTCGGCTACTGAAAAAAAACCATAATCGGTCGACCTCGAATCTACAAAAATTCGGTGCATCCTTATAATTATCAGAGGACACCACATGCAACCTTTGTTATACCATGAGTAATTAGAGGGAGGTGAAGAAAGGGGCAGCTGAGGAGCCATGACATCTTTATAAAGAGATATAATTAAACAAGGTCAATTTACGGTGGTGGTGCGGCGATACTTTTTGCAGTTTAAACTCAAACACATTTTCCTGTAAATATAGTTTTCATTTTAATTTCAGTTCAAGAATCATGCTTTTAATAGCTGTTTTTGTTTATGTTTTAGTTTACGATAATAAACACTTGTCCCAACAAGCCCAATGCGCATGAACGCACTATTAATCGACACAGAATAAGCCCAGATTCTAGCCTAAACATTTTCGCAAACACTTATTCAATGGAAATTCTAAGGTAGCAGGCAGACAAGTTTATGGCTTTAATAATGAGCATATTTAGCAGCTACAAGGACAAAAGAAATTAAAAAGCTCCATACTGTAGCACTGAGGTTCCGGCGGGCAGCGAGGCAGCTTACACTGATGCCAGCCTTGTAAATAGTTCACATGTACATTTATGTAATCGTGCTGTATGGCAAAGTCAACTGTAGCGTTAAATGTTAATCGTTGTACAGTGTGTGAGTGCGCGTGCGTTACAATTATGCTGGTTTTTCCTATTCTGGCAGTCTAGAACAGCGCCTGTGAGTTTTCTCTTCCGTTTTAGTTTTTATGTGTTACTCGGTATAACTTTGCGCTTTTCGATCAAAAAAAAGAACCCATATAAATTAATGCTAATTTCTTATTCACTTCAGCCATTCAGGCTTACGAAAGGTTTCATAGTAACACCCTACTTTCGTAAAGTGGGGAATACCTGTACACAAAGACACACACACACACACACACACACACACACACACACACACAAATACATGTGATGTTTGTATATAAGGTAGTTTCATGCACATCTCATTATGCATAATTATGTCCATATTTATCCAAAACAGGATTGTGGAGCCCAAAAACCAAAAGCACACTAACTGATCTGTGACACAGACAAAGATGCATGGTGAGGGGGTACATGTGCGCTGCCACACACAGACCAATTCAAACTCCGCCCACTGACTTAGACCTGGCAGAGACTGACAACCCATGGTGATCCTGTTCACGTGGGGGCTCTGCGGCACTAACCTGACGAGTCGTGGCCTGTGTACTCAAACATCTTGTCCCAGGTGCCATTCTCCTCCTTCCAGATGATGACCTTGCGGTCATAGGAGCAGGAAGCTAGGATGTTTCCATACATGGGGTGTGCCCAGGCTACCTGCCACACAGGGCCCTCGTGGCTGTTGGAGGCAACCGGAGCAGAGAGGCAGCAGGTCAGAGGTCAGCATGGGGCCATTGGGCAGAGGAGGAGCCAGGGGTCTGTCGCTTATCACAAACTCAGAAACAACATCACCCACCAACAAATCACTACATATTATTTTCAGTGCAGATCTCTTTGTTCTGATTTCACCTGGGTGTCTAAGCGCAAGCATAGTGATGAGCAACATAAAAAAAACACATTTTAAAAACCTGTTAATGATGCTACAGGTCTGCAGATCCAATCAATGCAGTCCTATAACCAGAGATCATAAACACGCTTGGGAAATCCCATGACATTGATCAGCAAGTGATATCGATGAAGCCCATGTGTGGCAATATTATGCTTTGATGGCACAGGAGCTCAGTAAAACTGCTACACATCTCACCTCGAAAGCAAACGCAAACTCACCCTCTCAAATCTGCCACAAGGATCTGCCCTCCATTCTTCACATCAAATATCTTGACAGACCTGTCCGAGGAACACGTGGCCAACCTCGTTCCATAATAGTCCATCTGAGCGTCATGCTAAAGGGGGGACAGACGACAAGCAGCCTTTTCACTGGAGCCGCGACGGCAAAAAGGACAGGCTATTCTAACACTGGCAAAAGCAGGGGCTTCTACTCTCCAGCAACATCCAAAAACGCACTCAACCAAAGCAGGGGCAAACGTAAACTTCCTCTTATCTGACAGATAACGCTCAAATGTCTTCAGTTCCTGTGATTACAGGACACAAAGAATTACAGAAAATTAATATTAGTGAGTAGAGCAATACTACATACGATCATGTCCTCATGGGAAGTATCCACGGTGTTGATAACCGAAACCTGCAAATGAAAAAAAGAGCATCAACTTTAACATCCCACCAAGGTACACATTGAATAACCAACTCCTTGACTATCAGGTAACATGTTCAATGATGTATACAGGAGTTTTTGCTTTATCCACTGAAATATTGGAGTAATTTTAAAAGATTAAAACAATTAGGAAAAAGAAAACCAACTACGCTGCTTTTACCTACATTGATTTTTGAAAATGGGATGTACATTTGCACTGACGAACACCCTCAAGATTGGACAGATCCAAGAGTCCAAGCAAAAAAAAAACATAAAGGTACAAAAAAAAAAAGTAGTGGAAGTCGCAGTAACATAACGACGTTTTAGTTTTCCAGGCTGTTAAGGAAACAATACTTTCCAATCGCTGTTGTTTAACCCAGCTAAACAAACTGTAGTAATTATCAGGACAGTCATGTACAGACTGAGAATTCTGCCTGCAAAACACTTGTTAATAAACAGTTATGGTACGGGAATAAAAGATTCATCTACGGAACTATCACCCATCATATCTAAAGATTACAGAGCTGGACTCAGAGCCACGCTGGACGCGGGTTGAAAGTCCCATGAGGGGCCCTGCCAGAACTGCTAAAGTGAAATAATAATAATAATAAAAACTTTATAAGTCTATCTGCTTAACCGCAAAAGCGTTTGCCAAAATCCCAGCGAAATAATTACTCGTAATTAAGTTACCAGCTACCCAGCTATGTACCAGCTACTTGAATGAATCCATAGAAATTTCATATTTCCTTCACTGGCCAGCTAGTAGTAGTATTCAGACTTAATGATTTCCAGTGACAATCTACAAATAATGTTACGTTATCAGCTTGAAACTTACCATGGCTTTGTTGAACACGACCGATTTCTAATAATATTAATGTAATCGCTTTGATAGTCGCCGTTATTTATTTTCCCAGCTGTAACTCTCCCCGGTTTTCGACGTGGCAAGAGTGCCGCTCGCCGCCAGCTTGTCTTCCGTGTACATCCAGTTTCCGGTCTCGGTTGACAACAAAGCTTCGCGCTGAGAAGGTTCCGCCTTCGGCAAGCATTTCTTGACGCATCGTTCATAAGCCCCACATGGGGGCAGCATGGAGAGGAAAATTAATTTCGCTGCCTGCTATTTATATCACCCATTGCCTGCCTACTGTTCAGTGTCGTGTTTCTCAGTTTGTTCTTGGACCGAGAGTGTAATTTTGCCCCTGCTTACGCCATGTTCTCCGGTTAAACTCTTCTCCATTTTAAAAGTTATGTTTTAAGGATTATTTTATTGCTCTCAAATAAAGTATTAGGAATAAAATCAAAATGACTCACGTATCATACCACATCTCCAACCTGCTGGAGAAAATGACATCTACTGACAAAGATTTTAGGTAAGTCACACATTTAACAAACTATAGGACAACTGTTTACTTTAAACGTAAAACGTGTGTGGAAATGAAAAATCGATTTTCAACAATCTGATAATTAATCACGTATTTATATTGATGTTTTTGTGGGCCATTTAATTTAAAGTATTCCGAACAGTTATTTCCATACAACACTTAGTCATAGTGCATCGAGGACAGTCGGAGTGACAACTGGCATCGCTGCATATAATAATTATTTATTTGACGTACATTATGCAATTTGTATTTATGTTTACGGAAACGCAGACGTAAACAAATTAATAGTTTATTTTCTCCATTTGAAGGTATGTTATAATTATATAATCATTACTGATGTTACGTATGACTATGCTAATTCATGTGTTTAACCTAATAACACTGACTGAACATTTTTCCAATTAAGAAAATAGTCGCAATAAACATGTAATAAAAATAGGATAATTTGTAGTTACCAAAATATTTATTTGTTCTTAAATAATGAAAATATTTTTACGTTTATTAGGCCAAGTTGCAATGTTTTTGAAAAATATATAATATTTGTATGAATCGTTTGAATTTGGAAAGCAAATGATCATACAAAAAAGATCATTAAAGATATGGGGAATGTGTTGAATCTGGCAAGTACAGTATAAGGTTAAGAACTTTGCTCCAGCAACACTCTGCCTGGGTATACCAGTAACCTTGTTTGTTCTACTTGAGCATGGCACTACCTTCTGTCCATGCATGAAAACAGGTATATCATCAGTTGTTTATAGCATTACATACAACTGGACTTCTTTATGTTTATCGAAGTATATTAAAGCCTAATTGATGGCCCACTCATTATTGACTCTAGGTTTATGGCCACCAATGACCTGATGATGGAACTGCAGAAGGACTCCATCAAACTAGATGAGGACAGTGAGAAGAAGGTTGTGGCCATGTTGCTGAAGCTTCTCGAAGACAAGAACGGAGAGGTCCAGAATCTGGCAGTGAAGTGGTGAGACAAAACTGTTCCTTTGACCTGCAGAGGCCCCCTGCTGGAGAATGTTTGAAACATATTCATCCGCCCACCCAGTTATTTGTGATGATTTATCTGTGTGTGGTCACACTTGCCTAGACAGAAACACAGGCGGTATGGTATATAAATGAAACGGGACTTGGCATTAAAATGCAGTCAGTTTAAGACATCAACCTGTAACATGGTATGCCGGTTCACTGTAGCTTATGCTGTAGAACAGTGTTTCCTAACCCAGTCCTTGGAGAACCCCAGACAGTCCACATTTTTGCTTCCTCTCAGCTCCCAGCGCACCTGTACCAGGTATTCAGTGTTCCTGATTGGCTGGGACCTGGGAGGGAGCAAAAACGTGGACCGTCTGAGGTTTCCCGAGGACTTGGTTGGGAAACACTGTTGCAGAACCATGGGCCGACAGTTGGCACATGTTTTTGCTCCCTCCAAGATCCCTGAAAAAACGTGGACTGTCTCTGTCGCTCCCTGAGGACCAGATTGGGAAACACTGCTGTAGAATACAACAACTGTGTAAAACTCGAGTGCTACCATGAGACAAAATACAGACCTTGTTTGGAAATCCATGCTTACATCGATCCATATGTCACACCGATGTTTGATTGTATGTGGTATTTTGGGCAAATCTGAGCCGCTGTGCTAATCGCTGTGTAGCTTGGGCCCGCTGGTGAACAAGGTGAAGGAATATCAAGTGGAGACCATGGTGGACACCTTGTGCTCCAACATGATGTCAGAGAAGGAGCAACTGAGGGACATCTCCAGCATGGGGCTAAAGACCATCATCGCAGAGCTTCCTTCCTCCTCTTCGGGTATTTACTCTCTTGGATAACTGTGTTTTGCTGTTTCTCTGATTATTTTGTTCAAAATGTAACCTATAATATTTATAGGGATATTTTCGGGGGATTAATTGAAGATCAAAGCTCAAAGGTGCTGACTATTTGGATTGCAGCCCAGAAATCTTCAGTTCATCAGTCCATCATCTTAATGATGGTGAAATTTGTTGACACAGTTCAATATTACTTTATCATGTAACTTAGGGATAAGGAAAGTAAAACAGAGTTGCTAACTCAGAACATCGCTGAAATTGTGTTAGAGCTGATAGCCAGCTTTCTTAACTAATGACTGTACAGTATGTACAGGAGGTGGACAGTGTAACAGAAACACCACATGAAAAAACACTTTTAACTAAGAATTGACTAAATTTTATTCGCAAACAGATCTATGAAGGTGACTGCAGATGTGGAACTTTAAGTTCCAGAAAATAAAAATCCAGACCAATATTTTCTTTCAACCAACCAGATGAGTACTGTCACGGTGACTCAAGTGGGTGGTTAAAACAAAATCTTGGTCTGGATTTTTACATCCTGGTTATTACGTATTGGGGAGCGCGGACCAGGGAAGCAGTGGCAGGACTCGAGGTGTCAGGAGAATATGGGGTTTAATCAAAGGGAGGACACGATCGGGAGACAACCACATAACATCAATGACCAGACTGGGGAAACATACTGTAACGGCGACTTAAATACACAGGACTGATCAACATGACTGGAAACAGCTGGTAACATTGGGATTCCACACGAGGTAGCGAGGGGGGCGTGGCACATAGGAGGATCGGACGAGCAGGGCATGACACTGGAGCTGAAATTTCCACCTGCCTGAAAAGTCTGGAGCTGCTGTGAAGGCAAAGGGCTGCCCAGCTTCTTTCCGAGACCTGTACTTTAATATGCTTTTATTTTCTCATTTGCTCCCCCTGTACATACACCCACTTTCATTGGATGTCCACTTCAGTTAAACCTTAAGCTTTTTTACTATGCATTATGGAAACACACTGGCTGACAGATTTGTGTGCCGTGCAGGTCTGAATCTTACAGTCAGCGTCTGCAAAAAGATTACGGCCCAGTTGATCAGGGCAATAGGGAAGCAGGAGGACGTGTCGGTGCAGCTGGAGGCCCTAGACATCTTGTCGGACATGTTGAGCAGGTAGTGTGCTTTTCCTAGTATGATATATGGCATTCATTTTCACCAAATGTTTAAGGAAGAGGCCAGCTCGCGGTGAGTGGGATTATCATGGACCTTCAAAGAAAGTCACTATCTGGAATCATTGACAGGCCCACAGTCAGTAGTGCTTCAAGCTTATGAGGTGTTTTGGGGGATGATTTTAAATTTGGAGCATATTGCCCACAATAATCCCACGGCTCAGTGGGTATAAAGGTTCGGCTGCTTGAGCAGATCCCCGCTGAGTCCCGTGCCCCCGCAGGCTGAGCGGCACGCTCCTCAGCTTCCACGCATCCATCCTGGACAGCCTCCTGCCCCAGCTGACCAGCCCACGGCTGGCTGTCAGGAAACGCGCCATCATCGCCCTCAGCCACCTGGTGGCGTGCTGCAGCAGCGCCCTCTTCAGCCAGCTCATGGAACACCTGCTCGCGGAGCTCTCTCCCGGGCAGGTAACCTTGGCCACCCGCACCTACCTCCAGTGTCTGGCCACGGTCAGCCGACAGGGGGGACACAGAATAGGTGAGCAGTGCATCCTATTTACACTAGGGGGTGCTAGACTTGTATTGTTTAAATGTATTAAATAAATATCCCCTGGGCTATGGGGATATAATGACTCGAGGAGCACAGTGTTCCTAGCTGCTCATGTATGGGTGTGTGGGTGAGGGTTCAGGTTCCTTCTGTGTTTTCAGCCATACAAAACTGAATTTGCATCGGTACACTCATATACTTCACTGATTGAAATCTTACCCACGTTTCCACAGGGCAAACAAAACAGCCATTAAAACTGGATGAGATTGCTGATGCATGATAATAAGTTATATCATTGTCATAAGTAGCTGCGTGACTCAGGATCAGATTCATACTAGGAGGTTTATTTTAATACAGCTATGGTGAAAGACACAGTACTGAATCTGTGCTGCTGTTTGTTCACCCATCCAGTCTATTGTAGGGGACACACACAAGTCTGGGGTACACGCAGAACGTGTATTGTATTGGAATTTTAATTACACGAAAATGTTCTGAGGGCAGAAAGAAAAATTATTGGTTCAGAGAGATAACCAATCAGATTGTAGAGGAGGCAGGACTAAGACATCAGATTGGTTGGTCCCATCTCCTCTGCTTGCTTTGACCTACCTCTTCTACAATCTTATCAATTATCGCTCCAACCATACGTGCACATATTATTAGTGCCCAATAGAAGGTGGTATTGCATCAGAGTGGTTCATCTGCTATCTCTGTTGGTTAATTTTATCACAGGTGAACACCTGGAGAAGATAATCCCACTGGTAGTGAAGTACTGTGGTGTTGAGGATGATGAGCTGAGGGAGCACTGCTTTCAAGCCTTTGAGGCTTTCGTGCGCAGGTGAAGCAGATTGTATATTTCATCAGACATTCCTCTGTACTGCAGCATCATGAGAGTAAATCAGAACATGCAAAATTTTTAATTCCAGTGACAAACACAGACAATGCATTGTAGTGTCGTGACTTTCTGTTAGATACATAACCAATAACACTCATTTGTGCTATTGTTATTTGTTATTGTCTTATAAGGTGTCCCAAGGAAATGTCATGTCATATCTCCACAATCATCAAACTTTGTTTGAAGTACATTACGTATGACCCCAACTACAACTATGATGCTGATGAAGAAGATGAAGACGAGTCCATGGACATTGAAGATGACGACCAAGGTGTCACATATTACCCTCCACGTGTTCTGAAATAGTGTTGTTGAGCAAACATGAATTGATAGTGTTTTCATGTCCGTATTCGTTTCTCATTTTGCATGAGTAATCATGACAGCAATACTTATTTTTAATTAACCTCAACCCGATTCCCGGCCCATCCAACCGTCGCTTCATCAGGTTCCGATGAAGAATACAGTGATGACGACGACATGAGCTGGAAGGTTCGGCGTTCCTCTGTGAAATGCTTGGAGGCTGTGGTCAGCACACGGAGAGACCTGTTGTTGGAGTTGTACGGGTCTGTGGCCCCCGCCCTAGTGGGCCGCTTCAAGGAGCGCGAGGAGAATGTCCGCACCGAAATCTTCCTGGCCTTCATTTCCTTGCTCCGGCAGACACGACCGCTGCAGGGCCCTCCCCAGCCTGGAGATAAGGAAGACCCAGCACTTACCTTGCTAAAGAAACAGGTAGAGAGGAAACAATGCTGCACCTTCCCATGAATATCGCTTCCCCCAGGGCAGAAGTGTCAAAGATCCATAATGTTCTCTTAGTGTTGTTTCTGGTTTCGCAGGTCCCCATTATCGTGAAGGCTTTACACCGACAGCTGAAAGAGAAGAGCATCAAGTCCAGACAGGGTTGTTTCAGTCTTCTCACTGAGCTGGCCGGTGTGGCACCAGGCGTCCTGGGAGACCACATACCAGCACTCATTCCCGGTGACCACAGGATTCCAACTAACATTTGTCCCTCAAAAGCTACACAAATAATGTCAGATAATATACAGGGCAGCAAAAACTATAGTGGACATATACTTTGAATCTGAAGGTTACCAATATGAGACTCAGGAACTGCCCTACTATAGTACTCTTAATTAAGACACATTTCATAAATTCAAAATATTTAGTTGTAAAAGTAGTTAGTGTTAATACTTGACTCCATTATGTTACTCGCTCAAAATAGAATGTTGAGAGTTAACAGAAAATAGCTTGAAGTAACGGCAATGTTTCTTTCCACCAGGTATTGTGTATTCTCTCACAGATAAGTCCACCTCCTCCAACATGAAGATTGATGCTCTCTCCTTCCTCTATGTTCTCCTTTGCAATCAGCCTCCTGATGTATTTCACCCGCACATCAGTGTCATCCTGCCCCCTGTGATCTTGTGCATTGAAGACCCCTTCTACAAGATCACCTCAGAGGCGCTCCTGGTCACACAGCAGATCGTAAAGATCCTGAGGCCCCTTGAGAAACCACAGTCTTCAACCTTTGATACCAGGCCTTATGTGAAGGACCTTTTTGCTGCTACTCTTAAACGGCTGAAGGCAGCAGATATTGACCAGGAGGTGAAAGAGCGAGCAATCTCTTGCATGGGCCATATTGTATGTCACCTGGGAGACCAGCTAGGTGCTGACCTACAGTCCACCCTGCAGATCTTCTTGGAGAGGCTGAAGAATGAGATCACAAGGTTGACCACAGTGAAGGCACTCACCCTTATATCAGCATCTCCACTTAAAATTGATTTGAGGCCAGTGCTGCCTGAAGGTGTTCAGATCCTAGGTTCCTTCTTGAGGAAGAACCAGCGTGCTCTCAAGCTAAGTACTTTGACAGCCCTGACTGTCTTGGTGATGAACTATAGTGACAGTCTCAAGCCTCCAATGATGGAGTCAGTTGTGAATGAGCTGCCTGCCCTCATCAGCGAAAATGACATGCATGTGTCCCAGATGGCCATCACACTGCTCACTGGCATGACTAAAGTTTGCCCTTCTTCTCTGACCAAAATTGGCAGCAATGTTCTGCCAGAAGTGCTCAACTTGGTCCATTCTCCTCTGCTACAGGGTGGAGCCCTTGGAGCAATCCTTGAATTTTTTCAAGTACTTGTGGTAACTAAAGCCAGCAACATTGGCTACAATGAACTCCTTAAGGCTCTCACAGGCCCATTCCATGGTTCTGAGAAGTCCAGAGACACCATGCCAATGCATAGACAGTCATATTACTCTGTGGCTAAATGTGTGGCTGCACTTTCCACCACATGCCCAAATGATGCCTCAGCAATGATCAATACCTTTGTCCAGGAGGTCAAGAGTCCGAAGTCATCAGAGTCTACAAGGATCCTGTCATTCCTGTGTCTTGGGGAGGTTGGTCGTTGCATGAATTTGGGAGGCCAGAAGGAGCTGAAGACAATCATACTAGAGGCCTTCTCCTCCCCGCATGAGGAGATCAAGACAGCTGCTTCTTATGCCCTTGGTAACATCTGCGTGGGGAACTTGAAGGAATACCTTCCCTTTATGCTGAAGGAGATTGGCAGTCAGCAGAAAAGACAGTACCTACTACTGCACTCCCTGAAAGAAGTGATCAGTGCTTCCTCGGCCGAGAGCCTGATGCCTCACGTGGAGGAAATTTGGGCACTGCTCTTCAAGCACTGTGAGTGTGCAGAGGAAGGCACACGGAATGTGGTGGCAGAGTGCCTGGGCAAGCTAACCCTAGTCAACCCCTCTCAGCTCCTGCCCCGACTCAAGAAGCAGCTGTCTTCAGGTAATAGGTAACAGCATCATCAGACCAGGCAAACTTGCTTTTATGCAGCTGACATGGGAAACCTTTCATTTCAGGTTCTCCTCACTCCCGCAGTACCGTGGTCACAGCCATTAAGTTCACCATTGTTGATCAGCCCCAGCCCATAGATGCACTCCTCAAAGACTGCATAGGTAAGAGAATGAACAACACAGCTTGGATGTGTAATGGGAGTGTTGTGTTGCTCAGTGGGTTAGAATGCTGTGCCCGTAGGGAAAGTCTCCGGTTCATATTTTGTGGTCAACAGAATGATTTCACCATGATGTCCTTAACTCCCAATTACTCCAGGGACTGGCTGACCCTGCTCTCTCAATTGTATGTTGCTTTGGATAAAAGCATCTGGTAAATAAATAAATGAATGCAATGGCTCAGGTGGTGTCTGTGACTTTGTGTGTCTATTTTTTTTGCCCGTCAGGTGACTTCCTGAAAACATTGCGGGACCCAGACCTCAATGTGAGGCGAGTGGCCCTAGTGATGTTCAACTCAGCGGCTCACAACAAGCCTGCGTTGATTCGAGGGTTACTCTCCTCTGTCCTTCCACTCCTCTACAATGAGACCCAGATTAGAAAAGAGCTCATCCGTGAGGTATCACATCACGTCCTGTGGATGTAGCAGTTACATATTGTGTTCCATGGTGTTCCAATTCAGCGGTTGCATCCTTCTAAGGCTGAGCTGAAAGCGTTGTGAAATGGGATAGTCTTGACTACAGATAATTTCCTATTTACATCATCAGTGGTTCTCACTCTTACCCTTGCATCACAAAACGCCACTCCAATCACCTAGCCAGGACACATCCACTTTACCTCCATGCAATGAATCTTGGGATAGATTGGGCCATGAAGGATCTATCAGGGGCATCCTTCCTAGCATGGGACAAGGACGCATTCCTAGGTCGCACTTGAAGGAGCTTTGAAATGGCGCAGCCTTGTTGCACCACTATGACGCATCAACCTTCAAATGCAGCCTTTGAAGGATGGAACGCCTATACTGGGACACAGCCAATGTGTACCCAGAGGTACTGCAACAGGTCTCCTCCCAGGAGGATTATTAAGAAGTACCAGTTAGCTGATGGATCTTCTAATGCAGGTAGAGATGGGCCCCTTCAAGCACACAGTTGATGACGGACTAGATGTCCGGAAGGCAGCATTTGAGTGTATGTATACCTTGCTGGACAGCTGCTTGGATTGCCTGGACATCTTTGAGTTTCTGAATCACGTGGAGGAAGGTCTAAAGGATCATTATGACATCAGGGTAAAGTGAAAAATACATGCAAATGTTAAAGACTGGAAATTATCACACATTCCCTGAGTTAAATCTGAACTTAAGGTTGTTATATTAAAATGTACCAAATAGCTAAATGACTAGAACTTCATACTACTCAGGAAGTGTCCTTCAAAATGAGCCATGTTAACGTAGACCTCTTCTCTTTCTAAGATGCTCACCTTTATCATGCTGGCCAGACTTTCCTCACTGAGTCCCAGTGCTGTCATGCAAAGACTTGACCGACTGGTTGAGCCGCTTCGAGCCACATGCACTACCAAGGTAACACACTGCCTAGTACTACTCCTGCAGCCTTCAGTGCAGGGGATGTCCTTATAGGACCATATAAACCATGTTTGTGGATAAATACGGTTGTGTATAACAGCACAATCAAGGCAGTTCTACACTCGAGGTTGTGTTAGAAGCTGCTGAATGTTAATGAGATTCAAGTAAGACATTGTGCTATATTTCCAGTAGAGGGCAGTATTGTTTCGAAATGTCGACATACTCCATAACTACAGGTGAAGGCTGGCTCGGTGAAGCAGGAGTTTGAGAAGCAGGAGGAGCTGCGGCGATCAGCAATGCGAGCAGTGGCAGCACTCCTGTCCATCAGGGACATAGAGAAGAGCCCTGCCATGGCAGACTTCGCCAGTCAAATCCGCTCCAACGCCGAAATGTCCTCTATCTTTGAGAGCATTCAAAAGGATGATTCGACTTCTGGCATCGCAGAGACCATGGACACCAGCTAGAACTGATCCTCCCAGTACTGCATTGCCTTAACAAAAACATACTATTAAAATACCTGGTTCTTCAAATCACAAATGTTTCATATTCTAGATATGAAACTGAAAAAATGGGCGTGTTTCCAATTTTTTAGTAATTCAAAGATTTTGAATCAACTGTACTGATGATTCCAAATTCCCTGCAGTCTGTGGAATGGAATAATTTGCTCTGATCTATTCTGGTCTCTGTATTAGGGGAGGCCATTAAGTCTAAAATATATCAGAATTTCGGGCAGGATCACAATCCACCATCTCACCATGAGTCGTTTGCATTTTGGATTTTAAGACTATTTGCAAGCTACTGAACAGTACAACTAAACTAATTCCATTATTTAAAAAAAATATATTGCCCTATAAGGAGACAAAACCTAAAAAAAATAGTAGTCTTTTGGGTGTTTTCTTTTGAAGTGGTTAAAAAGGTTTGTCATATTGTCATCCAATATGCTAGCCACATCTTGGCAAATTTTGCAAATAAACTGTGGGTTTTTGAAAATATAATCAAGTTCCCCATCACCGGTTCTGCTTTTTCGGGAACCAAGTCCTCCATGTCATGACAATTTAATCGTTCATGATCTAATCGTCAACTTGCGCACCCCTAATCTGTAGTTTACTCATGAACTTAATATAAAATTATCCCTTTTAACCAACTTTCCAGGTTCTTCATCACATCTCCCTAAAAACAGTCTCATTGTAGGTAATATCCAGGCTTTTATGCTTCCAATATAGTCACATACGTAATCAATGTACACACCTCTCTCCTCCCCCCAAAAAAAGCAGTGAAACATCTTTATTAGACAGACGAACAGATCACTCATTCTCCTTACCATGGAGCCTGTCATTTGGATTGGTTATCTTTACTGTCAACTGAGCAGCTCTTTCCACAATCAATTTTCTGTTTTTTCAAGACACTATACTGCCAAAAGAATTGGGACACCCCTCCAAATCATTGAATTCAGGTGTTCCAATCACTTCCATAGCTACAAGTGTATAAAATGAAGCACCTAGGCATGCAGACTGCTTCTACAAACATTGCTCTCATGAGCTCAGTGAAGTCAAGCGTGGTACCGTAATAGGATGCCACCTATGCAATAAGTCCATTTGTGAAATTTCCTGGCTACTAAATATTCCAGGGTCAACTGTTAGTGGTATTATAACAAAGTGGAAGCAATTGGGAACAACAGCAACTGAGTAATGAAGTGGTAGGTCAGGTAAAATCACAGAGCAGGGACAACACATGGTGAGGCGCACAAAATACAGAAGTTACCAACTGTCCACAGAATCAATAGCCACAGACCTCCAAACTCTGTGTCCTTCAGATTGGCTCAAGAACAGAGTGTAGAGAACTTCATAGAATGAGTTTCCACGGCTGGGCAGCTGCATCCAAGCCTTACATTAGCAAATGCAATGCAAAGCTTCAGATGCAGTGGTATAAAGCATGCGGCCAATGGAGTGGAGACGTGTTCTCTGGAGTGATGAGTCACGCTTCTCTGTCTAGCAATCTGATGGACGAGTCTGGGTTTGGTGGTTGCCAAGAGAACAGTTCTTGCCTGTCTACATTTTGCCATGTGTAAAGTTTGGTGAAAGGGGGATTATGGTGTGAGGTTGTTTTTCAGGGGTTGGGCTTGGCCCCTTAGTTCCAGTGAAAGGAACTCTTAATGCTGTAGCATTGAAAGTCATTTTGGACAATTTCATTCTCCCAACTTTGTGGGAACAGTTTGGGGATGGCCCCTTCTTGTTCCAACATGACTGCGCACCACTGCACAAAGCAAGGTCCATAAGGACATGGATGAGCAAGTCTCGTATGGAGGAACTTGACTGGTCTACACAGATCCTTGACGTCAACCTGATAGATCACCTTTGGGATGAATTAAAGTGGAGACTGTGAGCCAAGCCTTCTCCTCCAACATCAGTGCCTGGCCTCACAAATGGTCTCCTGGAAGAATGGTCAAAAATTCTGATAAACACACTCCTAAACCTTGTGGACAGTCACTCCAGAAGAGGATGTAGTTGCAAAGAGTGGGCTAACTCCATATTAAAGCCTATGTATTAAGGATGGGTTGTCATTGAAGTTCATGTGTGTGTAAAGGTAGGTGTCTCAATACTTTTGGAAATATGGTGTACATTGTGTGTGATTTTGGCAAAGTGGGTTCTAGAAAAATGTGACAAAGGTGGGAGTAGAGAGGAAGTATTGATGTTAAGTGAAATCAAGAGCTGATAAACAAAAAACCCTGATATTCTTTTCTGTTTAAAATTAAAACTAAAAAAAAAAACCTTCTCATTTCATTCCAGTTACGATATTACATTAAAGTACAATTCACCCTGTATCTGTTAGCATTATAATGGTATTAAGCAACAACTTGCATTTAAATGCAAATTGTATTGTATAGTAATTAAATGCAATTTGTATTTAATGCATTTAAAACCCACAGTGAGTTTTGCAACTTACTTCTTCCGATACAAAGTTTAAACATATCATCTGCATTTTGATAAAGTAAAATCATTTTAACATATGCTGAAAATCAACTTAAAACAGTAGCTACCCATCAAAAATCAATGGCAATTCACTCTGTCACAGGTTGTCTTCCATCGCCTGTCCATTAGGGGGTCAGGAATGGAATGGGTATTACCCTGTGATTCTCTCCCTCCTCAAAACCCAACAAGAATATGCCAGACTCTGCAGGGATCTCAGAGGAGGTAGGTGATACCAAATTCCAACATGAAAAGTCCTAAAGTTTAAGAGTAGCTACAGTGTAAACAAGACTCTGAATACCGGATTGCGGAATTAGCCGTGAGCTGTCAATCACAGCCCAGTAACCTTAAATCGACCAAAGAGAAGCTGGTTAAACCCTTGCAATAGATATAAGTGCATGGTAAAAGGAACCACGTGGGAATTTTAAATCCCCATTTCTCCCATGACTGGAGAGTTTTAGCAGACAAAACTAAAACTAGAAGCAATTTATCCAATAACTGATACTCTGAGCAATCTAGAAGCAGACCTATGTTAAGTTTAACAAATGGGGTGACTGTCACCTCCTATTCCAAAAATGTTAAGTCTTGGTTACTAATTAAGCAATTAGAAGATTTACAAAGACAATTACACATTTATTGCAAACTGTTCTTACTTGCTGCTGAGCATAAGAGCTTCCAGCTCCTTGACGTTGTGGACCAGATAACTGAACCCTGAAGACTGCAGCATGTGTTTCGTCTTCTTGCTGCTGTCGTAACCGTTGGCCATTTGACCCTTGAATCTCCACCGGACCTGGTTGTCGGTACCTCTAGGTTTGTGCCAATTTTTGTAAAGGATAAACAGACATTATTCACACACACACACACACACACACACACACACAAAAGCACAAATAAAGAGCACAAAGCAAACAGTATTACACATCATTAGGAGTACATACCGTGATTTTCACACACTGGTCTGACTGATGACAAATTAATTTTTTTGTTCGTTTCTTTAGAATTTTTGCTTTATCAGATTTCTAAGGGTCGCTATGGTACCTATAAACATCAGCAACCTACTCGTTTATAGCTGACAGATGTTCGGTATTATCGGGCAGCAAAGTCAGCATTCTGGCAGCTATAACACATGTAGTACAAATGTGGTGCAGGGGTAGTAGATCACTAAGAGAAAATGTCAGTTTAAGCAAATACTTAGCTCAGACATCTATAGAAAAATTGCGAAGCGTACTTATATTATGTCCCAAAGCTACCCGACAGCCTAATTCAGACTGGGCGAATGAATTTTAATTCTGATATACTTCAGCCGATAAACTGATAAATATTAGAACAAGCAAACGCCATATGTACGTAGTGAGTTATCAATTACTAGTCAAAGTTTCTCTGAGAAATCCTACACCAAACAGCTGGAAAATAAGATGACAGGCGACTTTTACAGCAGTGTGAAGCTGGCAAGAATAAGGGGGAGAGTTCCGGTCGCTGTTTCCGCTTATTGTGTCAAAATAAAAGTTCGGTTTTCATACGCGCTTAATGCATGTAAGCATTAATTTGGTAAATTATATGCAAGAATAATCAAAAGTACTGTGATATATTATAGTTACATCGCCAAATTTTATAATAAATAAAATGAATGTATTATTACACTAAGAAAATTATATATTTAGCTTATTTTATATCTAATATATTTAAAATATTTCTTACACAACTTTCCTTACTTCTTACTTTAAATACATTGGCGAGGGGAACTAGGTTACAAACCCAGCAAACATTTTTGCTGGCACTAACCCCTGTTTCTTCAAAATGCATTAGTGGAATGTACATAACTAGGGTTAAAGCTGGCACAATCTTTTAAGTTTGTGTTGTGCTTATACATTTGACCTATTTGACCTATGTTAAATATATCTTTATTTTAAATATCCTTTTAAAATTATAATTATTATAATTCTTATTTAGGGAAATGTAACTGTTCATCCTAATTTTTTTCAAAAGAAATTGTGTCTTACTATACCACAGGGATTATTTATTTGCTTATGGGGAATACTGTTTATTGAATGTTTACTACTTAAAAATCAGCTCAAATTTCTCCAAAAACATTAAATTATGCATAAAAGTATAAAAAGCGTAAAACATGCTTTATTTTATCATTGACATTGGTTCAAGTACTTCTAGTGTAGTTTAGTGGTGAAAGAGACGCTTCACCTACTTTCCTTCAACAATCTCCAGAATACAGATTTTGTGAGAAAAGCCTGTTCTGGAAGATCATGGCCACTTCTCCAACTTGTGTCAGAATCCAGTCCCGTAGTCTTCTATCACTGTAGACAATTAGCCCAAAAAGAATTATATTTAACTTAAAATTGAATTAACAATTCCATAAATCTGTCAAATGCAAAACATTAGACGAAATATATGTTTTTATTTTTGATTATTAGGTCAATGGTAAACAAATAAGCAAATTTAAATATGTAAAATATATCACATAATATTTTACCTTCAATTCACAAACGAGGCTGAAATCCGTTTTCGAAACGAGAAACCAGCAGACTCAATACGAAGCTGCGAGTTACCTTGACAGCTCAGAGCATGCAAGTTTTTATTTTGAAAAATGCTTTGTTATTACCATGACAACGGAACTACTTCCGGTTCATTATTCTCGTTTGTTCTTGTGACAGTGACAGTTCTTGCTGCAGCTTTCACACAGAAGACGGGAAAAAGCAACGTGAAACCGGAAGCACGTGTAGCGCTTCAGCTGTGAGTGGTAGTGACGTCAAGACTTGGAAAAAAAATATTGAATCTTGGTTGCTTGAACCCTGGAATATGTGATAAATCCTATTGTTTTCATGGCTATATTCACAAATGTAAATATCTTCATAGGAGACCATGTTTTCTCTCTCAATGGAGCGTTACTTTATCCCTCTAAACCAGCGTTTCTCAAACCAGTCCTCGGGGACCTCCAGACGGTCCACGTTTTTGCACTCTCCTAGTTTCCTGGGAGTTGGGAGAGAGTAAAAAC
>JAODKF010000138.1:3516422-3528951 GCA_026779585.1 Mormyrus proboscirostris
TGTAGTGGAAGCTAAAACCCTGGGTTCCTTTAAATCAGAGCTAGATAAGATTTTAACAACTCTGAGCTATTAATTAAGTTCTCCCCAAACGAGCTTGATGGGCTGAATTGCCTCCTCTGGTTTGTAAATTGTAAAAAATTGGTCAACAGCTTTTGGGGGGAGGTGGGCGTGACGCATCTTCCTGAGGAAGTACATTCTTTGTTGGACCTTTCCTGTCTGGGGCTTCATGTTTAAATGGTGTGTATGCACAAAAATGTTGTGTACATCCATTTCTATGCTCACATAGAGATGTATAAAAATGAAACTTGGTGTAGCGATACGTGCATTCACACGGCAGGTCCAGACATGGCGTACACATGTTTGTGCTTGGTTTTGTAAACGGACAGCACCCAGTGGTAAGTCATTGCTACTGCGGTTTACCATTTTAAACTCAAGATCATGACGCTGACTTTATGCAATACACTGACATTATTTGTATGTTTTTTACAAATGTACGGCACCTGATTTTTAGTTAACGACTTAATTTGTAACAAAACGGTGCTGCAGAAGATGACAAAACTATTACAACCACCATGGCGGCTCTTGCATTACTAGAAAATATCGCAAAAGGAAGAATTAGAAGAGAACGTGTATTGGAGCTATGTGCTGAACTGAGGCCAGCATTACAAAGGCAGATGATGAAGAATTGCGCTATACCTGTCCCGTTACAAGTTCTGTCCACTCTTGGGTTTTTAGCCACAGGAGCTTTTCAGCGAGAACTTGCGGACCGATCGGGTATTTCATCACTGAGTCGCGCCATGCCAGTTGTATGGGACGGCATAATCCGCTTGCCACCCAGGTATATAAAAATTCCTTACACTGTGGTCGAACAGGCAAACATTAAAGCGCAATTCGCAGCATTGTCCGGTTATCCCAATGTAATCAGAACCATCGACTGCACACACATTGCTATAAAGGCACCTTCAGAGTATGAATTTGCTTATGTAAATAGAAAGCATTTTCATTCCATTAATGTGCAAATAATATGTGATGCTAAAATGCGTCTCATTAATGTTGTGGCTAGATGGCCTGGCTGAACCCATGATTTGTTTGTTCTCAGAAATAGTAGTGTTGGGAACAAACTTGAAAATGGTATAGTGTGTGATGGCTGGCTTCTCGGTAAGAAGACTTGTGTTTTATACTTTTGGGCCAAAATTACAAATTTTGTGCATGATGCAGCCATATGACAACTTCTTAGGGGACAGTGGGTACCCACTGAAGGCGTGGCTTCTCACCCCTCTCGCAAACCCACAGAGTGAACAAGAGCGACGTTATAATGATGCCCATTTTCGGGCTCGGGCGGTGGTAGAGTGCACTATAGGGCAGCCTAAGGGCCATTGACGATGCCTGGACAAGACCGATGGGGTGCTGCTCTATAGTCCACAGAAAGCATGTCGCATTGTGCACGCATGTAGCGTGCTGCATAATGTGGCACAACATCGTGGCTTGCCTGTACCAGAAGAGCTGAGGAATGATGAACCTGACCTCGACCCAACAAATGTTTCGGCAAATGGGGCAGCGTTACAACTTTGAATGCAATAGAAAGAATGTAAAATCGGGTAATCAAATGCAGAATTTATTTTTTCACTATTTCTTTTAACATGTAGTTAATGTCAGATAGCACAGCATGTGCATTTTTCAGTTCATTTGCAACATCTGTTACAGCATTTATTATTGCATTTTGTGACTGCAGCACAGCTTCTGTGAGCTTCTGGTCGCTTCTCAATTTCTGAGGCACGGGGGTGTGTGTGGCCAGCACCCGATGATGTGCTCGGCACAGCAGCGCCTTCACAACCGGAAGTCCACAGATCATCCACAGCACGGGGTCACTTTTTGTACTACTGTCTGAAACAGAATAGACATGAGTACTGCCGCATGTGCTGCCTGCTTGTTCAACTTAACTACGCAAATAAATCAAACAAGTACAGTATGATAGATATATAAATAAATAAAAACTCAGCCGCGCTGATGTCAGAGTCCCCTTCACCCACTGACAAGATTCCCGTTAAACCTGTATGTCCAATAACAGTAGCAACTCGCTGCTCAAAAGGTGTGAGCCCTGGAATTCCGCTACCTCCCCCAGTGGTGTTGAGACTCTTACGGTGAGCTGCTACTTGCTTTTTTACGTCGACTTTAACATCAGACCATTTCTTTTTCATTTCGGGTACTGTGTGACCTTCCGAACTTACATTTTTAAGTGCCTCTATAACGCTGTGCCACTCCGTCAATTTTCTTTTGTTGCTGATGCCACTACTTAATATACCAAACAGATTTTTTTTCTCTTTCCTCAGTTTCAGTAAGCAAGACCGTGTGCCTTGGCCATTGTTTTTTAACAAAACGTTGAACAAAGCGGGTACTTATATCGATTTGCATATTCAAATATACATAATTATGGGCGGTTCGGGGGGGTGACTGGGCTCGTTCACATGCATAAAATTTTACGCTAATTGTGATTTATAAAGGGAATGTGCGTAGATCTGTGCTTGCGCACAGTTTTATGCATCTAGATTTTTTCTTGCTTACACACATTCCTAGTTTTGTCTGTACGCCATGTTTTAGTGTGAGTTCTATGCACGTCGTTATACATGAAACCTCTGGTGAGAGATGTTCGTGGACCAGATGAGATTGGTGGAGATGTGGACCCCTAGGAACTTGAAGCTCTCCACCCTCTCTACCTCTTCTCTGTCAATGTAGAGGGCAGAGTGCTCAGCCCGCTTGGCTCTCCTGAAGTCCACTATCATCTCCTTGGTTTTGGATGTATTCAGTTCCAGGTTATTGCTGTCACACCATTGCCTCAGCTGCTGAACCTCCTCCCTGTCGGCTGATTTGTCATTGTTGTCAATCAGTCCTACAATGGTGGTGTCGTCAGCAAATTTGATGATGGTGTTGCTGGTGTGAATGGGAAAATAGTTGAAAATGAAAAGGGAATAGAGGAGGGGACTGAGGACACACCCCTGGAGTGTGCCTGTGTTCAGGATGAGAGTGGGGGAGATGTGGTCTCCTATCCTGATGTTCTGGGGTCTGTTGCTGAGGAAGTCCATTATCCAGGTGCACAATGAGCTGCTTAGGCCCAGGTTGCTCAGCTTTTGAACCAGCTTGTGAACCATACTGTATTAAAGGTGGAGCAGAAGTCCACAAACAGCATCCTCATGTAGATGTTACTGTTGTCCAGATGTTTGAGGGCTGTGTGGAGAGCTGTTATTTTGGCATCCTCAATAGTGGCCTTAATGTAGGGCATGATGAGTCTTTCCAAGCACTTTGTGATGATGGTAGTTAAAGCACCTGGGCGGTAATCATTCAGGCAGCTCACTGTGCTCTTCTTCTTGGGCAGTGGAACAATGATGGCTGACTTACAGTAAGGCAGGTCGGAACTACAGACTGCAGTAGCAAGAGGTTGAAGATGGTTGTGAAAACTTGTGCTAACTGGTCTGCACATGCCTTGAGTACCCTCCCTGCAACTCCCATCTGGGCCAGTTGCTTTCATCACATTGACTCTGCGCAAGGTGGTTCTGACCTGATGCTGCTGCAGCTGGATGGGGGCGTTGACCCTTTTTGGAAGAGTGTGGGCCATGCTATTGTGTTGGTCGAAACTGACGAAGAACCGATTTAGGGTGTCAGGTAGGGTGCTGGTGGAGCAGTCTGCCGGTGTGTGGGTGTCTTTGTAGCTGGTAAGTGCCTTAATACCCTGCCACATATGCCTGGAGCTGTTGCTATCAAAGTGTTCCTCGATGCGCTGTTTGTGACTGCGCTTGGCCTTTTTGATGCCTTTCAGCAGGGACTGAATTGCCTCTTTGTAAGCCTGCTGATCTCCTGACTTAAAGTCAGTATCTCGTGATCTGAGCAGGGCACGTACCTCGCTGTTGAGCCGCAACTTCTCATTTGGGAACACATTAATAGTCTTTGTTGTGGTAACATTCCCAGTGCAAAAGAAGACGTAAAAGAGCACAACAGCTGTGTGACCATCTAGGTCTGTTCCCTCTGCAAATATTCCCCAATCCGTAGTGTCAAAACAGTCTTGTGGGGCTACGGTGGCATCCTCAGTCCACACCTGAGTTGTTTTAACTGTTGGTCTTTGTTTATAAATTAGAGGTCAAACTTATAAGGAGGTATGAGGGACAGAGCGAGATGGTTTGAAAGTGTGGCAGAGGGGTGGCTTTGTAGGCCTCTGGAATGTTGGTGTGCTCCAGAATGTTATTTTTCCTTATTGGAAAGCACACGTTTTTTATATATTCCGGACAGTACAAGCTTCAGGTTTGCATGGTTAAAGTCTCCCGCTGCAATTATAACACAGTCCGAGTGCGGCTTTTGGTTAATGGAACGTTGTAAATTCTCAATGGCTAGCTTAGCATTAGCCTGTGGCGGAACATAAACCATGGTTATAATGACGGACATAAACGCTCTCGGCAAGTAGGACGGTCTACATTGTACCATCAGGTATTGTATGTCCGGACAACAGTGAATGTCTTTATCTGTGGTGTTAGTGCACCAGTTGTTGTTTACAAACACACACAATCCACCTTACCGCTTCTTAACAGACTCAGTTGTTCTGTCTGCTCTGAAGGTAGCATAGCCCGTTAGCTCGGTGGCAGTTAGATTCTTTTATTACCATTACACAGTGATCCAAGCAGCGCGAGGTAATCCGCAGTCGTAGCTCATCCATCTAGTTGTTGAGTGACTGGGAGTTGGAGACTTGGAATGGCTGGTCTGTGGGGGTTAGCAATTATCCTAGCCCTCAGTCACCCTCTCTTGCCCCTCTTCTGTTTCCTGTGCCTCCGTTGCCTATGCCGCTTCAGTGGGGGAATGTTGTAAACAGAGGCTGCGGTTCCTCAGATCTCCAGTGGAATGAAGTCCCAGCTACTTTGTTTACAAGTGTGGTGGTGATTTTGCTCTAGAACCATAATCAGTTCAGTCCTGCTGTACTGTATATGTGCGACTGACACTCAATTCAGGAAAATAAATATAAAAACACAAAAAATAAAAAGAAAACTGCTAAATCTCAAGGAGCACCAGGCCGCTGCGACTTCTCGTGCCGCCATCACTTATAGTAAGTGCTTGGGATAAAAGATGCATCATGATTCATTAATGATGAACAAACATGAGATCCTTATTTTCCTTCGGTAGTTCCTTAGTAGTTCCTTCAGTGGTTCCTTCAGTGGTTCCTTCAGTTGTTTGCAGAGGTTTACAGAATTAACTGATATAATAACAAATATAGTAAATGCTTTAGATAAAACATGCATCACTATTCATTAATGATGAATTAACTTGCGATCAATATGCAACTAAGACTTAGTTTGTGGTTAATTAATACATACAGGGTACCTGTGGTGTTGGAAAACCTAGAAAAGTTTTGGAATTTTGAAATAATTTTTCCAGGCCCTGGATAAGTTTTGGAATTGTTGGATAGAGAGGAAAAGTTTTGGAAACTAGCCTTCTTAAAAATCTAGCATTTTTGTTTCCCGCTTCATTCTGCAATGTGCTAACAGAAATGTACGAGTGGAAGTCAATAATTAACTACCTTGGTAAACATTTTTTTTTGCTTGCTATTCCAGTTTTTGTTTATTTATTTTTCTGCACATATTTGAATTTTATTGATCACGCTTTCCTATTTTTTTACCTCTACCAGTCGTAAGGTACATATAATTATTTTGATATTGGGATTGATTTTCTTAATAATTGAACGCTATTTTCAGATTGGCGAAAGTTGTCCACCATCTGTATTTATTTGGTAAGCAGATTGGCTATTATAATACCGAAAATTGTAGTATTACTATCTGAAACTGCATGATCATCAAATTAAATCAAACTTGTGGTTTTTGGGAATTTTTCTTATGGTACTGGAAAAGTTTTGGAAAAGTCATTGGAATTTATTCTCCCTGAATTGGGGGAACCCTGTACATATTATTTGTCCCCCGTCAAGTAAAGTGTTACTGAATGTTTGTACACAGTATGCATGCTAAATGGAAAAAAACAATAGCAACAAGAAGTGTGTTGATTATTTTTTTTATTTGCTTTCTCTGATTCCAAGAACAAGTTAAGGAATCTTGGAGTTATCAGACTATTTAAGCTGTGGATCATTTAGGGCTGGAAAACTGACTTATTTAAATAGTTATTAGTAGATATCAGTACCATCAGAAATACTGAGAGAATCTTGCTGAGTGTGCGTACGATGGGAATCTTCACCAGCTCGGAATTACTTAGGGCCACAGAATGCCGTGCTAACAGAGGTATGCTTTGTGCGCCCCCCACAGTACCGCCTGGAAACCTTCACGGAGTCCAGATCTACAGAGTGGAGCCAGGAGCCTTACACTGGTAACAACAAAGCAAGATTGCACATAGTTGTTGTGTTCCTTTGACTGCAGTGTTAGAATGACCATTGAGTACTGCTATGATGTACCGTACATATCGTGGTGGCAGCATACTGAGCAGGTCAGACCAGATTTGTTTTTATATGATCACAGCCTTTGGCTCCTTCTGGGGAATCCTTACAATAAATGTTCTCAAGCCAGCTGGGAGATATAATCTTTCCGGTGTACCCTGGGTGTTCCCTGGGGCTGTCCTGCATGATATTATTATTCATTTCAGTGTTGAATGTTGATATTCAATGAATCAAAGGTAAATTGGTAACTTTACACATTCTCATTATACTTGACTTTTACTTTTTGTTCGGCTATCAACTGGTTCTGTCTTGCTCTATGTGTCAGGATTCTCCCTGTCACCATCTCTGTCACTTTCCTATTCATTCCCATAAGGTCAGCAAGTCGATGCGCTCATTCAAATGGCACCGACTCCCTGGAATATCCCTGCCCAGCCCCCAGAAATGTTTAAAGACAGCACCAAAGACATCAAGGTTCCCAACACCTCATCTCTCAAGGTATCCATATTCTCATGGACAAAAGACTGCACTCCGAAGTGTGGTGGAGTTGATAATAGTGTACCTTTCAGTGCAGGTGCGAAATCTTTAGGATGTGAAAGACTATGTTCTTGTCAGATATGCTGAACTAGTGCAGAAAAGTGGAAATGTGTATTAATGGTATTTAGATTTAATCTGTAGGTACATATTCATTTTACTGAGCTTATGATCATAAGAGAAGCATATGGCATTATTGTATATGCAGAACATATGGCTTCAGACCGCTGTAGGTGTTTTGTGGGGTTCATAAGCTGTGTATAATCAGTGTAGGGGTTCGTAAGCTGTGTACAGGCAGTGTAGGGGTTCGTAAAGCATGAAATTTTTAAAATATTTCATACATTTAGCATTTGTCGTGGGCACATAATCCCGATAATGGTGATAAGATGTAGGAAAACAGACAATGACAATAAAATATTCACATTGTACTTCTTTTGTTCCTAGGATTGTGATGCCTGTCATGCCAAAGGGAAAATAAAGTGCACCAAATGTGAGGGCTCTGGAAAAGTAAGAGCATTCCTGCATTTAGTAGTACAGTCAAACCTCCCTTATCCAGACTTCCAATATACGGGCACCTCCCTCTACCGGGCAGCTCTAGGCACGCACATGCACAAATTATTTTTACACAACCAACAGCTGTTGTTACGAGCCCTAGTCCAGGGTTGGGACATAACAGAGTGAAAGGGAAAGGGGACGTGGAGTAAGGGAAGTACAGGGTGCGATGGACAGGGGAACACACGTGGAAAAATGGGTATTTTTAAATATATTTTTCTGTTTTATTGACACGCCACAGACACAGAACAAATAAACAAAAAAAAGGAGTGACCAAAGTGAAAACAATAAACAAAACCCAGCTTCCGAACACAACCCAAAGCTAACTTACCTAAGTGCAGAGAACAAAACACAACAACAAATTCTACACCTTACTACCTATTCAAACAACAACATACAACATAAGCTCGCAAAGGGCTAAGTGAAAATCAGAAATCATACACAGTAATATCCCTCAAAGAAAAGCAAACCAACAACAATAACCAATAAGTGAGCAGAGCTGGAAGTGACGAATGACGCATACCAAGAGTCTGCATATGGAGGCGGAGCGAACGTCGAATGGAGAGCGAGCTAGAGGGTGAGGCTGTGGGCGGAGTCTGCATATGGAGGCGGAGTGAACGTCGAATGGAGAGCGAGCTAGAGGGCGAGGCTGTGGGCGGAGTCTGCATATGGAGGCGGCGCGAACGTCGAATGGAGAGCGAGCTAGAGGGCGAGGCTGTGGGCGGAGTCTGCATGTGGAGGTGGAGCAAACATCGAATGGAGAGAGAGCTAGAGGGCGAGGCTGTGGGTGGAGCTGAACTTACAGCGGCGCGTAACACTGCAAAATCCATGGCTTCAAAGAGGAAGCGTAGTGTCCTGTCCCTCCAAAAGAAGATTGATATCATTACAGAGATACGAAAAGGAAAATCACAGAGTTGATTCAGACCATTTTGGAGCGGCTAAGTGTACGGTAGGCGATATTTTGAAGAGTAAAAAAAATCATTTTGGCTCACTTGATGCTAGTTAAAAACTGCATTACTGTTGCAAGAATAAAACGGGATGATTCACTAGCTCAGACAGAAATAACATCCTATTATATAAGTCTTGCACCTCATAAATATCACGTAGCTTGTATGTGTACACATGTACATGTTCGTTGTACAGTACTGTTCATATATTTAAGGGCATTTCTTACTTATGGTCCCACTCTGCCCGGACAAGGGAGGTTTGACTGTAATATCATAATTCATACCCAGTCACAGTGCAGCATTAGATGGTAATTCATGTTCAGAGCAGCCGGAAGAACAATTTTTTTGTTCCTTTTGGACTATGTGGTCATGATCTCTTTTTACTCTCCAGTGTCATCTTGGAGGTCAGCCAGATTCCAGCAATGATGGATACAGCAGCGTAGCTGAGAGGTAAATACTGGACAGCATCACCAGCATTCACTGAGTACTTGGTCAAGGGACACGGGGACAGTGTTCTGATGAAGGGGATTGATTGGTGAAATGGAACTGACCTATGATTACTTCACTTGTTTTGCACAATGGCCTCTAGAGCTGGCTGTTTGAATTCAGCCTCTGCTCTCTGTGTAGAGTAATTGCATTTTCTCTCCATGGCGTTTCCTCCTGCAGATATTAGATTAGGCTGACTGGCATCGCTAAATTGCCCATGCCGTATACTTGGGTGTACGTGCCCTGCAATTTATTGGTATCTCATGCAGGGTGCACTGCTGCTGTTAATGCTGTCCGGGATTGCTTCCACAGCTTGTGACATACATGCATGGGACAAGCTATTGGAAGATGGATGGATGGATGGCACGCTGCCTGTTGGCCACCAAGTACTAAATGATGTGCTTGTATAATCTCATCTCTCTGTGTTTCAGCACGTGTTTGGATTGCAGTGGGAAGGGAGAACAGGAATGTAAGACCTGCAAAGGGAAGGGGAAACTCGTGGTTTACATCAACTTGAAAATCAAATGGTTCGTATCTGTGTAAGCCCTAACCTTAACCATCTGTAACCAAACAAAATACGAGACGTTTGCCATTTTTGGTTTTTGATTGCATTCGCAGATCTAAAAATTGTCCCTACCATGTAAAAAAAAAACAGGCTTTTATTACGTTGTCAGGGACATTTGGTCCTCACAATGTAATATAAACCTATTCCACACGCGCACACACACACACATACATCGACTGTTGGAGTGGTTATGGAGGCAGAAGCAGTACTAGCTAAATATACATATGGGTGCTTTTCCACTGTACCAGTTACCGATACTTACAGTTTGATACTTATCTTTTCCCATTGATTTCCAGTAAAGTATCAGTACCAAAAGTTCCAGTACCTGGGCTACTTTTTTTGGTACTTTGGGATAGGACTTGCAAACACCCGCTTTGTTGACTGGTTTTAACAACATAAGATATTTACAAATAAGAGGAGGCCATTTGGCCCATCAGGCTCATTTGGGGAGAACTTAACTAATAGCTCAGAGTTGTTAAAATCTTATCTAGCTCTGATTTAAAGGAACCTAGGGTTTTAGCTTGTGCTACAATACTAGGGCTGTATGATATTAGAAAAATTTAAAATATCGCAATGTAATTTTGTTGTAATAAATACTGGGATATTCATAAAGTTCTCCCTGTGTCGTCATGGGGTTTCCAGTACTCTGTTTTCCCCCCCACAGTCCAAAGACATGCTGAGGCTGATTGGAGTTGATAAATTGCCCATAGGGGTGCATGAATGGTGTGTGAGTGTGCCCTGTGATGGGCTGGCCCCCTGTCCAGGGTTGTTCCCTGCCTCGTGCCCGTTATGGTGAATATGATATGAGAAAAATAATGATAAAAAAAATAAATAAATTATAGTATTATTACCTGATAATGATGTGTGTAGTGTATGGAAACTGAATGGATCGATGGATCGATGGATGTAAAGAAATGAAATAATATACCTTAACTGTATGTATGTATTATTAATTCATTATTTTTGATTAACTTAGGACTAACAATAAATCGGACTATACTATGGACCAATCCAGCGGCTTGAAGTCTGACATCATCAGTACTGTGTCTGGAAAGAAACTGCTAGAGGACTCCAAACCGCTGGTAACGAAAACTTTAATGACAGCCATGGCAAAGTATCTGCTGTTTTGTTCATTCGACGGCCATGTGATTGTTTGAAGATGTGCGTGACCTTAATGGCTACCTCACACAGGTGTACCCTGTAATGGGATTCCCAGACGCCCAGCTGACACAGGAGTCCGAACGCTTGGTGAGGGAGCACCAGACGCAGTACGCTCAAATGGCTCGCATCCTCCAGCAGGTATGGCCTATGGCTGACAGACACTCGAATCCGGAAATGGGGTGGGGCAGGGACCACAATGAGGTGCCAGGCCTTTTCTCTGTCTGGAACCTGTTTCCACTGCAGAAAACTGGCCCTGGGCCAGAAAAAAATGGCTCCAGCATGGCACCACAGAAAAGCTAGTCTCAGAATTTGGAACCGTAACATCAGCGAAAGTGAATCACGTCCAAACCTTCCACATACATGGAAAATTCAATTCATAACTGATATAGTTTTGTCTATTATCATCGGTGTTGGCAGTGAAACAGTTTACCATCTTATTAGTGGAATAAACGTTACATTGTTCTTTTATTTTGTGGAAACTGAAAGATCGATCCGCTGACCCGATTTTAAAATTAATTATAAACTTGTCGCAGGTAACATGAGTAAAATATTGTGACACTCAAAGTGGCAATGAGATCAGGAGGTGGGCGGCAGAGTTAACTTTTTAGCAGACTTTTATTGTGCGATCCTTAAAAGGACAGCAATAAAACAGCAAATGACAATAAACTCACACACACAGACTAGGAAGAAATACAGCCTATAAAGAGACTCTGTGCTGGTGGAAACAAGGTATTAGTGCCACCTCTGGCCCATGCTACATCTTAGCTGGAGCAGGGCCTGCTGGGAAATGCTCTAGGTTATGTAAATCAGGATGATACAAATACAGTATGATAAGTTGCCTACCTTGTGTTTGTTTAAACAGTTCAAAGGTATAAAAGACACAAAACAATAATGCTGTAACATCTTATTTGGGTGCTTCATCTTCACATATAGTGAATGTTACTACATATAGTAGAAGTGAATCAGATATACCGTTATATAATACATCAGACTTCCTTGTCATGTATTCCTGACCAGAGGTGAAGAGTTCAGGTCCAGAGAGTACAATTCCAGACCAAGATTTTGTTTCAACCAACCAGTGCTTTGTGACTGTAAGTCTTTATAGTCAACTGGTTGGTTGAAACAAAATCTTGGTCTGGATTTATACTCTCTGGACCTGAAATTTCAACCTTTGTTCCTGAAAAATATATTGCAAATGGAAAATAGTATTTTGTAATTTCAGTGAGTAAAAAAAGGTTAATAGAAAAATATAAAAAATATTAAACAACATGGCCAAGGAATATGCCCAGAAAGAAAATTCAAGTGAAGTCAAGGGGGGTCTTCATTGTCAGTGATACAGCTGGTCAGGGAAGTTTCACCATTAATTAGAATTTCTCACGGGTGGACTAAGTTAATGTACGCTGGATAAATGATGTTGCCTTTGCCTTGTTAATATGGTCAAAGCTAATCCAGGGAATGACCGATATTACTTATAAACCTATATTGTTTACTTGACTACAGCACAGCAGTGCGTCATAGAGTAGGCATCCTTACCTTATGAGACGGCAGGTAAACCGTATTTTTTTTCCCATCAGTATTCATAGTTTTATCAGCTTCTTCAATGAATCACTATCCAGACAATGCTTGCAAGGCAAGAAGGTGCATGATTAAATTACATTTCCTATTTTATGATTAAACTTTTTCTACTTCATAGGGATGGATTGATGTTGTTTCTTTAAACTGAAATATACACTATATGGACAAAAGTATTGGGACAACTGGCCATTTCACCTACAGATAAATATACGACATCCCATTCTAAATCCATAGGCCTCCATATAGAGTCGGGGGGGGGGGGGGGGGGGGGGGGGGGGGGGGGGGGGGGGGGGGGGG
>JAODKF010000138.1:3552519-3562857 GCA_026779585.1 Mormyrus proboscirostris
CCCCCCCCCCCCCCCCCCCCCCCCCCCCCCCCCCCCGAGAATAAGTACTGCATCCAACGCAAATAGTGAGTAAATCCACATTAAATATCATTGTTGCCCAACTTTATACTTAAAACGCTGATAAAGACTCTGGAGACTAGGTTGGTCTGTATGGAAATGTATGACTTGAGTATGTTTTAATGTAATATTTTGTAAGACTCTGCACTGACAATGTGTTGCTGCTACCTTGGCCAGGTTTCCATTGCAAAAGAGATCTGTGATCTAATTGGGACAAACCTGGTTAAATAAAGGTTAAATAAAAATTAAAGGAAAAAAAATACTGCCAACTGCACTCTGACCCCTTGGAATATTCAGTGTTTCGTTTTATAATGGTATATATACGATTATTGTACACCGCTGTCCGTACGTGAAACCATCGAATTTCTATTAACGTGTTTCATACGCTTTTCCAAAATGCTAATGAACCAGAAATATAAAATGGATTTAAAAATATCAGTCGTTGTGAAAATTCCTGAAATGTTTTCCAGGCTAGCGTGCTCCAGCTGGATTTTTTAAAAATGTATTTTCAATGTTTCTGCGTCAATGGCAGGCTGTGCCTGAAGCATGGGCATCGTTAGGTTCGATCACTCGGGGCTATAGCCCCTAGTATTTTTTTTTAAAAGTCCTTGGGTAAACTTCACTTAGCCCTTGATTGTTTTTCAATAGCTATAAACTCCCCTGGCCTGAAGTGCGCGCATTCCGACGCAGGTTTCTGGATGTCAGAATACTCACAGATTTATCTAGATACCCGTTACGGATAACATTAATTTGTTCGGCATTTATTATATTAAGTGCTGGATTCCTCCAGCCTAAATGTATTTCGGCACATTCTCTACTCCATAATCGGTTGTACGCCATATTTAGGGAGCTATAGTACCCCTCCATCCCTATTTTTTCTCAGCCCCCCGAAAAAAATTATTCAGTTATCATCCCGATAATCAGCGATCGATCCCGTAATCTCCTATTCGTCTCGTCGTGGCTGATTTTATCGTGGGAGACCCCCCCTTCCTCTCGTTAAACGTATTCATGAGGGGCGTCCCGTATCTCTTTAGGGGCAGATTCCCTAAAATCGCCTCAGCTCCTATCATACAGTACAGCAAACTGTTTCAATTGTGATTTTGATTAAATGATATCTGAAGGAAAAACAAACACCCCACAGTCTTAAAAGAATCACGTTAGTCGGTGAGAGTGCTTCGAGGGGTGATAAATTATAAAGACACTTCTTGTTCAATTACACATACATTAATTGCTTGTTTCTTCTACCACTTCAGATAAAAATAAAACGGTTAAATTTCTTGGTTTGTGTCCACATGAATCATCCGTCAGACACTCGGAAAACTGAAGAGAAAATGAATGTATACAGAATGGATTCCTGAATGAATAGTTGTAGTTTTCCCGGTAGAAAAAAAAAAATCTTATTAGTTTATCTTAGTGAGAATGGCGACAGGTACTGGACTTGCAAAGCTGTAGTGGGATGCCGAGGCTGGCTGAGTTACCTAACCATGCGTGAAGGAGTACCACCCGGGGGTGTGGATGCCACAGGGGGTGTGGCTCTCAGTTTGTTTATTATACGGAGGTGGGGAGGGATGTGGGACATTTATGACTTACTCGGTCTCCTGCAAAGTGTTAGGGTCAGTGCGTCGTACCTGTTTTGTGTGGAATTCCGCTTTCGAGGGGCTCAAAAACAAAACCTGAGGCTGGTAAGTTCTAATGCCGTTATACAATTACGCTTTGTCTTCAGTTTCATCGGCTCCCCTAAATGATGCACGTTTCGCAATGGCAATATAATTTGCTCAGTCATTGACAATGAAGCCAGAACGCTATCATATAAAAGCACAACAATATGAAATATTAACACTTAATTATTATTAAACACTTAATAAGCAAAACTTTATTTAAAAAAACTTAGTAAATGAGGCGAATTGATACTATAGGCAAGTATAGCTGAAATTATGATGCATAGTTTTCTTATTGGATTACTTTTATTTTGCACCTAGTACTAACAACATAAATACACAAAAAAGGTAATAGAAAACCGGTTATATTAGTGAAAAAGAAATTCGTTTAATATTTCGATTAATCTATGACAAGAAGATCAGTGTCAAAGGCAATATGACAACCAGCTAGAGACCACAGTTTGAAATATGTGAACACTTGTTAGGTTTCACTAACCACAATTTTGATGGAGAAAGAAGACAAACACCTCTGAGTTATATTTCTAAGAATTTTTAAACTTGGCGTATGTCTGTTCAACTTATATGTCGTTACAACTCTTCATAATCTTTATATGAGAGGTACTGGCCGCGTGTGCGTTTGTACATGATGATTATGGAACGCAGTCGTCATATTGGGCAAACTTAAAAAAATATAGATTTGTGCAACAGTTTCAGTTGTGTTTCCTCTGCACAGGGAGATGCTGGGACCCGCTATGTTGTACTATGACTAAAATCCTGTGCATTGTTCCGCTTTTCCTGTTATGTAGTTTATTCCTCCGCACAGACTGTGCGCGTCTTTTCTGACGTTTCCGCCGGTGGCCGTAAGTGCGCAGTTCCTTACCTCCAAGCTGTTCGAGTATAATTATGCCTTTAAAATCGAGTTTCCGTCGATCAGCATTCAGCTCAGGAAACTTGAAAATCTTATTTGTTCTCCCCAGACCCCTCGGCACACAAAACGAATTAAATAATCCACGTTTATGTTTACCGTTTTTGAATTCAGTTATACTTTAAGCTCCATTAGGATTATATTATTTGGACAAATAAGATGAGGATAAAAGAAAATAGAAATGATGAATTACGGTGAAGATGAATAATGAGGCGTTCTGTCATCATTGGCGTTTACTCTGGTATGTAGGAGATGTCGCGCTTCTCCTGATGAGACAGCTAGTCGTGCGCTGATGTGCTGCTCCTCTTGGGCAGAAAAGTGGACTTCCTGGGGTGCTGAAGGAGAAGTTTGGAAACAAGCTTTCCTGGATAGGTGGTTGTGGAAAACAGGATGAAATGGATGGATGGTTGAATTAACAGTTATTATAACAGCTCTTCAAATCATCAGTTAAGCCAATCAGCGCTGAGCCTTAGCTCCAACCCTATTTACTTTCTGACCCTGAGACTTTGCGTCCTGAAAGCAGCTTCATTAACGCAAGGATCATTTGAGAGTTAAACGCACGTCTGAACTTAACCGGCTGCCCTGCTTGAACCAGGGGCTCCGTCTTTATCGTGTCGCAGTTCCCCTTTATCTTATCAGCTGTGTGTTGGGCGACCAGAGGGGCCCGGAGCACGCGGGCTGAGACCAGCGTGATCTGCAGACATCCGATGAATCACTGAAAGAGGATCCTTTACAACAGTCGTATTAAATCAAAGCTGCACCCAGCTGTGCAGCTATAAGGCCGTTTCGGAGAGCAGCAATGCTGTATCTTTCTAGATTTATATACTGTATGGCTACACAGAGATAAAGTGCCGATTAAACAAGTCGCGGTCTTTTTTTCTTCTTTTATGGATGAGGTAACCGCAGTAACACATAAGAGTGCTATAGTTTGAGTGCTAGTCATGTACTCTTGTCTTATTGTTTACTTATTTTATTAACTGCAATGTAATATTGTAAGACTTAAAAACAGTAGTAAAATGAAGGTAATAGCAAGAATGATAAAATATATGAGTAAAAATCATCCCCTTTTACTTATGGCCTCATATATTTTTGCTTATACAAATATTTGTACTTTATTGCTGAGATTACAAATGACTTAAATATCATACAGCAACAATTTTTTAAATGGTACTGTTGTGGAAACTGTCTTCCATTCTCATAAAAGGAATTGTTTCCACACTGGTTTAAATGTAATATTGGGTAATATACGTGTGAAACTTTATTCAGTTCCTGGGACCATTGACATTACATACTTGCAAAACCCAGATTTATGGATGTGAGGTCCTCAGTTTGTGTTATTTATGTAAAAGGGCTGTATTTATTTAGTCCTGGTGTACGACCCTCTGATGCTGTAGAAAAGCAGGATCTTGCTCTCACTTAAACGCTTTCTGGGGGACAGAGTTCACATCCAGAGCTACCCTTGCATAATGAATAATTCCATCTCATTTCCCTTACAGAGGTTTTGGCTAAGCAGCTTTGAGAGTGAAATGGAAAGAGAGAGAGAGAGAGATCTGCACGTGTGGATGCTTCCTGATTTAGTAAATGGCCATGTGTGTGTCAGATAGGCCCCTAGTGCAATGAACGAGAGCTGGGCAGTGTTTTCTCTAGCTGCCCTGGTTTATTGTTGTTAATCATTTACGTTTACCAAGAGGGACTGGCAGGCTTCAAACTGAGGCTTGGAGCCCTGTCAGGACCCTCCTGCCATCGCCAGGCACTCCTGGTCCTCACCCCCCTCCACCTTTTTCCCCAGGCTCAGGCTCAGATTGTGAGCCTGTCACACACACACCCTTCCCAAGGTTTCTGCCGCTTAGTGAGTGAGCTGCTTATCCTCACTCTGGTGTAGCAGGCCCAGGGTGGATTCACTCTGGGGCGTGAGTCAGGGCACCACTACGATGGCTGCAGAGCCCTGGTGACCACTGAAAGATATTTGAGAAAAGAAATGTCCTCAAAGGGCCAGCAGGTGGTGTGGCGGTTAAGTCTCATCGTTCCAACGTGCAATCATGAAATGTTCCAGTAAGACACTCTCTCTGAGATTTAAAATTATGACCTCTTTTGGCTGTTTTGTACTGAAACAATTACTGTTTAATTTGAATATCTCACTGTGTGCCTGTGTTTTAAGGAAATACAAGGTTTTTTTTCTTGGACTTTGGCATTTGTTTAATATTATTTAAAGGCGGCTTTATGACAGTGAATGAACATGGGCTTAAAACTGTCTTTTTAGGTAAACACCACACACATTTTACATTTTATCTATACAAATGTTAGAACTGCCTCTTTTGGAATTTTGGCTATTTCAATAGAAATCTCACATTTTGAGGTTCAGGGGCCCAAAGCAAGTGGCTGAGTAGATTGGTATGAGAAATCCTGTAAAAGGAGTGAACTGTGTCCCAGAATCTGATGCTATAGATGCCAAATTGTGTGTAAAGCTTAAGACAGACGTTTGGGGGTAAGATAACATAACCCCAGCCATAAGAGAACTTAGACAACCCTTTTACCCTCAAGTCTAGCAGGTGTCCCTACTTGTTTTATTGCCTGGGGATAAGTGTGACATGAAAGGCTGTTTCCTTGACAGGTGCTGACTTTATAATTGCACTTGTCTACCAGATACATTGTGTTATATTAAGGTAATTTGCCATCAGCCCAGGAATTCACTTTTTTTCCCCTGATTTGCGTGTGAATGTCAGTGTTGTGTAGGGTTTGGTGCCTTTGTGTGTGTGTGTACGCATGTGAAGTATGTTTATATTACATAGTGGGGACCAAAACCTGTTATTTTGACATTGTGGGGACGATTTTTCAAGTCCCCACAAAGATCTGTGAATGCAATTAAAAAAACTGAAAAATGCTGTATATCTTGTATTTTGTTTGGTTTCTTATGGTATGGTGTGTGTGTGTGTGTGTGTGTGTGTGTGCGTGCGTGCGTGCTGTGCTCTACTGTTAAGGGAATTTAGCCAGTAAACACACAGGAAGGCGGAATAACATTAGCTAGCAAACAATGGGCAGCGTCGCCTTCATGAATAGGGTATTGTAATTATTAGTCTGCTTGTGCTTAAGATTTTTTTTTCTGACCCTCCTCTCCTGCTGTTTCCTGTGTGTGTGGGACGAGAGAAAGAGATGGGACGACACAGACCACCCAAACTGAATGTCCCTGCTGTCCCTCTCATGGATATCAAGCCATGACAGACTACCTTTTAAACTTCGTGTGTACATACTCCCGGGGTGGTGCGCAGGCCTTATAATGAATAGCTTTTAAATCATTTTTTCCCACAGAGAGAGAAAGTCATTTCCTAAAGCCATTTGTAACGACAAAGACAGTCAAAGAGATAACTGAGAAATAGTAAACAAATTATTTACTTATAGAAAGTAATTTCTACATTTTCCCCTATACTATGCTAATTCAAAATGGATTATAAGAGCTGATAGATATTATTCCATGCAGGAATGGTCAAAGAACACACCGGCGCCACCAGACAGATGTTGCATTTGTGTGTGTCTTTTACCCTGGCCCCTTTATCCTCTGACGCCGGGGGTATCTAACAGGCCTGAGGGCTCTGATTAGGCACTGTTCCATCAACAGCGCCAGCATGCTGCCCAAGTGTGAAATCAGGTTCCCTGGCAACATCACTTCTGCCCTCGCAAACAATGTTTTTTTTTTTTTTGTCATCATGGGTTTCCGACAGAAGAGAAGCAGCCGTAAGCTAGCTTAATAAACTAAAAAGCAAAAAGAACCTTGTACATCAATGGTATCACTTGTTATTGACAGATCAATCAATCTGGGAACATTCGTTTTTTTTTTTTTTCTGAAACTAAAAAAAAATCATGACATACTATGATGTAGGCATTTTGCAGTTATAAGTGTCAAGTTTTTTTGTCTTGTGTTTATAGTACAATGAAATTCTTATGGTGATCTTCCTTCAGTTTATAAGCAAATGAACAGCAAACAATAACAATGAATAACACCACAATACACAAGCAGTATATATTTATTTGCAGAGACATTAGACTGGCATTAAAATCTGCTGAAGCATTAGCCACTTTTAATCAGGTCCTTTGGTTATTCCATGTCCTACATACGGCTGATATCCCGTCTCCTTTAATACTTCATGATCCTTCAGCCAAGGAAGCTACACACACAATTAAAAATTGAATAACCCATTGTATTTTTTCTTCATTGCCTTAATTAATTGCATGTTATCTCTCTACCATCAGCAGTCACCCAGCCTTGCCAAGTCATGCGTTTCCTTCCTGTAGCGAGCGTAGGCTGGTCCAGGATCTGTTGCTTGCGTCAGGGAGGCACAGCAGGTTTATGCATGTGACTTCTAGTGACTTCTAAAATCCCGTCTCTGTTCCCTCATTTGACAATTTCTTTAGGCTACTGCTGAGGTTACAGAAGTTGCTTAGCTTACAGAGGTTGGTTAGGTCAGTGGTTCCCAACCCAGTCTTCAGGGAACCCTGGACAGTTCATATTTTTGTCCCTTCCTAGCTCCCAACCAATCAGGAACACCGCATATCTGGTACAAGTGCGCTGGGAGCTGAGAGGAAGCAAAAACGTGGACTGTCCGGGGTTCCCCGAGGACTGGGTTGGGAAACACTGTCGTAGGTTACAGTGCTTGCTTAGGTTATACTGGTTATCTCTAGTTTGGATGAGTACATTTTGTTCAGTAGAATGAGATTATTGAATATTTTGCTGACTGGTGGTACTCACAGACTATTCTAGACTATAGTCCAGGGCCCTGGCAAAATCAGGTGCCCCAGCTAGCAAAACAGAACTGTCTGATCAGTCCACCAGCAAAGCGTCGGCTAATCCTATTGGCAGCGCCCCCAGATACACATGCACACAGCTCTGCTGGCGGATTATCGGCGTTGCATCTTTTAAAATTCTCTCTTGTTTCTCACCTGGCTCCAACAATTGGCTCAAGTAGGTGGCTTGGGGGGGCGGCTGAGGCCCCTAGAGAAGGTAATCCAGTCCCAGTCTTCATGGTCGTGTCTGATTATGATGGCACACGGTGTTTGGGCTATGAGTCTAGCCTTACCTCATCCATTACATCTACCTGCAAAGCCGCTCAATTAGCCATAGAGTTTGTTAAATTTTCCAGCTAAGCAAGACAAACAACCTATAGCCTTGACTCCAGGCGGCGATGTCATCAAGGCCGAGCTCTCATGGGGCCCAACATGCACAGCTAGCCAAGCGCAAACAACTGCTTCAGAAGTACCGACGCTGGTAAACAGTGCAGCCCATTCAGACGTACAGGCCAGCAGGTGGGGCCATGGATGCAAAGTCACCCCCATACCCCGAGCTCTGGGTGGCGTTTGACCTCCCGCTGCGGGAGCGATAAACAGGGGAGCGGGTGCTGTCAAAGATAGCCGGGCGGACGGTAGCCATGGCCACACCATTGATAAGGCGGCAGACAGGAGGCACGTCTCCCTCTGTCCCACGTCACCGTGTCGCCATGGCGTTTCCGCTCCTGCTCCGGGGCTGCATACCTGACTCCCCACCGTTTCTGAAGGCCCCCTAATCAGCTGTGACATTCGTCATGGCCGGGCCAAGGCGTCACCAACTGACGGACGCACCTACATTTCCTTTTGGGGGGGGGGGCAGATGGACATCTCCATGAATGCTTCTGGGCTGCCTGGTGTCTTTCCCTACAACAAACATTTCCTCTCCTTTCCCCATGTATATAAACACGGGGGATGGAATTTCTTCAGGGCAACGGGAAGCCAAGATAAACCCAGAAGTGTGACTGCAGCAAGATATGCCACAAGTGAGGTTAAGCTAGAGATGAAATCTATGGTTCAAGGAGAACCTTTGTCTTTTTTTGATTTCTTTTCCCCTTTTTGTACATTTTTTTTTTCTTCTTTAGAGTGCCCTGCTATTTATAGCAATTGCATGACATTGTGGATTTTACAAAATGAATGTGCACAGATCTATGGCCAAAACTTATGGCCTTGTAATTTTACATTCCTCACTCTGGCTAAAATGACCTCAAGCCATAAAGAATCTCAAGCCTCGAAGGGAACCTTGTGGACAGGGGTATCGGTTCTATCTAAATCCGAGGACTGAAGAAGTTATTTTGCTCTACGTTTGCAGCAGCTTGCCATAGTGATGGAGGTGCTAATCAAGAGCTTTCAATTTCGGCTGGAAAATCCATCCTATTATGAATCTGACCTTCACCTCCATTATTATCTGTTGAATTGTGTTAATGACAAATGCCCACTCTTGCCCAAATTATCCCGGGATCATTTTCACCCCGTAATTTCAGTTGATCCTCGCCTTAGGTCGAAGAGTTCCTGGTGCCTTTGCGTACAAAGTCAGAGTAGATGATCTCACTGAAATGGCTTTGCTTAATTGAAGGCTAATCCCTGGCCACCTTTTCGGGCTTCATTTGTGGTGGAGGGAGGCTTCAGAAAAGAAAGATTTGTTAAAAGCAGGTTTTGCAAAAATGGTGCATGCAGTTCTTGATATCAAGCAGTGTTCGCTTTTCTGGTTCACATGCATGATATTATACACCCAAAACTAATTGGTATCGCAGGTACATGTAATATCTACACTAAGTAGATATATTTTAGGTACAGATAGCTAGTACTGGGTAGGCCCCACTTTTGTTTCCAGAACCAGTTCATGCGTGGATGAGTTGTGTTGAGCTATTCTGTACATCGCTGTTGTACTGAGCTGTTATTTTTAAACTCCTGTTCTTCCTGTTAGTTTTAACGAGTCTCGCCATCCTGTGACCTCTCTCAATAGCCACAGTAATGCCATGGACTGGACACTGTAATGTGTGAAAATCCAGGAGAGTGGCTGTTTCTGAGATGCTGGAACTACCATGCCTGGCAGCATTCACAACACATTCAGAATCACTGGCGTCTTAAACCAAATAGCAACTGAACCTCCTCACCCTGTCTGTTTGCTGTATGTATTCAGCTGCAGCTGCATGGCTCTGCGCGGAGGAACAGGCTGGTTGTGTTAACGAGCAGGTGAATCTAATGAAGTGGCTACTGAGTGCTGAGGGAAAACAAAGAATTCAGCTACTCACAGCAATGTCTTACTGTAACTGCGTCGATGTGCCCAGATCTGTGGCGAATCTGAAAAGCAATTAGGAAAAGGTGTCCCACGTTACGTTATGCAGGTCTTTATCAAATTTTATTCTTTTAACTGAGGGGGTTTCAGAGTTATGGATGATAGTTTTCTTACAGGATATAACATAATCTTATAATGAAAACTATACAATTCTCCAAAGAGTTGGTAAGGTTAAAATATATTTTCACTGCATATATTTGCCTACTGTTAAAGCTGGACTTTAACGCCTGTGTCTGCAAAATGGAAATAGGTCCATCCGTCATCACACACTCCTGGGTGTTCTATAGTCCAGGTAATGGTAGAGTGTTATGTATGTTTATAGTAATCACTGCCAGCACTAATGCCATGCAGTAACGACAGGTATTGTGTTTCATGATGTCACTGAGCACTGGAACATGAGAAATACATTAATTGCACATTGCATTGTCTCATATGATAATGTATGAAAAAAAGGTTAGGTGGTACAATGGGCGGAGCTTAAAGCTCTCCCCATTTATGACGTCATAAGCGGGAGGTGGGCGTATCCTTTATTCTGATTGGCCAGGGGGATGTCCGTTTGGAATCATACATGCTTATGCAACATGTTG
>JAODKF010000138.1:3562957-3573015 GCA_026779585.1 Mormyrus proboscirostris
ACGCCCACCTCCCGCTTATGACGTCATAAATGGGGAGAGCTTTAAGCTCCGCCCATTGTACCACCTAACCTTTTTTTGTATGATAGCTATTTGGTTTCAATGAATAATGTATGAGAACGCGTGTGTTAATTATGGTAGAATGTCAACATCTATGAAAGCAGGAAATAGAATACAAAGAAGCCATAATGGACGTCTTGTGGATCTTTTCCACATGGTTTTTGCCAGTGTTTTCAGTGCATTTCTTGTTTAGTGCATCCAAAACCACAAATAGAACTCGTCTTCATGTCAGAGAGGAGCTGTGGTCCAGCTGTTGCCATTTTCAACATTGAGCGCGGAGACTAAACAGAAGCCGAATCAGCCGTGAGTCTGGACTTGCCGTCTTCGCGGGCAGGACCGCCCCGGCGTAAAACCGGGAGTCTCGGAAGGAGGGGAGGGCCAGGCATCTCTCTGCTAGTTACTTGTGCAGAGTTCACACAGGAAGACGTTACGAGACGTGGCCAGAGCTGACGACTGGCCCGCGGTTCGACATCCCTAGTGAGGCTAGGACCTCCTTCCTGAATGCTGGAGAGGGGCTGAGGAAGTCAGAGGACGGGGGACAAAGGTTTGCAAGGTCAGGCCGCTGTGTATTGTTTGCTCGAAACAGGAATATCGCATTATGGCTACCCAAACCAAGGAAGGAGACAAAAATTCAATATATTGTCCATCTACTATTGAGAGCTTTCCTGTTCATTTCCTGTTCATTTTGTTATTAACAATATAATAACAACAATAATCATCATTATTTATAGCACCAATCACGTGTGATCGGCAGACCATCACAGGGACGACATACATAACAAATTTATTTACATTTGTTTAATCTGTCACAGCTGTGCCAGCTCACATGTAAAATAAATATCACTGCGATTTTAAATGATGGCACGGTGAAGAATATCTTCCTCTGTGGAAGGTCAGTTATTTATTTGACCGGCTTGGTGTTCAAACAGTTTGTCTCTCCTTTAATCATTTTGAATAAGTGATAATTGCTTTTTAAACATATTAAGGCACCGTTTGGCCCTTTGACGTGCGCCGGGTAGTGGAATGTAACCTTGCAGAGAACATGTACTTGATGGATAATGTAGCCATGGGTCTGTACAGCCATAAGCCGTTGTCTTATGATTCCCAGATGGTCCAGGAAAATAAACGCCAGGATGACGTGTGGGATTGTATGATAGTGAGCTCTCGGGGCTGGGGGCTGCATGACCCCTCTTTCACAGGGGGTCTTCGTGGCTGTATCTCGCATCATTCTGGATGGGACTCCCCAGAATTCCAAACGAACTGTCATGAATGTCCTGCTTGAAAATTCATCTCCTTGGGTCCGTCATGCGTGGTGGACGATCAGCTGCCTGTTTTGGGGTCTTCTCTTATGTGTGCAACACCAGTGTAAACAGGATAGGGAAGAAATGTGTTTGGGAAAGGGAGTTAGGGTTAAGTCACCATTCTGGAATCTCCATGGACCCCAAGGTGAAATGAAAGCACTATGTGGTACATTATAGGCCAGTGAGGAAAGCGCACTTTGGGATACGGGCTATCAGTCACATTATTAATTATACTGATGCAGAGAACATGTTATTATGAAAATTTGTTTTGCCAAAAAATGGTGCACTACAGAGTGACATCATATTTTTTTTTGTTAAAATAAATTGACTGTAGGCCTAAAATTTATAATAAATTTGTGACAATTTTTGAGCATAAAAACATAATGCTAATGCTAATTCCCTCAAACGTTTGTTTTTGCTTTTAAAATTTGTGACGAAAGCTTAATTTGCATAAAAACGGGCGATGAATAGGCATCTCGAGTCCATCGGCATAGAGCTCATTCATTGTGATTCCCACCTGACTAATGCATGCAGAAGAAGATGGGTTTATGTGTCCGGAACATTCTCCTTTCAGTTAACACATGCAGTTTTCTCCCTGCAGCCGTACATAGGAGAAGTGGGTACAGAAACTGGATGGATGGATGGGTAGGTTTCTGTCTTGCTCTTTGTATTGTGGCATCCATCGTGCATGGGATGTAGTTGCCAATTACCTAGCTATCTGCCGTAGGGGTTGGGGTATGTGGATGATTACATGCTCAGTGTATATGCAAATTATTTCAGCTTTTCTTTACCAATAAACAGTTCATTTTCTTAATCAGCCTTGTCAGTGTTATAATATTATTAGTGATACTTTAATACTATTAGTTCACTTTGTCATTAGAAGAAGTGTTTCAAGTGAAGCCGTTCCATGATAAGCACTCGTGAAAGTATAATAAACAGAGCAGGAGGCCAGTGTTTTTTTTTCCCATTAGAGTGGGGGCATGGCTACACGGACGTGCTTGGCTTCTTTCTCATTTATCAATGGCAAACATATACATATGTGTTTACCTCTGCTGGTTTGTATGAGCTCTGCCCCTCAGGATGAGTCACATGACAGACAGGCACGCTGCAGCCTTCTCTTGTAAATCTGCTCTGATTCATACCAGCTTACTTATCTACATCGCCGCTGTAATGAAGAAGAACTGGCGCCAGATTTAAATAAAAATGTCATTTTAATTGCAGCGTGAAAGGGTTAAAGTAAATGCTAATAAAACTGACGAAGATGCGGTTATGTTTTCTTAGTGTTTTGCAAAGTTTGGCCCGAAAGGCACAATAGCTGTTTCTAATTTACCCGAGTCAATTCTAGGGGCCAGGAATTAAATGAACCTAAATTTATAAGTGTGTTTTCCTTTCCAAGAGAGCACAGTGCTTTGTACTGGGAACAATAGAGCGCAGGAGAGCCAACAGAAAAGGTTCTAAATATTGTAAAGCCAAAAGAAGCTTGTGAAAATTATCTGAAGAGCTACCGAAAATTTGACGTAATTTTGTAAGGCTGGATGACGGCCTGAGCTCGTTTCACTGTTCAACGCGACTCGGGTTTTTTCCTTTGACAGTGGCTTTTGTTTGTTTTTCTGTCCTTATCCATCACAGACAGAGATAAAGTTGTAACAAACCCCTTCAAACGTGACTTAAAACACCCAGCTATCCAATTTCTTGCTAATGGCGAGTACTAGGCCTTTTCGAGGCAGCGGAGCGTAAGCAGGCCGTGTGTTTGGGGGGGAAGGCAATAAATCTTGAATTTTTCTCTTACACCCCCCGCAATGCTTACCCCTTGCCCCAAAGTCTCCACAGGCAGATGTTGGTATCTGGGCCCAAGGAGGAATCTGGAGTTGTCAGCGCTCCTTGTCTGGTATGTGTGGATTGGCTGGGCGCTGGGAGTGGGTTGGTCGGGCGCTGTGAGTGGGGGCATGTTCCATTCCGCTGGGCATAGAGCTGATGCCGGGAGGCGTCGCCCACTGCCAGCGAGGTCAGGAGTGGGCTCAGAGAGAGAGTGTTTCTGCCAGCCCTGATCAACCGAGACGCGGCTTGGACAGCGGCCTGGCCACTTCAAAGCAGAAATCTGAGCCAGACTGGAGACAGTGAGAGATAGGGAGTGGTGACACTGCTTGTAACAGGAAGAGGAACTGAAGAGGGGTGCGTTTTGTTGTCCTGTGGTTTTCCTTCCTTATCGCCTGGCCTGTGAACCAGCACCCAGCCCTGACACCGTAAAACTGTCAAGGGGAATTGTCCATCTATGTCGGAGGTAGTGCTGCGTTAGACCCCAGTCAGCCAGATGGCCAATTTTCTGCCTCATTTCATTGCCTTTAAATCAAAGGAGATAAAGTTGTAATGAACTTTTTTCCACCGTGACTCTGGTTGCTGTCGGTTTTCATATCATTGCTGAAGGATGGTAAGCTGGCGACGTGGCTTTTTGTCTACATTTTCGTGGAACATTGCTGGCCTACGTCTTATCGCAATATGGTCTGCTCTGATAAACCCAGTTAGATGGTGTGACCCAAACTGGCCATTTTCAGCCTTCAAAGGGGTTTTGCGAGCAAGTTTAACACTGAAAAAATAACGACAAATTTGTTGCGTGTCTGAGTTTCTGTCACTTATAGACATCTAAGCATTATTTTCAGCTGGATGGTTGGACAGCTAGTTATCGTATAAAGAGAAGGTGCCCAAGGCTTCACAGAAAGTATCTTGACAGATGTGTGAGATGATCGTCAAGCCTCTACCAGCATCCAGGCAGGCAAGGGTGATGGTGTGACACCTGTGACCCCCCCTCTGTGTCTCAGAAGCCATCTTTAGAAGGTTGTGATAGATCACGCTGCTGACTGGCCTTTGCTGAACTGTGCAGGAGTGGGCCAAGCTGGCTGGACCCTGCCATGTCCTGCTCTTTGTCGCCTGGCTGGCTTCAGTGTCCCTGACTCTCTGTGTGACAGCTCATTTCACACAAACAAAACCGATGCATTCAACCTATGCTTCTCTGTACAGCTACGTTACACAAAGTGGCCTCTGATCTCAGTTCATGGTTCAGGAGGGGTGAGATGGGGGGGGGGGCTCAGTGAGCTAACAGGTCCTCATGTTGTCATCCCTAACTTAATTACGATTCAAATTGTTAAAGAATGCTGTTCACTCCTCTGAAATGTTAATCAAAAACAGGCGATTGGAAACAAGACGTAGGCCTGAAAACCTTATTTAGATTTAAAAAAATGTTTAAAAGATGTTTAGTCAAGTTTATGTGTAAGTTCATGTACTTCCTGGAATGTTAGATACTATTGATTGTTTCTTTAATTTCTCTCTTCCTAGCTTAGTTCAGAGCTAGTTTTAGTGATCCGGGCCCTTATGATGACTATTTAGTCTTTCTGTCAGTATAGTCTGATGAAGCTTACTGTAGGACTATCAGAAAGGTATTTGAAATAAGTAATGAATTGATAAAGCTGGGCAGTGGAGGTAATGCATGATTAAATGGGCGTGTTAAAGTTTCCTGTAACAGATATTTTGCTATGACTTTTTTTTTGCATTTTGCTGGATCGAAGAGAGATATTCCAATGTTTTCTAGAACAAGACAAACCATTCTATCAGATAACACCTTTATTAGCCGATATGAAAAAATGTGTTTTTCATTTTGCTGTGGTTTTTATTAAATAACCAAATAACACAGCAAATCTGAACGAGGGCAATTGTTTCCTAGAACCACCAACTTCTTCTTTTCCCGTCCTTTTAACAATCTTGCCATCGGGAAGTGACTTCATATCGAGTGCTTCCTCTTACCACCGGACCATTTTCCCATTTTTTTTTCCCAGAAACCCACATGTTCCCACAGTTTCCAGTAGACAACACGGATAAGGCCGGGCCTTAACCTAAAAAGAAACATTACTATTCAAAGGTATATTGAGCTTTCTGGTTATACATCTCCTGAGAAGTTTATTTTTGCTGCCAAGTGATAGCTTTGTAAAACCTCCGTCATATGTCAGGAAGGCCTTCTACAATCCTCAGCAATCGGAAAAACCATGCACTATTTGATACAAATCAAAGATGCCGTACAGCAGAAAAAAATAATAACTTGATAAATTTAAGTCAATTTCTTTTTCTTGCTGTATTTGATAACTACATGGCAAAAAAAAATCATCTTAGAAAAGAAATTTCACTTCAGCATGTTACTGGGGAGAAATTTCAAGGCAATATGTCCATGATGTATGGCCTATACATATGTTTTTAATAAACTAAGAACATTCTAAGTTCCCTTTACAAGAAGATTAACTGTCTGATGTTATTTAACAGACATCATGGATTTAATAGACAGTCTTCCTCTTCTGTTTCTGTAGCTTCAATTAAATTAATAACCTGCAGGCCTAAGTTCCAACCATGATGTATTAAGATATATTTTTTCTTTAAAAATTATTTTCGTAAATTTAAATGAATTATATGTGAAAGTGTATTTAACAGTTTCCAACTGTTTTTTCGTGTGGGATTCCAGGGCTAGCACTGTCACCTGACACATCCCGGGTCCAGACTCTGCCCTTGCTGTGTGAGTGTGCTGGATAAGCTGGGAAAGGGATGGATAATTTTTTATTTCTGCAAATATTCCATTTACTCTTTGTGTGACCACTGCTGCAAAATTCAAGCAATACTTCATATGGATAGATGTCTTCATGAACAGAAAAACTCTGTAGTCTATCAGATAAATTTTGAATGTAAAACTGGATGAATTGATCAAGGTTTTAAAACACAAGATACTTATGGGGCAGTAAAGTTTTTCAAGGCAAACAAGTGGTTGTTTTTCCAGAAAAAAAAAACAATCGAACAATTCTTATTCTTTATTTCACATAAAAGAAAAAGGGTGGTGAAACATTTGAAGATACACAATTGTCTACATTTTTTGACCTCTGTGGGAAAAAACCGACATACATTCAAACATTGTGTTTAGTCACAAGTGTGTTTTGCAGACACTGTATATTGGTTTACCGACAATATCAGCTTTCCGTCCAGGGCTAAAAATTCTATATTTTTCAGCTCCATGTCCCACAGGGTATTGCGTGCTGCTGCTTTCAGCTGAAACACCGCCACCCGAACTTCGCCGCCTCTGTTGAGGAGTCTGTTGAGGAGTGTGTGCTGTAGCCCGAGATTTCTCGAAGCCGGGAGGATGCGTGCACTTTGGCGGTCGCTTAAAACACAAGGCGCGCGTCAGCACTCCTGTGTCGCTGTTCTGGAAAATGATCCACAGCCTCCCTCAGCTATTTTCGCAGACAAGAAACACCCAGCAACCCTATTATCATGAAGAATGCAGCCTCTCAGATGGAGTTTGAACAACTATCCATTATGCAGCAAATCAAATCCTGCTTCAAGATTAAGGACTCATTACTGGCCAATGAGTAAATTGCCATGTATCTCCTGGTATTTACTTATCAGAAACTTTGACTGAGATTTGTTCATTTATTCTGTCCGTTTCCTCAGATGAAATGGACAAACGATAGCTACCGAATACTGTTCAGTCCGCGTTTCTTTTTGCTCTGTTAACCTGGGATTCTCTTTTCCCCCTTACTTTGCTATCTGATGCTGCTGCTGGCTAGGAGGTGATGTGACAGAGGAGAGGCTCACAAACCTGAGGAAGACATGAGGATTGTGGGACTGTGGAGGAGAGCCGGCAGGAGAACCCAGACCCCACGTCCCGAGGGGTCCTGTCTGATGATACAGCTCCTACTGGTGCTGCCTGTCTGCTCTGCTGTCCGGCCTGATAGTGTCCCCAGGCTGCAGCTTCCCTTTGCAGGTCTGTGTCTGCCTCCCGTGCTCCCGAGACATAAAACCATATACACACCTTAGCTGCAAAACTGCAAGAGGTAACAGTAGATGCACTTCGCGATATTCGGTGGAAATGGTTGTTGGTTGACTTTGTTTTCAGATTTATCTATTGAAATATAAAATATACAACCTCTCCCCAGGTTACGATGGAAATACGTTCCGATAAACCTAAAGCGGGGAGCATCAGTACTATATAGAGCTATCCCAGTGAACATTACTCAGAGAATATCATTATGCATTAGCATTTTCATTCTAGGGGAAATTAAAGACGTTTTAGGTAATAGTATGTAACATAAAGTAACAGAAGACCATTCAAGCAGATACTGTCCCTAAAGAGTGGAGTGGTTAAAGGCTGGATTAACGATTCATAATGTAGTATTTTATGCCAGTGACATAACGTCTGAAATTCCTGTTTGGTTGCTTTTTTCAACATTGTCTCACCACAGAAACCCTCAACACAATTCCACAAATGCAATGGCAGATCAAACAAGGCACCTTACAGTTGTCCTTTTCCCTTTACAAAGCCCAGGGGATGCTGGATGGGACCCTATAAGATCGAAGTGTACTGCTGCCAGACAATAGACGACAGCTGTGCGGCACAAAAACACAGGAAACCACGCAGCCATTGTTATCTGTAAAAAGAATCGCTCTATACAGCATGGTGCACGTAAACGTTCGTGGACTCGCGGGTGGGTGTCACAACAAGAATCCGTCAGTAAATTTGTCTATATTTAGCACAGTATGTAGCTGCTAACCCAAAAGTGTGTGGGACAGTCAGTGTAGCAAACCTGCAGTAGTCTTAGCATACCCCAGACCACGTAGGCCTTGAGTTTGTCCCATGAGTACTCTGCTGCCAACTTCCCATCAGAGCTAATGACCTCATCAGCCAGTATATTACAGGCCAACCTTGGGATCGAAAATCTGGAAAAGAGGAGTTACATTTTTGTCCCTAATGTCCCATGTGTTCAGGATGATCACAGATACATATTTATTACATAAGTATAGGGAATCTGGCATATAACCTTTAGTTTAATAGAGTGCTGAGGAGTGAACTTTTTTTAAAGTTTTCAGGATTTCAGAGGAATTTCTTAAATTTCGATGGCTTTCAGAATTCAAGGAACCCCATTTCTGATGAGTCTGAACTACTTTTTTTACTAAAAGAGCCTCTATCTCAGCTAGAATGTCTGTTCTCTCTTGAGATGCCTCCTGCCTCTCTTATATCTCTTCTATTTTAGTTCTCCTAGATACTTCCCTCAGGTTCTCATATATATTTTAAATCCATCCGTCTTCCACAACTGCTAATCTATAACCGGCTCGTGATGAGCCCAGGGCCACGGAAGTGCACCGTGGGGAGGATCCCTGCCCATTGCAATTCAGTGGCAGCCGGTCACCTGAATGTATGTTTTTAGCCTATCTGAATTATGCAGAGTACCTGGAAGACACGCCAGCAAACACAGAGCTAAGAATGATCATTTTTATTACGCTTCCCCAAATGCTATGGGATTTTGGCTTCCAGTCAGCCCTGGTGACAGTGATGGCTAACTTTAAAAACACCAATGTCCCTATGCAATTCGTTTGCGGTGACACATAATTAGTGTCTTGCCGTCATGGGTCCCACTGGGACCGTCGCTGCTAAGTTCACAGAGTCACTGAGACGAGATGGATAATTGGCACAAATGGTTTTATTGTCTTTGAATCGGGTCGACTTCCTGTGCTGTTGCTGTTTTAACCTCAAGAGTCAAAACTCTGCGGATGGACAGATATGGCACACACCCTGTGGGTAACATTCGATTTCTGGGTCACACAAATGGAATTTTCTGTGGTTCGTTATGATGACTTGTGTCTGAAATGTGGATGAGGACCAAGGTAAGCAGGCTCATGCCAGACAATGGCCTCATGGAATGGAATTAAAGTCGAATCAAATTGGCCAGCTGCAGTTACAGATGCCAGCCACACGAGGCTCTGACATCAGTGTTCCTAAACTTTTGCCTTCCAGTGAACTCCAAGTAGCATATATGCACTTAGATCCACTAGGATTATTACATCATTTGTCTCAGTTGTGGGGGGGGTGGGGGGGGGTCATGGTGTACTCTGCATGTTTGTAAACTTCTCCACAGCATCCTTGCGCTTAGCAGATACGGGGCCTTGAAGTGATGTCATACGGTGACCTCTGACTTTGCAACTCCTCGGTTTTTGTGGTAACGAGGTGCAGCGGATGAGTGCTGGGTATGACCCGCTCGCCTTGCTGGATTTCAGCGAGTGCTAATGAGTGTGGATGAGAAACAGAACCCAGGTCTGGTGGAAAGAATGTCACCAATTAGAGGCTGGTGATGAAACGCTGGACGTCACAGCTGCCGGCTGCTGGGATAATTCGCTTGACTTTATTATCATAGTGCATTTCTTCAGTTTTTACGCTGTCAGAATGGACCTTCCAATATATCATGTGGATAAGGTAGCTGTAATTTTTATAGTCATCTCAGCTCATTTAATTCCAATTTATTTGTTGTCTTAAACTATCCAGATAGTGCTAATTATTGGTATTGTTTAAATATGATTTTCCCTGAAATAAAATTATTGGATGCAGGGCTCAAACACTCGTTAAGTCCAAATTCACTCTCCATTAAGAACACAGCCACATTAAGCAAGGCAAGTGGCAACTCATTGGAAGAGCTTCCACATTAACGGGGAGCTTCCCCAATGCGGCAACACCCTTCTCCTCTTTGGGAGAGCCTCCATAAGTAATTAGATGTCAGCCTGATCTGGCAACCCATTCTCTGTGACAGGAAAGGAATGTAATCCCTTAAAGGAATGTATCCCCAATCTGGCGACCCTAGAGAACAGGCATGAAGAGAGAACAGCTGACATCAAGGCGATGCT
>JAODKF010000138.1:3581473-3603934 GCA_026779585.1 Mormyrus proboscirostris
GCCGCTCGCGCCCCCATTAATCTGCGTCATCACGTCGTCTCGCATGGACAGTCGGCTGGCTCTCGAGAGCCGAGGAGAGATCTCCGTCTGGGAGAATGGGAAGATCGGGTGATGCCCTTAGCGCCAAAAATCCAGCAGACGTACTTAATGAATTTTTGTTCGGGATGTTACGCGCACAAGGAGAAGTCGTACAAGAATTGATGACATTTTGGATGGTTATCTGTTCTGATGTGATTCTGGGGCCCTTATTAAATTTTCATAGCTGCCCTAAAGGCCAAGCTCATTTTCAGTGCTTGGAAGATAAAGATGCCATTTAAGCATTTCTTAATGAATCGCTGGAATCTGGAATTTCAGATTTATTATAAATGTACATAACCACCATCGGGAATCCATTTGCAATCAGTTTTGCAGCTCGCCATAAAATTACATTTTTCAAGCATTAAACAATTGATATCTAACTATTGTTAATCAAATGTTTTGTGTATTTTCAGATTACTGTCCCCTGACCTTGTTTTCTGTCTTATCTAATCTCTTAATGGTGTTGCTAAGGGAAGGAAAATGTGTTAATGGTTATGAATTTTTCAAATAAACTACAACCACTTCATCCCCTTAAAGTAAAAGTGCACAGGAGAGAGTGGACATGCTTCAGAAGCTCCCAACCTTTAATCAGAGCTCTTTCCTTCTCTTGTTTTCACAACCTTTGCCAATCTCCAGACCTTGGAGTACCTCTACATATTGCCCCTTCTTCTTGCAAGGACCTGTCCCTCAGAGAGCTGAACGGGACGGGGAAAGGGGGGGGAGTCAGGCGGGGTTAATTTGCGATGATTGTTGTAGGTCATTTCATGCTTAGTTAAGCTGGTGGTCCCTGGGGAGGGAGACAAGGGCCTTGCTTGTGTCTCCGCTGAGAGCCTTTTGCTCATATCACCCTCCGAAGACTTTTCCCTCAGCGACTTATCAGATTGCCTTCTTTTCTAAACATGCTTGTAAAAGGCCACGAGAAATCAGAAATACTCTGACTACGTAACCATTGGCTTGGAAGTAAATCTCTGTATGTGTTTGCATTCGTCGATCGCCCAGACCTGCGGTCCAGGAACAGCACGGCGACGTTCTGGGGCAATGAAGTGAACGGCGGGTACCAGACGCTGCTGCTGGATGAGGACCGAGGCTGGCTTCTCGTTGGGGGTCGCGACCACGTCTACATGCTGCGCTGCGACGACCTCCTCCGGCCCGCGCGCGAGGTCAGGGCCTGCTAATGTGCTGCTAATTACAGGGGCTCCCGTCGGCTATGCCAACACATGCCCATCCATGTCTCTGTGTGATCGTGTTCTGCCATGAAAAGCAAATGACAAATGTATGCCTTGAAACCCTCACTTGTGATTTTAGTAAATACAGTACATTGAGCTCAAGTACGGTTCTGGATATGTCTTAATCGCTGCAAGATTTTGTAACGTTTTTACATTATATGTAACCTGGGGCGTAGGAATCAGGGGGGATTGGGGAGACATGTAATGTATCCCTCGATATTTAATTCCAATTCATTCATGTAATCATTCATGGATTCATGAATTCATCCCCCCAATAAATAATCCTTTGTATTTAAATGGTTATGTTACATCCCTTCCAATATCAAACTCTCACCTATGCCGTTGTATGTAACACCTTGTTATTAATCATTTTCAGTCACTCTTTCAAACATTAAGGCCATCTCTAAAAATTGAAGTCCAAGGACAAGATTTTCAGACTGAATTAAAATACTGTAAATGATTTTCCAACATCCAGTCCGACGATGTGCCTTTGTCCTATTCAGATTTATTGGCCTGCTCCGAGGGAACACGTTGAACATTGCACATTGGCTGGGAAGAGTGCAGAGGTAAGTAACAGCAGCTCACCTTTAATAACAAGCGAGAGGTGGGCACCTCTAAGGACCTTTCCGGATGACTGAGAACCCGCCATCAGCAGCCCGTTCAAGCTAAGGGTCCTGGAAAAAAAGCACTCACGTTCTGTCTGTGGTTAAGTGAAATGAGTCCTGAAGTACTCCAGTTATTTATAGCACCCTAGAGAGAGTGTGAGGGCTTTGCTGTGGGGGGGGGGGCTCCTGCACCCCACATCTGACATCCATCTCTGTTAATAATTAAAAAACAGACCATGAAAGTGTGAGTGGCAATTTCAGGCACGAAAACAACATTCCTCTGTTGTCATCTTCACGTTCACAGCCTGGAAATTTGAGATAAGCCGAGAGTTGGTCACGTGACAGCGCTGTTGTGGTGATTATTAGATTCATTGGGCTTGTATGCATCGTCTCAGACGACACGGGAACGGTATGCTCTTTTGCAGGTGGACTGCATGAATCACGTCAGGCTGCTGCAGACCTTTAATAAAACCCATGTGTATGCCTGTGGAACTGGGGCGTACCACCCAATGTGTGCCTACATCGACCTGGGCCATAGTACCGAGGTGAGCAAGGTGCCTGTGAATCCACTAGACTCTGTTCTTCAGTGTACCATGTGCTGGTCTTGCAACTTCAAAAACACATTCCAGAAGCCCACCAGGGGAGCATTGAGAACGTCCAGTAGAATCTAACCTGATTGATGTTAGATGTTGTTCATGCCTTATCTAAAGGGAGTTACACAACCCATGAACTGCACACATGCTGCACAGTTCAAATCTTACAGAATGTCTCCTACTTTGGATACCCTCAAGGGTCCAACAGCATATCTCAACCAGCTTTCGGTCAGAAAGTTCAACTCCTTAACCACCAATCCGCCTGGTGCCTTCCACGACCCATTGAGATGTCAGTAAACAAGCTCACAATGAAGGTTCCTTGAACTGAAAGTTCCGGTTGGTGCTCAGACCCTTTCCGTCCTTGACAGGAGCCCTTGTTCCAACTGCTGCACCACACAGTGGAATCTGGGCGTGGGAAGTGCCCATACAGCCCGCAGGAGCCCTTCACGGCCAAGCTCTCCGGTAAGCCTCAGCCTCCATTCAGCGGGTCGCCATGCTCTGTGACCACAGGTCAGTTGTCTTCAATCAGGCTGGTCTCTTGTTCTCACGGTTTGATTCGTCAGTCGGGAATCGCAAAGCAGCACACCTGGACTGTGACTGCCAAAGCCACCCGCGACCACAGTGTCGCATGTATTCATCTGCCTTTTACCGTCATTAGAAGAGAATTCTGGGAAAATGTCCTGCTGGTTAGCCTACCAGTCGGCTGCTTGGTGGTTTGTTCTGGAAATGAAAGGAACCACATGATTTCTTTTTTCACTTGCTTTTCACCGCCTGAAGGGCCTGCCAGTGCATAATTAAAGGTTTTTTGCAGAGCATAAAGGCACTGGGCCACCAATCATTTTGTGGCATGTCTTTGAAGTACCCAAAACATAAGCAGGATTAATTAATTGGTCCTGTAAACGGTATTCAGTGTTTAGATCACATTAATTAAAAAGAAAAGGGCCTTGTTTAAGGAAAAGCAAAAAGCTGTGAAAACGTTACAATTTTAACGAGAATTTGGTTTTGTTTGTCGTTGCATTTTTCTTTGCCGAGTAAGATAATGTTTTTAAAGCATCTTGTTTTTGTTGGAGGACACTGCACTATTTTTTTATCATTTATAAAAATAGCAGCACATCTGGACAAGCTATGTGGTATTCTGCCAGTCCCGTGAGCAGTGTGTGTACGCGTGCGTGTGATCAAAACCATTTGTATTTTTATGGAAGATGGAAACCTGTACGCCGGCACATCTGTAGACTTCATGGGCACCAACGCCGCCATCTTTCGCACATCTGTGTATGGCAGCAACCAGCACTACATCCGCACTGAGGCCTACCAGGACCACTGGCTTAATGGTGAGGAGCTCCCCATGTAAGGCAAATCCAGGAAGTCCACAGGGACAACGGCTGTCATTGTGGTAGGGTGCTATGCGGTTCAGTGGGTTTGGGATATTTGTCCATGTCCATTGGGTTGTGGGTTCAAATCCCCCACTTAGCAGAGTAATCGGGTTAATGTCGGACCTCTGAACAAGGCCCTTATAACCCAAATTTCTCCAGGAGTTTTTGTTTACCCTGCTTTCTGATCCTCAGTCAGTAGTTTTACGCTTATAGTGTGAATTTGTAGTGTTCTTTCTGAGAGCCTTGGTGTTGGAGATCTATTTCTTCTTCTTCCAGGCCTCAGTGTTAATATTGATGTCTCTGTATAACATTTTGTCCATTATTTGCTTCCCCAGAGCCAGAGTTTGTGGGGTCTTTCTCCATCCCAGACACACACAGTCAAGACGATGACAAGATCTACTTCTTCTTCAAGGAGACAGCGGTGGAGTCAAATCAATGGGACAGACACATCTACAGTAGGGTAGCCAGGGTGTGCAAGGTAAATGACATCCTCTCAGGGTATTTAATGCATTTAATGCAAAAAGCCATAATGCAAATGCATAATGCAAAATGCAAATGGCTCTTTGTGTAATGCTTTCATGTAAGATGCCAGAGGGCATGATGGACAGGCTAGACTCTGAGAAAAGTGTCTTGAAAAAGAGCCCTGGCGCTTTAAGAAAGCAAAACAAAACTGTGTAAAAAAAAATAAAACAATAAACGAAAGCAGTGGTGCATAGAGATATCATTTACGATTTGGTCAGCCCTGTCAGTGGGATCATGCATGACTCAGAAATCAAACAAAATCATTAGTGGGGAAAGTTAATTAAATATAAGAGTGGAGCCATTTCTTGTTCCTACCTAATCCTGCTATGTGGGGTCAACTGTCTCCCTCCTCAACAAGGCCGCACCTTTCTAGCAAATTGGACACATCTTAGCCGTGTTAGTTAGGAAGCTTCCAGCCGTCTGCTGGAAGAAAGTGTGAGAGAGCGAGCGTTTGTTTTTGGGAGCGAAACTGCACGACGTGCCAAGGGATCACTGAAGTGACATCTACCTTAACTTTGCCCCACCCTAGAATGACATCGGGGGGAAGAGAAGCCTGATTAATCGCTGGACTACCTTCCTGAAGGCCAGGCTGGTGTGCTCGGTGCCAGGGCTGGAGGGCTTGGACACGCACTTTGATGAGCTGGGTAGGCTGGGATGCCATGCTGCTTAGCTGCTGGCCGTTTATATTGGCTCAGATGTCTATCCTGCTAGGAAACGTGAGCTGACATGCTCATCTTCCCCCTTGTCTTGCAGCCAGTTACACTAAAAATCTCCTCTCTCGTATATTTGGCTCTGACAGGGAGTATTAAGCCCTCCATTCACTGTAATCTGTTTTTCTGGTGTGCTTTCAGAGGACATCTTTGTTCTAGAAACAAAAGACTCCCAGAACCCAGTCATCTACGGAGTCTTCACCACTTCCAGGTAAATGGGGGCTCTTCAGTATAGTGGCTCAGTTAGTAAATGTGCTTTTCAAGCACTTAAAAAAAGGAAGTCGTCAAATGAGGAAAATGACAGCAGCATTGCAGAACTGCAGTCTTTTCAGCAATTATTAGGGTGTTTTATGTCCTACTAATAGAATACAGTAGGGTACAACTGAAAATAAGGGGGCAGTGATTTATTTTTACCACTAAAAGCTCTTTTTTTATGAGGTAAGCATACGTTTGTTGCTTCTTGTAAAATGTGTTAGATGTATCTGTGCGAGTCCTACAAAAGACTGTTCAGCTACCCTTTAAAAACAAAAGGATTTCCCATTTTTTTCCGACATAACAGACCCATTACTCTCCTGTGCGTGCTGTCACGCCCATGAGCCCTGACCTTAAAGGTCTCTGTGGAGCGATCTACCATGTTATGTTATTCCAGTTGCCCCCACCACCAGAACCAGTACCTTTTCCTCACCCAATGCCTCTCGTTTCTCGTCCAAAGCTCTGTGTTCCGAGGCTCGGCCGTCTGTGTGTACTCCATGGCATCCATCCGGGCTGCCTTCAGCGGGCCCTTCTCCCACAAGGAAGGGCCTAATTACCGCTGGGTGGAATACAAGGAGCGAGTGCCGTACCCAAGGCCTGGAACGGTGGGTATGTCCTGCAGGGAGGGCTCTGTTTTCAGAGGGTAGCAGGGGACAGAGGTGGATAATTCAAGTCCAAAAAGTAAAACTCCAAACCAAGATTTTGTTTCAACCAACCAGTTGAGTATTTTGTGACTGTCATTTTTTATGCTCAAGAGTTTGATTGAAACAAAATCTTTTTATTTTCTGTACCTGAACTGTCCACATCTGCCTGGGGGGCATCTGTGTGATACACGGGTGATGAAACAAAGCTCAAACTCACTAATGGTCACAGTGCACCTCAATACCCTTCAAAAGAATCATAAATGTGTTAGGGAGTATAGCTGCGGTGGTTGTAGAGGTGTACGAGGTGTGCTATTTGTTCAGTGTTGCTTTCTTAAAAAACGGTTGCAGCATTCGGTTGAATGTTTAGCATTAGTTTGCAGCTTCTGGCCAAACTCACTGATGAATGTGAAAAATAATGACCTTCACAAGGAATTTTATTCTGAAACATCATGCACCATTAATGTGGCATTCCTAAAGAATTCAATTTTTGTTGATTTGTATAGCTGCAACATAACTTATGTTGGCGATAAAGCATTATGTAACAACTATTACAACACAAATCAATTTATAAAACAGCTTTACAGCTGTATTCGGTTTCAGTACAGTACAGTTAATCGGTTGCTGGAATCCAATAAGGTGCTTTCGCTTTGCCTTTTCTCCTAATTTGAGAGGCTTGCTACTAAGCTACCAAGTGCAGTAGGGTGTCGGTTTAGCTTGAATGAATTTACATTCATCAGCTTCACTGAAACTTTCTTCCACAGCAACGTGCAATTTTTCTGGCTCGATTTGCCCATTTATACAGCTGGATATTTCACTGGAGCAAATCAGCATAAGTGCCTTTTCTCATTTGCATGACAGCAGGGCTTCCCCTGTGAGCAGAACTAGAAACCTCCATATTCTGATTAATGATTACACTGCTGGCTCCCTGCAGTGTATCCTTGTGTCCTACTACTGCCAAGAACATTTCTTAATACATGTAGGTGTAGCTGGCTAATTAAGTAAACTCTGATTCTAATAGTGTCCAAGTGAAACCTACGACCGACTCCACAAGTCCACTCGCGACTACCCGGACGATGTGGTCAGCTTCATGAGAGGACACCAGCTCATGTGGGAACCTGTGCTGCCCATCAACAGAAGACCCGTGTTTATGAGAGTGAGCGCCCCCTACAGGCTGCGGAAAATAGTCGTAGACAGGGTTGATGCAGAGGATGGCCAATATGACGTACTTTACCTGGGCACAGGTAGGTGACGAGAATACAGTTAAATCGATTATGCTACACCCGATAACGTGGCAACAAATGTTACGCTGCCGATAGATAAAAATGGCACCTTTTATAATTATATAATGTATAAATATGGCCCAGAAAAAAATAGGTGGCATTTTACTTGATGCTGTCATCTATTATGCATCATAGATACCTTCATAATGCATTATAATGCTCTGTATAAGAATTAAGAACGTTTTGTACTGCATTATGAAGGTATCTACAGTGCATTTTAGATGAGAGCTTTATAAAGCATTCATATTGCATAATAAACATGGGTATAATTTGTTTTACTTTTCATAAATATTTTATGTTTTTAATGCTTTATACTTTAATGCTTTATTGCATTATAATGTGTCATGAATGTGTTCCTAGATTCTTATTGACCTGGCATTCATAGGAAGTGTTACCAAAGAGACTGTTCATATGGGTATTATGACATTACCTGCACATGTTCCCAGAAAGTAGTGCACTTGCAGGTCAGCTCACATGACTGAATGAAACCTGCAGGTCTGTGGAATTTGGCAGAACGTGACAAAGTTGATTAATGAGGGAGGATATTTAACCTCAGGACACTGACCCCAGTTCAAAGGCCCTTCAGGTTGATAACCGAAGCCTATTTTTCATCCGTGTGTTAAAAGGAGAAGGGTTCATTAAGGTGGCTGTCATACTTCACAGCTATTAATAATCTGAAGGGTTAAAACCCAACATCTCCAGTTAGCCATTACCTCATATTGTTCGTGGGATTGGTTTTTGTTAAAAGCCAAGGTTTAATGAACTTCTATTTGTTATTGCATTATTGTATCTTCATTGTTGCAGAAGATTTGGGAAGAACGATTATTTTATGCCTCTGACGTTTCTTAGATACTGGGCATTTGCTTTTGGGTGGGAATACTGAATTATTGCCAATGGCGTAAACGAGGCATTTGGCGTGTATACAATGATGACAGCACAACCGGCCTCTTGGGGGTCACCCTAGAGCAAGCAACCATATTTAGACGCAGGGCAGTTCCCATGCCTGGCTTGGCTAAGACTCCCTGGGACCACCCTGATATTATGGAGAGTGTCCATTAGCCTGTTAGCATTTCCTATGCTTTGCCTGCCTGTTATGCTTGTTTGTGTTCTCCGTGCTTCATTGTCCTGCCGTCCACCTGGCTTTGTGGCTTCTGTGAACTGGTGCTCATCTGCCCCCATGCCACCCCTGAAGTCCTCCTGCCCTTAGCAAACTATCTCAGATACATTCAGGGTCAAATGTGTGGTGTTCTTCAGCTACAGCAGCCACCTGTATCACAGGGAGTGTCTCATTGGCCTTATTTAGTGGTCTTATTTATTATTATTCATTGTTGATATTATTGTCTTGTTGGCAGTATCATTTGAAAGAAACAAGACTTTCACCATTCTACAGACATAAAACAATAAAACCTTAAATATGAGTTTGATACCATACTACAGAACAATGAGATTAATATGAAATCCTTACATTTGGCCTTAAATGTTATACCATTCAGCTTAAGGCAGGCTGCAGAATTAGTGATCGGAAGCTCTGAAAGCCACTAATTTTTTTCCAAATTAAATATCATACTCAGCTTGTTTCAGTTGCTGTTTAGACACTGATGGCTCTCCATCTGGAGACAGGTGTCCGTTAACAGGTGACTCCTTTACTCTGCAGACAACAGCAAGCTTCTGAAAGTGATTTCCATCTTGAAGGAGAACTGGGAGACAGAGGAGGTTGTCCTGGAGGAGCTGACGGTGTTTCCGGTAAGCGGCTTTCATGAGCTCAGCATATGACTACGTCCATTTCCCCTCAATGCAATCTTATGCCCCTAGCGTCGTCTTGGAAAATGAGTATTGCATTGAAACATAGCCCGGGGTGAAATATCTACTGATCTGCTGGACATTTTCAAAACTTTCCAAATAAGTGAATAAACTGGGAGCCCAATCGAAGGGAGAAGTGAAGAAAAACAGCAGTTGGTTTATTTTTTGAGCAAAAAGACGCTAAAAAAATTTTTTTCAAACAAACACCAAACAAAGGGGATGTCAAAGCTGTAACGAACAAGACAACATCAGATGGATCTCAGCAAAGGAAAACAGGGGAGGGGTCTATGATGCCTTACGAGAGCATGTTCAGAGGTGAAGGAACTTTGGGTATTTAATTACTTTTTCCTGTGGGAAGAACAGAGGTTATCCTAAATTATCAGGGGAACTCACAGTGAGGCCCCAGGACTTGGCAGGAATCCACAAAGCAGTTACTCTGGAGAAGCCAGACACTCGAAGCTGACATATTTTAGCTGTTATGTCCCTGGGGTGTCAAAGCATTTGAACAGGACAAATCTTAACTTATACTTTGTTAACTTTTTCCTCTGTGTCATTAATTCTGGCATTCTCGCCCCTTTGTTTTGAACCAACAGAAGCCCACACCGATCCTGAACATGGAGCTGTCAACTAAAAGGGTATGTTTTCCTGTGCGTGATATTTAGTTTGATTGCAACAGATATAGGAAGCACCAGTACCTTTTTCTGCCAGAATGAGCTGAAAATGAGCTCCAAACACAAGCCAGAAAGATGCTCACACATATTGCTGCAAACATGCACGAATTAACCGACCAGAGACTGACAGAAAATATGATGGCTATAAGCTGGATCATGATTGGCTCAATCCCCCCTCCACATGAGCAGCAGCTCCTGTACGTGAGCAGCGATATGGGCGTGGCCCAGCTCCCCCTGCAGCGCTGCCAACTCTATGGCCAGGCCTGTGCTGACTGCTGCTTGGCTAGAGACCCCTACTGCGCTTGGGATGGCGCCACCTGCAGCAGCTACTTCCCAAGCAACAAGAGGCAAGTTTCCCCCCAAAGATAGGCCTACATACTGTTATTTTTATTGTTAAGTATTTCAAATTCACCACAGCAGGGATCTGAGTCAACAGCACAAATGTTAATAGTTCCTGTTGGTAATCATCCTGCTGGCCCATAAAGACATCACGTCAAAGTTACAGATGGATTCTGGGAGTTGTTGAACTTAAAACAAACAAAAAAAAAACATTCAGCTAGGATGTCAAGCATGTTTTTCATTTTACTTGGCACTGTGAATATTGCAAATAAAAAATACACGAAACTGCCAGTGGCAGGCTACTCCAATCCTGTATTTTGATGTTTTATTCTCTTTGCCTAGTAATCTGGCAGCTCTTTGTTCATGCCTTCACGGATTTGTTTTATCTCAAGAAATAAACCTTCAAACGTTACATGACACTTAAAGTGTCCTTTTCATTTCTAGACGTGCTCGTCGGCAGGACGTCAGGCACGGGGACCCGCTGAGTCAGTGTCACGACTTGGGAGATGGTAAACAGTCGTCTCTTCCTCGGACTTGAACAAATTTGCTCGGGTGCATTGCTCCCTCTAGTGTTAAGAATGAACGATACACAGAATTTCACAGTTGCGCGGCACCGTTTTTTACAGATCGAGGGGTGGTGGAGGAAAAGGTCATCTATGGGGTGGAGGGTAACGCCACCTTCTTGGAGTGCGTGCCGAGATCGCAGCAGACAGCGATCAGGTGGACGGTACAGTTTCCTTTAGCCCAAACCAGCAGGGATGTAAGTACCCAGTACAGTAATAACTGCATTGTACAGAAACCGGGATTAGCGAAAAATCGGGTGAAATTGTGCTTTGACCTGTGGGGCAAGTTTGTTTTTTATTATGTACCGTAATGTTTCTTTTTTTTTTTTTTTTTTAATCATTAATAAATCCAATGGTACACTTTCATTTTGTGTGAAAAACACAAACCAAATTAAGGTAACATGTTTATTGAACGCACAATAAATTTTAGAAAATACCACATCCTATGGTGCTTTGGCAAGGGTGCCATATAAAGATAAGTAAAATCGTAATAATCCTTAGGATGGACTGGCATCCTACCCAGAATGGCCCTCTTCATGTTCCAGGCTCACCACAACCCTGTATTGGAAAAGCAACTATAGAGGATGGTTGGCTGTAATATTCCCCATAAAAATAAACAAACGGTTATTTTTCGACCAGTCTAATGGTTCTTAACCCACATAATGCAGTAAAGTGGGAAAAAATACATTTATAAGTTTGCAGTTACGTGTGTGGCTAATTAAAATTTATCCCCAATAAAATGTCCAGTTTTATTGAATAAAATTTTTCATACTTTGCTTTAAGGAAATAAAAACATAAACCAAATCCAATGTGGTATTGGCCTATTCTCAGAAAAGGCTTCAGCTGTCTCTACAGCCAAATAACGTTATAGTTTTAACCCACTAACTAGGCTACTAACCAAGAGCACGGTAATAAGTTACATGGTTACAGGGCTGCGTCCGGCGTGACACTCGCACCTCGACTCTCGCGCTCACATAAGAAATCTGGCGGCAAATCTATATTATTCCATTATAGACCTGAAATAAGCTAAATCAAAAACGTTGGAGGTAGTTTGCAAACTCTATAGTACAGACTATTTACAAAGTAACAGAAGTGCTGCGTGCATGTAAATGTGTGCAGACTTGTCTCGACTTGAAAATCTCACGCCAGTCAGTTAACCAAAGCAACCCTGTGATCATTAGAATTAAAAATGAAGCATGGCTTGAAAAAAGCTGGACCAACACCAAAAATTAGAGAAGACTCCTAAGCCTCATTTGGTCTTTTTTGCAGCTTCTGCAGAGCGAAGAGCGCGTCGTGCACATGAAGCGCGGCATCCTCCTTCAGCGCTTAGAACCGGGAGACTCGGGCCTCTACACCTGCCTGGCCCAGGAGCACTCCTTCACCAGCACGCTGGCCCGCTACAACCTGCGCGTCGTATCCCAACAGCAAGTCGCGGCTGGCAGCGTTTCGGCCGCAGAGAGGCTTGGGGAGCCGGTGGCTGGTGCTGATGATGCAGATGCGCCGGGGAACCGCGCCGGGATCCATGTATCGCACGGACATCAGATCACCAAGAGCTACAAGGACTGGCACCTCATGGGCATGAGCGCGGACGAGTACTGCGAACAGATGTGGTACCGTGAGAAGCGCCGGCAGCAGAAGCTCCGCAATCTGAAGTGGAAGCAGGACGGTAAAAAGGCCAGAGTGCGACGGCAGAACCCCCCGCACCCCTCACAGTGACACCGCACTGCAACGCTGGGATAAATTTTAACTGATTTTAACTTTTTGCACAACACCCGACATATTTGACTGATTTGACTACATGCATTTTATACAAACCATCCTCCGCGAATGGCTGGAAACCTCTAACCTCAGCATTCAGCATAAAGGGAATCCCTTTATATTCAGCGCTTGCTTAATCGTAGGATGTTGATTTCCCCTTGCGGAGATCAATGTCTTCTGTCAATGAACAGCTTTAAGCGAATCTGTATGTATAACTGAAAAATTGCATTTTCTCATTGAGCGTAAACATGTAGGCTACGCTTTGACAAAGCGTCTCATGCTGCAATAAATTACAAAGCACTACTGTAACAGCGCGGTTATTCTTGCCATAGGCAAGAGTTGTGTGTTTTTTATTTCTGAGGTTTCAGATAGGCCTATTTAGAATCGGCAATGTCTGAAGGTTAAGCCATCGAAAAAGTTAATAAACATACGTTTATCCCCTTTAGTAACGTTTAATACTGAAACTTTAGATTCAGATTGTTGACAGGTGCTGCGGTATCTATGAAAAATGTTTGTTCTCCATACCGGGAAGAGAGAGAGTAAACGGTTTTGATTTGCCTGCAGGTAATTAACCATCCATCCATTATCTATACCACTTTATCCATTTTGGGTCGTGGGGAAGCTGGAGCCAATCCCAGCATCTTCAGTTGAGAGGCAGGGTACACCCTGGGCAGGCCGCCAGTCCACCACAGGGCCAACACAGACAAGCACACTCACATTCATACTTATGGACAATTTACAGTAGCCAGTTAACCTAACCTGCATGTCTTTGGACTGTGGGAGGATGCTGGAGCACCTGGATATAATCCACACATGCATGGGGAGAACATGCAAACTCCACACAGAAAGGCACACTGGGTGACCCCGGGTATCGAACCCAGGACCTTCTTGCTGTGAGGTAACAGTGCTAATCACTGCAGCACCGTGCCACCATAATTAACCATGTACATTGTTTTCAATGTGCAGTACAAAATTTCCCCCTGTATTTCCATGTCAAATAAAATTTCAATGCAAAAGACAAGTACATGAATAGATTATAAATGTTCTTAGATTAGAATTTGTGTAGCGCATTCATTTATACAGAAAACATACATTTAAGAAGATACGAATATCTGTGGTAGAATGTACTAGAAACTATTTACAGAAAAGGTAAAACATTGCTTTTCCCACATACATATCAAGTTATTATCCCTAGAGCAGAGATCTCAAACTCCATTCCTGGAGGGCCAGAGCCCTGTGTACCTTAGTTTTTTCCCTGTTTCACCACAAATGATTCAGCTCAAGAGCTGTGTGGTAATTAGCTCAAGGAGTTGAATCAGGTGTGTTAAATCAGGGTGAACCAAAAACTGTGTAGGGCTCTGGCCCCCCAGGACTGGAGTTGGACACCCCTGCCCTAGTATTTTCAAAAACTATGCTAGCTCAACTGGCCAATTTTTAATACGAACAAAAAAGTATATCTATACTGTATACTGAATGCAGTTCAGTCCAGTCCAGACCACCTTCAAGGAAGCTAATGTAAATCATGATGAAGATGGGTCACGTGATCTTAGACTTATTTAGTAAGGATGTATGTGCCCCTGTTTAGTGAACAGTATAGTTCTATTTCGCAACAGCTGCTTCTGAGTTTAAACTGAGTACTCTGGGTAATGTAAAAATGGGCTGAGTGGGCGTATGCTCATCCACTGAGAAGGCATTTCAAGGGCATTTATGTGTGATGCACATATTTACTCATAATCAGAAATCAAAACATTTTACGGAGGTGTCATTAAGCACTTGATATATAAATGTATATTTGTGGGTGTTTAAGCCTTATCCTAACAATACCGTTTTTTGAACATGACAGTTTTTTTTATTTTAATGGAGGGAGTGTTATAATTATACAATTGCTTGTGATGTTCATATTTTTTTACACAAATTAACTGTGGTTGTTTTTTTTTTGAACAAATGTTTTTATTTCGTTATGTTAGAAAAAAAAACATGTAAACTTGAATTACACTACTGTGAGCTGGTGCTGTTAGAGTACAAGGGCTTCAACCTGCATGAGCGATACAGTATCAACGTGATAAGTAGGCGCATCTTATATTTACTATATTTAATTAACATTTCTGTGTATGCATATACCATTTTTGGATACCGTCAGATTCTATGTCAACACTAAAAAAATTGAACTCTCCATTGTACCTGTCTGAATGACATAATTAGTATAGGTGTTTTTTAACAATAAATATTTTTTACATAAAAATAATTTATGAGTTAGATTTTCATTTACCTTTTATTGATGAATTGGTGTACAATCCATGACAGTGAATATACGTATATGAACTTTTATGATGCTCCATATTGAAGTCCACTTTAACCCAGAACATGTATATTTTATTACTTACAAGCAGAGGTGGTACACAAACCCATTACTTGAGTCAAAGTACAGATATGCCTGGTCAAATATTACTCCAATATAAGTGAAAATTGTTCTGTCAAATTTTAAATTGAATCAAAGTATACTGCAGTAGTTGACTTTTAAAATACTTAAGTATTCACATTTTCTTTTTAATAACAATGCATTGTATTGTTACCACAATCCATTTACAGAAAATAATTACTATGAAATGGCCTATTGAATGCCTGGACTTGCTTGTAGAACCTGTAGAATAAAAAGCTTACGGAGTATCTTGCAATTTCAATAGAAACATAATTGAACTGACAAAAGGATGCCAATTGCCATTTTCACTTTTTAATTTAAGATCCCCCCCTCCGCTCCCACAGCATGGTAGTGTTCTGACATAACTCTGGCGGTGTGTGTGTGTGTGTGCACATTCATGCATCAGGCAGACAGTGGAATTACTGTATAGATGCAATTAACTTCCTCATAAAATAAGAAGCTAAATACAACAATCAGCTCAGTTACACACCTCTGGCTTTATAACTGGCCAACAGCATCTAGACTGACAGCACAGGAGTAGTTTACTGTAACTGGTTATTCTCCTGTGACTAATGCAATATGACTTGTCGCATTTTCGAAAATTCGTCCGCTGACTTCAAAGCTATGTTTCAAACTAATGAGTAATGAGAACTTCATAGAAATGTAGTGGAGTAAAAACCACGATATTTCTTTCAAATGTAGCGAAGTAAAAGTCACAAGTTTTTTTTTTAATGATACTCAAGTAAAGTACTGATACTCAAAAAATTACTTCGGTACAGTACACATCTAATTGTACTTCGTTACTGACCACCCCTGCTTACAAAACTAACGGCAATTCAATAAAATGTACTGTTGGCAGTGGTACTCAGAACTGGATAAGGTTTCTTGGTCAGTAATATCTTATTTGAACACAGATCTGTGCTCTTAATAGTGATGCCCGATATCTGATGCTTCGATAATACAGTGTGACAGTAAAACAGAAAGTTGTTTTCTTTTTACCACAAATACTTTCATGGCACAAAACACTGGAGGGCTAAGGCAATGTCTTTGTTTCTCCATGCATTAGCTCATTTACTTCGGTTGTGACTAATAAACATAAATTTAAATATATCGTATACTTGGTTTCACATATTTTTTTCAGTTGTGCCTGGATTTATAATCCTGTAATCACTGTAAAACAGAAGAATGGCCAGGGACTTCCTTGCTCACAGAGAACTTTAGAAACTCTCTTACCCAGGAAAGCAATGTTGACGTCATCAAAAGTAGACTTTAGTCGCCGGTTGTGATGTATTCAACGTGGTCGCCATAATAAACCTAGGTACATGGGTTAACCGAGCCTTGTGGTTTTACGAAGGTAGTGGAGTAACGAACCGCAGTACAAAGATATATATCAACTTTTCAGTGATACTTATAAAATAGTCAGAGTCGACTGCAAGACTGTGAGGAGAAAAATTGAGAAGTATTACGAGGTAAGACATTCGGGTGAAAGTGATTCGGTAAGAAGCCCCTCACTTGAATGGCAGAGTTCACGTTTGCAATAAACTACGGGTTGGTCATTTGCTGGAGGGTCGCCTGTAGCTGGATATTGACACTTCATGAGTACCGGTGCACGGTCCTATTATCAGAAGAGGTCGGCAACTAAAAGCAGAGGACCGTAACATAATCGTTTATTTGCCGGTAGCTGACAAGCTAGGAACCCCTAGTATTTCCATACACGTGAGGCGAATTAAAATCAGCGCCTGAAATATGACACACATCGCACAATTCGCACAGATCCTGCAGTTACACGTAAAAATCCTTTATCTTTTTTAACAGATCCAATGACTTTTGATCTGTAGTATACTGGAGAGCCCTTTGCTCAAATGTGATTGAACTGCGCTGCCGGCGTGTAAAAAGCTCCACAGCGATCCGCTGTAGGAAGCGTGACATCCAGGGTCTCCAAGCCCGTGTCCACTTCGTCGTGCACAACAGTGTAACTTTCAGAGAAAACGACTTGCCAACCGGCTGTCCTTTTCTAAATGCTTATTTTTCCTTTGCATATCTCTGTCAAAAGCGCACATGTGAGCGCCTGCAGAACTGACAGGCTTGTTAACCCTTCATAGACTAATCGAGCTGCAGTCAGGAATCGGCATATTAACGGTCCGCGTGTAAAACTACCTTTTCTTGCAATAATCGTTGTTGCTTTTTTATCAGTGTATCATGTATTTGCAAGCCGAATGTTATTTTAATGATTAAGTCGCGACCTTGAATTGGATAAACCCAAATATAACGTTGATGGGTGTGTGTCTTGTATATTTCGGCTTCAGAAAACATATCCCGATAGAATGTTTAGTTTTTGTTTCACTTTTGCGTGTAACGTTGAATTTATCTCGATTCTTTGAGTTTTTTTAACTTGTGAAGGATTTTTGGACCTTTTCTTAATAAAATAATATTGTTTATTAATAATGCGGTAGTCTTTTAAAATATATTAAAATATATTTGATGAAAGTTCCGGACCTTGAGCTTGATTTGTCAGTTTGAATTTCACCGGGAGGATGTATACATAAGGGCACAATTTAACTTGTCCTTTACGAAAAGCCAGTTGATAGTTATAACATTTTAAGCTCATAATTGTTGTAGTAAACTTTTATTTGTAGTGACATTTGTTTTGCAAAGCACGATTTTATTAGTTATTAAAAATGAAGTTGCTTTTATTTTATCGTGTACATGCTGACCCTTGGGAAAACGTGGCATTTAAAAGTTCAAAGTTTTACCTCTTGCATGTAAACAAATTTACAGAACTGGATAAAATATATGTCCACTTTCAAATCTTAATAATGCAGATATCCAGTTTAAGTTGTTGCCAGCCGATTGAACATAGGAATTAATTGCTTCCCTGTAGGCTATTACTTCTGTTTTGGCAGCAGGGCTGAGGCTATAATTAGGCTGAATGTGAGCAGGTATGGCATGAAGAGGAAAAATCCTTTGTGAGATGTTTATCCTGTGAGCTGTTGTACGTCTAAAAGAGGCAAATCAATGAAATACAGTGGATGCTTGCTAGTGCTGTTCAGATTATTTTAACAAAAATGTATTTCCAAAAAATAAAGCCTGTTGGAAATCATGTTGCCTTCTAGGTGTTCGTACCTTTAGAGACACATGGATCTATTCCCCCCAGAGGAAGAGACTATAAGGGGTGATATTATGAGTGTTCTTGAGGGGAGGAAGTCCTGGTTAGTTCAGGGTAATGAGGCATGACCGTCCGGAGTCCCTTCATACGCCATGAGTTTTGAGTACATGGCCCTTCAAGCCAGAGCCTAAACTTAAGCTTCCTGCAGCAGCATTAAACCATGACGTCCATTAACTGCAGATGATGAATAGTGGCTTTAGGCGTGACTCTTCCTTGCACTCCTTGCTGCCCCGTTTCCCTTCACAGGCTGGGCCATGGCTTCCCCGTCCCCGAGCGTGGACTCCAAGGCAGAGCTCTCCTCCTTGCTGGAGCAGTGGGAGCGGCAGCAACAAGGCAGCACCTCGGAGCTGGTGTCAATCCTCGCCAAGTCAGTACACAACATGATGGGATGGGTGTGGTTTGTATGTATAGGGGTGTGGCCAATGTGTGGGGTGTGGCCTGGCTCTGTATGGGTGTGGCCTTTATGTGTGGTGTGATGACATTGCAGCCACTGCTTCCCGATGCAGGTGTAGGTTTCAGTTTCATGCTTTCTTAAAAGTAAAACTGCAGTTGCCAGTCAGCCTGTATGGCCCTCAGGCTGTTCCACATATTTCTTATATTTCACCCCCATCACGTTGCATAAAAAACACCCCAGCCAAGGTGTCCCCTGACTCATGCCCCTGGCTTCTTGTGACTGGCTCCTGGCTTTCCACAGCCCTGTTCTGGATATGCGGATGTGCAATGTAGATGGATTGATGGATGTTTAAAATAGTCTTATAAAACATTGATTTATTTATTTTTTATCCTTTTTCCTGTTTTATATGATGTATTAGAATTTCAGAACTGATTGAACGAGAGACTGAGGAGTATCACAAGGCAGACCCTGATCCGTTTGATGACCGTCATCCAGGTGAACCTTTGCTCTCATTCCAGGGACAATAAGTTTATTGTGGGATCTCGTCTGTGTCCAGAAGGTTACTGGTTCAAACCCCATGGCTGGCAGAGTAATCATGTCTGTTGGGCCATTTAGAAAGGCCCTTAATCCTAAAAACTACTCTAGCCATGCTACAGTACCTTTCACAGGAGAGCAACATGTTATATGATCAAGGGATTCCTGTGTACCTGTGTTGGTGCTTGTGCAAATGGCAAATAAATCGTTATTTAAAAAATCATCAGTAATGGAGTATTTCTCTATCTGCTTTGGTTCTTCCAGGCAGAGCAGACCCAGACTCAATGCTGGGACATGTGCTCAAGATCCTGTTTAAGAACGACGACTTCACCAACGCGGTAAAGCTCCGCTCTGGCCTCCTCCTCCAGTCCTTATCTTTCTTTTGTTGTCTGTAAGACCAACCTGGCAGATGACTGGGAATCAAATTCAGTGGTGCTGAGCAGCTCTTTCATGACACGTCTGCATCCCGCACCCCTTGCAGCTTCTGAACACGTACGTGATGACCAGCAGGGAGGTCTCCCTCAACACTGCTGCCTGTCGCCTTCTGCAGAACATCATGCCGGGACTGGAGACAGCAGTGGTCTTCCAGGAGAAGGTGTAGCACTCTTTTGACATCAGAAACCGCCTGACTTTACTGTGAAGTGACAAAAGATTTGGCCCTTGGCTATTTTGGGCTCCACGCACAGTTTGGCAGTGTTTCACATTTTGGGGGTCATGGGTTCGAATCTGGCCTGAACTCTGCACAGATGCGCAATGTCCCTCCAAGGCCCCTTTCAACTTTCTCCCCCTTCACAGCACCCCTGTCCAAGAGCAAATAAACCACGTGAATCAGTGACTCTAAATTTCATTTAGAGTCTGCCTTTATCCCCTTCTGGGTTTGGTAACTCAATAGGTTAGATTTCTTGTGCTTATTTAAAACGAATTTATATATAGAGGGATGGAATTTTCTGGTGGATGGATGCATGCATGCATGACTTTGCTTTGCCTGTGGTGTCTTGCTAACTGCGCCCCCCCCCACCATGCTTCAGGAGGGCGTGGTGGAGAAGCTCTTTGAATGGGCCCAGGAGGCTGATTGCCCCCTGTGTATCTATGCCACGGGGCTGCTGGGCGGAGCCATGGAGAACCAGGACATCGCCGGCAACTACAGGGAGGAGAATTCGCAACTGGTCAGTGAACTCCTGTCCTACGTTGATGCTTGCTGTCCTGGGGGTGGTGCTGGGGTTTCCAGCATGGAGGACATGCTGTCAGAATGGCATCGGGACAGCCTGAAAGCCTGCCATGGCGATTCTATAGCTGTGTTCTCAGAATAATTTCAAAAGGCACCTATCCTCTTTTATTGTCATGTTTTCTTATTTTTTTCCCTCAGGATGTCTGTGCCTCTGGATAAGTAAAAAAATTAGAAATCCTATTTATTTTTTTTGCGGTAAGCTCTGGAATTGGATCTGTGCCGCTGAGACCTTTGCTGTGGTCAAATACTGTAGGTTCAGTAAATATCTGTCTGGGTGCCTCCTAGTAGGCGGATCTGGTGGCGAATCGAAGGCTCCTATTGTACATATGCATTTCGGCTATGTATCTACATTTCACCAAAGTGACTTACGGTAGGGCAGGGCTACAATGTGTGTGTACTACCTGGAATATGAACCCACGACCTTTTGCGGAGTTTGCTGAGATACTCTACTTGTTGAGCTACGGTAGCTGAATTGCTCTGCTGACCTGGGACATAGCTCAGATATATAAATGTGGTGTTGTGACCATGTACCTGCATCTCTGTTAGGTGTTCTCCATTTTTGCCTTGAGTGTTGCTGACAGGGCGTATAAGGATGTGGGGAACCACCGTTGTGTCAGCTCCGTTTCCTGCATGACCCATTAGAGTGATGGACCGTCGCCCTCACAGGTGCCTTTTATGCTCCGGAGGCTGCGTGAGCTGCAGAGTGTCGAGGCGGACGGCTCCCTTGGGATCAGGAGACCTGACCTGCAGGGTGAGCGCTCAGCAGCGACGGGCCAGGATTGTGGGGGCTCTGAGGATGCGGCTGGTCCCATGGGAAGTTCTGCTGAGAGAGACCGGGAGGGAGAGGAGAGGGGAGAAGAAAGCCAGCTGGTGCCGGCCGAGAGCGATGAACCATCGCTACAGCTGGGCTTCACCCGCAAGGCCGGCAGCCGCGCGCATCCGTCTGTCAAACCGGCATCGGAGCCCCTGTACCAGGCGGCGCCAGAGACGGGGGAGCCAGACCGGAGGCGGGAAGTGGGCAGTCAGGCGCAGAAGAGGGTGGAGGGGGAGAACGGCAGGACGGCCAGACAGAAGCTGCGCTTGGCCCCCCCCGATCCGGAGCGGGCTGCCTGTGAGCTGTCCAATAGCAGCTGGTCTGAGATGAGCCCTTGGGTCATCGGGACCAAATACCACCTGGAACCTCTGACCCCAGCCATGGAACAGCGCCTCATCTTGCAATATCTCACCCCACTGGGGGAGTACCAAGAGGTTGGCTATGTCTCCTTTTTCATCACCCCCCAACCCCTTTCACTGATTTCCCCCCACTCACCCCTCCATTGGTCTCTCCCACAGCTTTTGGGCGTTTTCATGCAGATGGGAGCCTGCGAACTGCTCATGCATTACATCGATCTCAAGCTGACCAATGACGTGCAGCTCACCTTCGAGGCGCTCAAGGTACCACCTTTACCCCAGGGGTCCAACATGGCTAAGATGTTCCACGCAGGGCGTCACGCCCCAAATGTGCCGCGCGGCACGGGAATCACACGTCGTCCTCTGTGGGGCGTCGATAAGCCCCCGGCTCTTCCCGAGTGTCCCTGATAGGCCTGCTGGGTTGGCGGAGATAAGCAGACACCGGGGCGGCACCCTGTTCTTAACGCCGGTGTGTCTGTCCTCAGTACCTGGCCTCCTTGCTGCTGCACAAGAAATTCGCTGCCGAATTTGTGGCGCACGGTGGCGTGCAGAAGCTTCTGGAAATCCCACGGCCCTCCATAGCAGCCACTGGAGTGTCCCTGTGCCTCTACTACCTGGCCTACAACCAGGATGCCATGGAGAGGGTGAGAGAATCCCTGTGTGTGTATGTGTGATGCTCCTCCACCTCCCCATCTTCTTCTTCTTGGCTTCTGCAAATAACAGCAGCCAAACACACCACAGTACTCAAACTGACAGAAACAAAATGCCACCTAAATTGGATTTTAGGCCGCAGTTGGGTTTTGTGTCCATTTTGTGAGTTATGAGGCTCCTTATAAGGGTGTGACTTACCTGAAGGTTCCCTTAGATAACAAAAGGTTATTGCTGCTAAGATTCACCTCAAACCCAGTTCCTAACAGAGGAATCAAGGACAAAAAACCCAATAAAACGAGAAGTATCGTTTTTAAGCGCCATCCTTTTTTTGGCGGAGAGCTATAATTTTTACATTCCAATTGGTAGATGACTTTATCCAAAGCAACCTACATTTTTAGCTGAGTAGCAGAACCAAATAGTCCCTGGAGTAATTGGCGGGGGGGGGGGGGGGGTGTGTAAGAGCCTTGCGCAGGGGCCAACCCTGG
>JAODKF010000138.1:3638780-3666414 GCA_026779585.1 Mormyrus proboscirostris
CGCCCCCGGGCAAAAGACAGCATCTCCTTCCACCGAGGGGGCCCAGGTTTGGGTGTGGCCCAAAATTCCTAACTATGCCGCTGGTCATAGACATATTAAATTCCACATATTTTGGGTGGTAAAATACCGAAAACGCATCTCCAAAACCTCTGACCACAAGGATCTCAGTCAGCTGCTCTGTGGGAATTCCCACCGTGTCATTCCGGGACTGTTTATAGTCAGTGGTGTCCATTGAAAAACAAAAATCAGGCCCAACTGTGTCGAAAGGATATTTGCCACCAGAGCGACTTGGCTGCTAGAGTCAGTGCGGTCACACGTGAGAGAGACGCGTCACCCCCGCCGACGCCGCCAAATGGGACGGCCCTTTTTCCGGGAGCAGGTGTGCCTGCTCTACCTGCTCCTTTCAAGGTAACCCCAACCTGTGACGCCACGTGGGTTTTTATCCTCTCCGCTAATCTGTGAATGTGCGAACGCCATCTGCCTCTTCCTTCCAACCCCCACCTGACGCCTAGCCTCCCCCCGTACGCCCGTCCCTCTGTCTCTCACCCTCATGTGTCTCTGTCCATCTCTCTCCCTCTCTCTGTTACTCCAGCTTTCCCTGCCATACTCTCTCAGTGATGAAAAAAGCTTAGATGGGAATATTACAGTTCAGTTATTTCCTGTTTACTTCACGCGTGGTTTTTTTCAACTATTGCACTCATTTCATAACTTAGTAGACTTTGTTTTTAGGTATATATTGTGTTAAAAAAGCATCAATTATATGCATTTTCAAGCTTTGTTAACATTTTATGATGAGGTTTTTGTAATGATTTCCTATTTGTTTAGTCTCATCATGGGCCTGGCGGCGATTTAAAATTTATTCCTTCGTCTAAGTCGTGGAGATTACTGGGACACGATCATAGCGTGCGTCTCCTCTCCAGATATGTTTGCTTTGGCTGCGTCAAGCGTGAGATTATCTCCTCAGATCTCATGCTAAGTGGGGGCCTCATTGTGTCTAACAGCTTTTGGGGTAGGACTTAACCACGAATGCAGTGCTTTTGCCATCTATAATCTCCTACCACATTAGTGATTAACAGCAGATAGTTTGACATCAAATTTGGCAAAAAAAAATATTTTATTTGTTTACACACAGAAACACACACACGTTTGTAATTATGTCATTTTGGGGACTCTCCATTCATTTCTATGGGAAAAACGCTAATCCCAACATGACGACCTTAACCCCTACCCAGCCCTAACCTTAACCATAAGTAGCCAGACAAAATATGACCTGGGGGGGCCGCCCAGGCCTGTGTCTATGTAACTTTCTGAGCATCGTTAAGGTTGCAATGATGAACAACCATGAGAACCTACAATTAATGAATGCAAACTGATACAATGTCATTAATAAAAGTCTGAATTATATATGTGATCTTTGGAACAAAATGATACAGTATATCTGAGTATTTCAAATGGACATGTGGACATGACTTTAGCCCCATGCAGCCCTCCTAGGTTCTGATCCGTTCCACAGTCCATGGTGCATGTCCACGTCATTGTGGAGGAGCTGAAAATCACTATCTGAACTGAGCTCATCGAGGACCAGCAAGTTCTCCACAGTAGTGACGCAACTCCTTGGAGTTATGGCGAGACATCCGTCAGTTCCCAGAGTTCCCTGGTCAGGCACGTCCAGCACGTCAATGGAGCTGATTCATTCGCTGGCCTTCACACTGGATTTGCAACCCAGAGTGCGGGGGGGGGGGGGGGGGGGCTGCATTGAAATGCGCCGCAGGAAACTCTGCGACTGCATGCGTTTTCCCCGAGTTCCACGCTCGGTGGGAAAAAACGAACAATAAAGCAACTCTTTTTACTCAGAAGCCCTATTTAGTGATGATGCCTTATCCCACCGGAGGTGAGGAGGCTGCGTACCAGCATAAGCCTGGTTCCTGTGGCCGTTGTGGGCCGAGGCAGACGGTTGGCCTGGTCCGGGGTTGGCGGTGGGGGACTTCCTGTTAGCTTTCGGTGGCAGACACGAATGTGGCTGCCCCCGGGTCAGCCTGCCAAGTCTGCCTGCGCCTCGGGGCTGAGCCGTTCCCAGTGGCAGCAGTTTGCTTTGACCTGGGGAGTTTTTAATTAATCCTTTTACTGAGGAAATGTTATCGAAAAGCCGTCTTGCCAAAACAAAATCGCGCAGTGGCCCCTCCCTTTGCCCTGGGGAATGCGTGGATTCGGATGAATTAACCACGGCGGCCTCAGTACTACGTGATGCCTGTCAGATGAGGCGTTTGCGCATGGAGCACCTCAATGCAGATTGCCGCACGGTGCGACGGAAAGCACGTCAGACGTTCGTCAGCACGGGCACATAATCAGTCCCCTTGTTCAGCAACGCATCACGCGTTAAAGATATACCAGATATAGCAGACAAAACACGCATGTTACAAAAAAAAAAAAAACATCATCCAAAGTGACTGAATGAGATAACTGCTAAACTATATTTAAAGAATTGGAGTTGGCGAGAATATAGTGACTCAGTGATGGTCTGAGGCATGTGACACATTCAGCTAGAGTCTTTTAAAAGGGGCATACCTTCAGGGCACGCACTGGCTCAGGAATGTCTGCCCGCAAAGGTAGGACAGGAAAGTATAGCCTCACTCACGCTTTGCCGTAAACCACTTCAGCCATGTTGTTTTGATGCAGCAGACCAGGATGCGTTGATTATGTATTAATAAATGCACGTCAGTCTAAGTCACGCCGCCTATCTGACTGATATCTACAGTAAAGTCCTTCAGTTTGTTAGTGCGGCTGCATTATCAAGCATTAGCAAAGGAATGATTACAGTGAATTAAGCTAGCGTAATTGTGGCTTAACCTACTAGTCGAGTTAACCCCCAAATGGCCGCCATCTGGGCCCTCGAGTGCTTTGAAGTGTCCCACCAGCAAACAGCAGGAAGGTGCAGTGGAAACAGGCGTGCTGTGGCCATCAGGCTGACCAGGTGCCAGCAGTGCAGAGAATCAGGTCAGCGGAGAATGCAGAGCTGAAAATTGTGACTCCTGCGTATCGTAACTGGGAGTCCCTTTAACCTCATTTCGGTTGTTTAATTGCCAAAGTGCCTTGGTCGACGAGGCCCCCAAGGCATTGTGGGGGATCTGAGCTTTTCTCTTAGCACTGACTGGACCATTTTGAAAGGAGGGGTGCCTTCGGCTGCACCATGATTACGGTGGAGGGGGGATAAGCTGTCTGTGTTGTCTGCCATCTTGTTTTCTGATTATGTTGCATTCTGTGTTACTCCACGTTCCCCACTGCAGTCGCACTCACATTCCATGGAGCTTGGGATTTGCTAACTATCATTCGGAAAATTTTCAGGGTGGCGTCTGGTCATCCAGACTCCCTTTATATGCCAGGGATTAGACGCCTGTTTCCTTTAAGCAGTACCTACTGTAGGAAGCCAGTGAGTGTGGTTCTTCATGACTCCATAACCTGCTACTATGACTTTAAGTAATTAATGACAAACCAGTCATTTCCCCCGTAATTAAGACTGAATGGCAGCTGCTTTCCTCCAGCTCCGAGAGAGAGTATCTTTGTGTTATAGAATATGTGGAGCGCTCGTGCTTCGACCGATTTCACATGTAGTGTCTCAAAGTTGTCCTCAATACAAACCATCAAATCCACCTGTCTTTCTGTCTCTCGCATACCGGTTTCTGCACTTCTGCAGAATTAGGGTATTAGCCAAATGGGATTAACCCAAACATTCAGCAAGCGTGCTTCTCTCCCTGGCTGTCACTCTGGGCAATTTGGAAATCAGTGTAATTGGAGCGATCCTGACACGAGTCATATGAATGAGCCCATAACTATAACGTGTAAGGTCTCTCACAACCAGTCACTACATTTAAGTGTATTTATTTCTCAGACGCTTTCGTCGGAAGGGACGCCCTAGCATGGCAGATAATACATCACGAGTTTGTATAGTGACATAGCTGGGGAGGGGATTTATCAAAGTCACATTCACCAGGCAGCAGCTGAAGGAAGCGAAGCGAAATAAATTTCTCAATAGTAGTCATTTCAACGTATCAAACACACCCAGTGTTAGCTGCTTTCAAGCCCTGATTAATGGTGATAAGAAAACAGTTCACGTACAAATTCAATTATTTAATACATGCCAAATTTTGTATCAACAGTGATCATTCATCAGTAACCCTGTCTGGATCTGCAAGCTTTGTTAAGCAGATGCAGGATGATTCCTACTCTATGAAAAGTTTATTCTCTTGTAATAAAATTAAGCCAACTGACCAAAGTGGCCTCGAATATACTACAGGGACTGCAGCTTCTCCTACCAGTAGCATATTATTCTGATAAACACAGAGGCAGCCAAATCTTACAGCAGGTCCATAAATTATCAGATTTTTTTTCTTTCATTTAATTTATGGCGCTCCATCTCTGGTCCTTGTCAACGTCGATTCGGTGACAGTTTTAAAATTGTCCTCTGACTGACACTCGAAACACAGGTGTGATTTATTCTCCAAATTACTGCTTGGAAAATGGAAATCGGAGCTGCAGGCGAGGGGACATTGGAACGCGGTGCCAGGTCGGATCACCGTTCATAAGTCAGTCTTCATGAGCGGACTGTTCACATATTGTCTGCGGTCGACATGATAACACGTCTTTGCCCTGCTGTCCATGGTTGACGTGATGAGGATGGACAGGACAGTTGGACATAACTGTGGTCACATTCGAGAGCAGAATTGCTCAGAAGTCACGGTTTGAACATCGGGAGTGAGTGCGGAGCGATGGTCCGTCATCTCACGGGCGGACGGGATTCATTGTCGCTGAAAGCCACCTCTCCGGAGGAGAGACCGAGGGCCTCGGTCCGTGCCATAGCGTCTGCAGATAAGTGCCGCTGACCTCATTAAGCGCTTCCCTGACTGTCGAGCTGGAGAGATCAGCCTGACAGATTGCGGGGCAGACCGCCTCCCAACCGTGCCGGCGTGGGACTCTGCTCCCCCATTCACGGCTGACTGGAAAAGGCTTGGTGGAGCCAGCGCTGTCCCACACTCGTCCGTGGGGGAGCAAGGGACATGCGTGGGGGGATAGAGAGAGAGAGCGAGAGAGGGAGAGACTTCACTTCCTGTCATTCAGCCGATATCAAAATGAACTGTCCCATCTTTTTTGGTTCTTGTGGGCCGAGGCCGCGAAGAGCGCCACCTGGCTCGAGCCTCACATCCGTCCCATCCACCATGTCTCCCATGGTGGATGGGACGGCTGTTGACCTCAATAAAAGAGGGGAGATTGGCAACTGTGGCCAAAGCCTTGGAGAGGCTGCCGGTGATGATGGCATTCGGATTGTATTGGCGGGGGGGGGGGTGTTCTAGGGGGACCTGCTGGCCAAGAATATAAGGATGACAGAGCCCTCTGCAGGGGAACGGAGTCATTTTCTCAAGTGACTTTGATTCAGGCGAGAGACGATTGCACTGCCGCCTGAGTTGCCTACTCACAGAGACCATTATTCCCAAGCGGCGAAATTAAAAGATTTTATCTCGCCGGGCCGCTCTGTTGACCCGCTGGACACCTGTGAGCTGGTGAATGCCAGCAGTGGGTGTCATGTTGGCCTCTAATCAAAGCTTGATGGTGTTTTGCATGGAGCCGTGTGATTGGCTGGGCAAACGGAAGGCGGAGTCACAGAGATGAGCGGGGATGCCAGACTGGGAGCGAGTTGTGAACAATGTTCTGCACGAGAATTCGGAATGATAAGCACTGCAGAGGAAATCTGGGGGAGGAGGTGGGTTTGGGCATATTATACTTTTATTATTTGCTTCGGGCTCAAATTATCTTTTTTGCTCAGCAGGAAAATCAACAGAAAAAAAAAACAAAACTGCAGAAACTTAATACAGAAGAGAAGAATGGCAGGAAAAACTGTCAGCTGTTTTCAATCTGCCCCCTTTCACCAGAGGACATATTTTAGCTTTCACCCTTATGAGCAAGAATTACACATTCAATGAACTGGACATGATTCTAAACAACCACTCGAAAGCATTTATCTTTGCCACGTTAAATATTTCCTCTATTTTGCGTCCCTTACCATCAACATCTGGAAAAGAATTCATTGATGTTAGTTTATCAGGAAGAAAAATGGCAAGTGGCAGGAAGTAAATAGTACTATCAAAGTCCAAGATTTCTACATTAGGATTCCTTTAGGGAGAAGAGACTTGATTCCTCTCTTACATACTGTATGGATTCCCAGTTTAGACACTCATCCCAGTTTTCCTAAGGCCTTTATTTAACCCTGTTTTGGAAAATGTTGAATATGCGGGAGAGGAAAATGATTGACTGGTTAGCCTGGCAGGAAGGACTTTGCAAACGTAACAATTCTTTGTACATTTTTTTTAACTAGCCAGTTTGCCATTTGCTTATTTCAATTCTTCTACGGACTCTTCGGAACAGAAAGGGAAGTTTGGTGCCTGCTTTTTAATAATAAGCAATACGTTTTTATTGATCCCCATAGGGAAATTCTCTTTACACCCCCCCAGCTTGCTTTCTGTAGGTGAGAACAAGCTGGCTGTGAAGGGCAGCCACTCACAGTTGTGCTCTTTGAGGTGGGGGTTATGGACCTTGCTGAAGGACCAGCAAATGCACTGACCTTCCTTTCGCAACCACAGAGGCTTAGCCCACTGAACTACATGCTGCGCCTGTTTAATTATGTTACTTATTAAATAAGCAATATATATTAATATAACCCTGTTTGGTAGATTGTTAAATGTGGTATTGGAGTAGGCAAGATAGCTGTGCTATTTAGATTTCTCTCCGAACACCATATGTACAGCCAGTAAACAGCAATATGACAGATTTTTTGAGGATGGAAAATTTTAACAAACGAGAAGTATTTGATTTCTGAGTCCAGTGAAGATGTAGCAGCTTATGACTGCAGTCTGTTTCCCCGCAAATCCAAGCCCTTCCCAGTAAAGAATGAGTCATATTTACTCTGATAAAGGCATCTTATCATGCTCTATCTGCTCTTGGTTTATATTGTCTGTTGTGCATATCAGCTGCATTTTCTTCTGATTCGAGCTGTTCCCCCAAAGAAAGACTCATATTTATTTTAAGACTTTGTGTCATTCCTCATTTCCCATAGTATTTTCTTCCCTATAGACTGGGCATCCAAAGTAACAGCTAACCATAATCTGGACAAGCTTGTACCTGGAGATAAATCTGTTTATCAAATGTCTACATACATAAAGCCTAATCACAGTATGCTAGGAGGATAGTGCTGACACCTTCGGAAAAGCAACCAGCTGGCAGAATAGTTTATGGCTGTTTATTTTTACATTTTTTATTTAGCAGGCACTTTTATCTAAAGTGACAGGCATTTACGAGCAGGCAGGGCCAGCCAGTCCCAGGAGTAACTGGCAGTTAAGGGCCTTGCTCAGGGGCCCAATGGAGAAATCACTCAGCCATCCACGGAGTTGGAAACAGTCATGGGTACATGAGTCCTAACCTGCTGAGTCTTATACTGCTCCCAAATGCCCCCTCGATGGGATACTAACCCACAATCGCTGGTGTGGGAGGCTAGTGCCTTATCCATATTCCAAATTAGATGTTAGTAACCCCTGCCTTGTGCCGGTAGCCTCCGGGATAGGTTCAGGACCCCCGACAACACTTAGTAGGACAAGCGGTTTCAGAAAATGGATGGATGAATGGATGGATGTTAGCAACTATATGGCAGTTTTTCCATTAATACTCAATGCTACTGAATTGAAAATGTTTTATAAATTACATATTTAATTATTTACTTTAGTCTTGAATTGGATAAGTGGTTTAGATGAGGGAGGGTTGGATGAATGTTTTATTATTTTTTAATAAAATAAGTAGCTTCCATTCTACTCAGAAGTCTATCCCTGATCTCATGACTGTGGTGCTAAATTCATTGCCCTAAGGACTAGAGGAAAGAGAGGAAGGACTGGCTTGTGAAGGCCCAGACTGTGCGGAGTCCTCGCACTTTGCCGACTATCTGCACATGATTGCTGAAGAAAGTGCCTTGTCCTCTGTGATGGAGCCCTGGCACAGCTTGTGCCGCTCCACCTGGCGCCGTGTCACGTGATTGGCTTCCCCTTTGTGGACTGTGCTCTCTGATTGGCTGCCCGGTGCCGGTCTCCGTGATGTGTCTGCCTTCCTTTCCTATGGTCAATGCAGCAGGGATGACACCCCTTATTTGGTCGTAGGATAAAGCTTAGCTTTGTTGGGGGTCAATAAACTCACTTGGTCAGCATCAAGTTTGTTTAAATGAACAAGCATATGCAAGAATTTTCTTTGGTTTGTTGCCTGGCAGCGCTAAACAGTGTTTTTCTTTCCTCTATCGATGTTGAAATGATTACAAATAAACGATGCAGATATTTATTTGTTGTGTTCGTCGGCGTACAGTTTTTGGCTTTCAGTCGACTGTTCCGGCTCTTACGGTTGCCAGCAGACAAAATGAGCTGGGGAGCAGTAGCACAATAGCCTCGCTGACGCGGGAATGCTCACGCGGCACATTCCGGAAACCCGCCCCCGTGGGTTTGAACGCATCCCGAACTGCCGGCCTACGGCGACACTTAAAGAAGCAAGTTGGATAATGAGGCGTTTTGTCATTCTCACCTGGAATTCTCAGCAAACCTCTCCCACCCAATGGCCTGCTGCGGGGATTGAAGTTATCCCCTCCCCCACTGTCACGTGCCACCCCCACTGAAATGGCAGTTCATCTTTATCAAGGAACGAGTCATTGTCATGCAAAACATATTGCCTGGGGGCTTTTGTACATCAGCCAATTGCATAATCAGCCCAAAGAAAGAGCCGCCATTGTGGGGTCTGTTCCCGGTCATGTCGTGCACAGCCCCCGGCATGAAGGGGGCCATTTTTACTCGATGAATGTTAAAATAGTTTTGAGGGGAAGTGCTGTACTGGGATTACTAACAAGGTGGCCAAAGCGGCAGAGCTGCATATACGCTATGCAAACGCGACTCGTCTGATCCACCCTCGATCCCCGGACTGTGTCGCACTAAACATTTATTTTTTTGTACCACCATATAATTCCCATTACATAACAACCACAGCATTCACTCCCCTGCTGAACACTTGCCAGCCCTGGGTGTTAAATGGGAAGCAAAAGGAAATGCACCAAAGGAAAATTTCAGGCTCTTCCGCAGAAGGCCCTCACTCCCTTGGCGACGGGCAGAGTGGAGGGCAGCCCTGGTAATTGGCTGTGGAGGACCTTGCAGAGGTGTGTCAGTGTAGGACCCCTTCCTTGGATTAAGGGTACAACTCAAAAGACAGTGTTCCTTTGTCATCACATGGCAAAGATAGGGCTGGGAGACAGGAGAGCAGTGCTTATTGCATTAAACCAAGGTCCTATCGCATGAAAACAAGGCTTTAAAATTCTTATAATCTACATAGAGCCGGTATTAATTTTAACTTCTCTTGTACCCTAATTGGTCCAGGTGGTACTTAATTATATGTGTAATTTATGTCTTATGCATGCTGTTCTTTGAATAAGTAAGAAAAGTACACAGTTTATCAGATGACAAAACTGGCAATACTGCAATCAGAAGATGTAGTTTATCAGGGTTTATTATTGGTTGGTGTGTAGTTCAGTGGCTCGGGGATCTGTGTCCTGATGGTGGTGGGTTTGAATCCTGTTGCTGGCAAAATGATCATATCACCGTCGGGGCCTTGAGCAAGACCCTTAACTCCACTTGCTTCCAGGGCCACTGGATGACCCAGTACTCTGACCTCAATGCTCTGTCGGAGTACAAGAATTGATTTGTGAAAACACATAATTCCAGAGTACATTGTACATATGGCAGTCAAAGTATCTCATTTGGAAAAAAAAATCAAAAATGAATTCTTCTGATTGAACTGCTGCTGAAACTGCAGCCTGATGGGGTTTTGAATCCCGCCTGTGGCTCTGTGTGTTTCTGCAGTACTCGGTTGCTCCTTGTGCTTGCACCAGTGGCTGCCAGCTGCTCTTGATTTCTTTACAGTCCATTGGCAATTTAAGGGACGGAAGCGAGTCACCTAACCATGGTGCAAAAACATGCAGTTAACGTGAATCAGTGCATCTAATTTTTCCATAGTTTGTGCTTGTGTACTCTGCGATAGACTGACATCTCCTCCAGGCTTGTGTCCTTTACTTCCTGAGCTCATTGTGTTCCTGGAAGATGTGCAAAAGATCAAAAACCCTGAAGATACTTGCCTCTCCACCTGCTGAATTTCAGACCCCGCCTCTTAAACATCCCCTGCATCTTTAAATTCTAGTTCTAATTGTAGAATATAGAAAATGAAGTTGAATCAGTTTCCTCCGGGCACACCTTTCCCCCCCCACAGTCCAAAAACATGCTGAAGTTAATTGGACTTGCGAAATTGCCCGTAGGTGTGCATGTGTCAGTGAAGGGTGTGTGAGTGTACCTTGCGATGGGTTGGCACCCTATCCTAGGTTCTTTTCTGTCTTGTGCCCTTAGCCTCCATCATAGACTTCTGACCCCCCCATGAGCCTGAATGAGACAAGTGATTTCAGAAAATGGATGGATGGATGGATGGGTTTAATCACACTTATTTGCATGTGTTGCCAGAAGAGCATTTAGTGGTGGTTTGGTATGGAGTCGCCCACTGGGGCTGAATCACCAGCGTTCGTTTGTCAGTATGATGATGCATTTAGTTTGCCTTTGGTTGTAGCTACGATATCAAGACAGAAAGCATGAAATGCTCTGCTGTCTGCACTCACAATTGTTGAGCAAATTTCATTGTTGATAAATCTACCTAAAGCGACTTTTGCTGTATTCTTTTTTACCTTTTTATTTTGCCATTTAGAAATTTGGAAAGATTTCCAAAACAGAAGCTTTTAAATACATGACTTTTGTTTTGGCATGATTGCATTCAGTTTGAAAGACAGGATGTACCCTTTTGCATATTCATTATTACCTCGTCTCTGTTGACTTATATTTATAGCTAATTAAATATTAACAATGCATATTTTGTAGTTCTTGTCTTTTTTGCCTCTGGTATCACATGATAGTTATTCAACGCAAATGTTTTTTTTTTAAAATATATATTAATTATTCATAAGTTGCTATTTGAGACCTATGAAGGAAAATGTCCGTGGGACCCACACCGACTTCATTTTGCGGACTTGAAGAAAATTTTCTGAAAGCATCACCACGGTCTGAAATTTTCATACCTGAAGCTGCACTATGTAATGAAAAGTGTGTGTGTAGTGAGAAGCGTGTGCAGTGCTGATCAGAAAAATAGAGGAAGCTGTGAATCTCTGGAGAGGAAAAGAGACACAATCAGACAGAAAAAGAAATCGATCATGGTTTTAAAAATAGATTGGCTGGTAATTTCAAACCTTCCAAATGCTTCATTATGGTCATAGCCGTGAAAATGTTACTACGTATTGCTACTCTTCCAAATAACTGCATTAAAACTGTCAGGCTATGGCCACCCTTAAACATTTATGAATCACATCTGAAGTGAATCGGGTTTCTTTTCTACTGGGATATACAAACTAGGTAGGAATGAGGAAACCCTTGAAAACTACTTGCATGCCCATTGATGATTGACAGCCCACAAATTATTGGGACAGTTCAAAAGCAAATGTAATTCAGCAAATAAAATTTTAAAAGCAGCACAAAAACATGCAATTAGAGGTTACAAGCTTTGCACTGCACTAAAAGCACCTATTTCCTGTATCTGCTTCTTCTATGCTGTAGCTGGCTAACCTGAAAACTATGGGTGCAAGGCAGGGAAATCATACACACACACACACACACCTACATACAGTTTGGCAACTCCAGTTAACCTTAGCATGATTTTGGATAATTGGGGTGGGAGGGGGGAGAGGACACCCCAGGATGAAAAGGGGGGGGACATGCAATCTCCACACACAGAGGGGGAGGGCTGAGTCAGGGCTGGGAGGTGTGAGGCAGAAGTGCAAACCACTGCATCAGCACTCCACTGCACAAACAGCATAACTGCTTGAAAGAGTGTTACAAGAAAAAAAAAACAGCCAGCTTACTAATTTTTACACTTTGCGTGTTGGTGCCGCTGCAGTAGCTTTAAAGAAAGTGCTGGCTTTATGTTTTATTCTTGCATGTGAGTTACATTATTTAGAAGTGATAAACCACAGAAAAAAGAGAAGTCAACAGACCCTCTTGTAGACGAGATAGTGTGTGTGTGTGTGTGTGTGTGTGTACGTGTATTTATGCTTATCCTGTAACATTAGGATACCATCTCCTAAATCTAACAGTATATCTGCATGCTAATTATAAAGACCAGTAATCAATGTCATTGACCTATTTAATGCCAGTATTGTTACTTTGTCACAACACCCGTAATCTAATTATATTTCTTTGAAATTAATTGCCTGTTAATGTTATTTTGAATAACGTTTTTTCAAAGTCCGATCAGGTTGCATGTTTAAGTGCTACATGCATCAGAAACCAACAGGCACATTAAGGGGTTTTGATGTTTTAAAACTGAGCCTTTTTAATTCAAGAAGGAGCCTATACAACTGCCCATTGTTTGACATTGTATCGTCCCTGTTGTTTTTGTTCTGTGCATAATATGAATGTAAGCCCAGTGCATTGTTGTGATGTAAATGGATAAGTGGGCCTAAATAAATATGCTGGTTTCTCACGTTTCCAAGTAAAACGTAATGTTACGGGTCTTATCTGAATGTGTAACAGCCCCAGTCAAGTAAATAGTTTATTCTTTTGAGATTGTAAATGAACATTATGCATCTGCATAGTTTTTTCAGCTGGTCAGACGTAACATTATGACTGTATTTAACAGGTTTTATTTTCTGAGATGTACCATGATTAGTGACAGATGGACTTCACAGTCGTCGGGCATATACACAGGATGAATTCACACACACACACACACACACGCACAAAAACACATGTTTGTAATTATATCTTTGTGGGGACTCTCCATTCATTTCTATGAGAAAAACCCTAATCCAAACATGACTACCTTAACCCCTAAACAGCCCTAAGCTTAACCATAAGTAACCAAACAAAATACGAGACCTTTGGCATTTTTACTTTTTTGATTGCATTCACAGATCTTTGTGGGGACCTGAAAAATTATCTCCACAACTTCAAAATAACTGGTTTTTATTCCATTGTAGGGGAAATTTGGTCCCCTACAATGTAATGTAAACATAATCCACACACAGAAACACATATATACACACACACACACACTGAGACTAATTTGTGAGAGCTTCTCTGTTTTACTTACTCAAAATGAATTTATCCAGGTCAATAACCTGATATGATTAACTGATTTTAGCAGTGCTTTGGGGGAAACGTGATCTATATTTATTTATTTATTAGTTTTGTTTTTATTTTGGAAGCTGCTGTAATTATGGTTTTGGGGACGCAGTGTGGTTGAGGCTGACTTAAGGTCATGACAGCTGCTTGTCGCACACTTTGAAAGGCGTAATTTTGGTAACGGTTGAGCGTGTTCCCTCAGCATATTATTTTTAGGTCGGTGATTTTATCACAATGAAGCCTCATAGCTGGACCCCGAGCAGACATTAGATACCCAAGTAGTTCAGTAGCTGTGAAATATATTTATCTGTGGACTAATGACTCAGGCATGTATCTGTATGTCTCCCGCTTTCGTTGTTTGAATCTGTCTTTGGCTCTGTGGTGCATTGATTTCAATTTCCATTTTTCTCCCTGTTCTTTGCATGCTCATATTGGGTTTCCACCGCTTCTCCGCAGTCCGTTGATAAGCAGTTTCAGCTGTCATATTGACTCTGATTTTCCCCAGGAGTGTGAGTGCTCAGTGATGAACTGCCATTGGCTTTGAGGGACGCGTACCACGTACCCTTTGCTAGCGGCAATAGTTATTGAAAATGGATGAATCGGTATCTTTCAAGCAGAAACACACAGAGGGTACACTGAGGGGATGTGTCCCTCTCTTTCAGTGAATACATTACTTGTATGTTTTCTTGATTATTAGGCTGGTGAATGTATGAATCTTGCAGCAGTTAAGGCGTCTCTGGCGTGTGGAGGATCTGTTGCCAATAGTAACCAAATAGAACATAGTGATGCCCACTCAAAGGCACCAGGCTCCTTAGTCACCTCATACAGATCTGATTGGAGGCGAGCTCTCAGCTGCAGACTCATCAAGGCTTTCTTTGCCTTTCTTCCTGTGTTTGGGATGTGCAAAAGTCAGACAGAACTTATTTTTCCCCGAGAGAACTCTATAGTTGGTTGTATATGAAAATAATTAATTTGTAAATAAATGTATATTTAAAAAGGCATATGGTGGATTTCATGCTTGTACAACACATTTTTGTGTTGTGCATTGTTATCGCTGTAAAACTATGAATGTATCGCTTTGGACTATGAATGTTATTCAGAATTTAGAGTTTTTTTTACTGAACATCTCTTAATAATCTCATAACTCTACTGAATTGACCAAATGCAAAAAGGTTTGCAACGTCTGATAGTGATTTTTTCATATTCTTTATTTATTCTATACACCTTCATACAGTTTAAATTGTTGATGAGATAACTGCCAAAGTTCTTTAATTGTCACCTAATAGTAACAACATCCAGGTAATCACTTAGCTAACCCGGCCTTATACACGGTAAAAAAAAAAAAAAAAACTTCTGAACAATAAACAAGCTTCTTGGCAATAAACAAGTTTGATCAATTTGCTGTGGATTTATGCAGGAAAATAAAAATCAGTTAAAACTGTTCATTAATATGCTTAATAGGTTGTAAAAGTATTGATTCTCAAGAGGGGGGAAGATGCAAAAACATAGATTAACATCTTTATCACGGCACTTGCTAAACAACTACTGTGCTGGAATTTTTAATGGATTCATGCATCTGTTTTCCATGGTCACAGGGGACATGGAGTCTTTCCCAGGAAGCAGAGGGCACAAGGCTGGGGAAGATTTGGGGTGCCAGTCCATTGCAAGGCACACACTACTATAGAGACAATTTAGAGATGCCAGTTGGACTGTAGGATATGAAACTCCCCAGAAGAAACCCCTAAAACATTGGGAGAGCATGAGGGCTCTGCAGACACAGCAGCTCTGTATATGTTTTCAACCTGCCCATATCATCAGTCATCGATAGACAAGTGACACCTTTAATGGGGCTGAAAATCACCAAAATACGAGTGATTGGTTGCTTTACGTAGCGTGATTTGCATTTTGGAACCAGCATGTTTGGATTTTTGGATAAATATTATAGAGGATAGTAGTGGGCGCAAAATAAAAAGCTATTTATGTGAAAGAAATGATTACTATGTGGAGACGAGGAGGTGGAACACTATCGCCGTTAATTCAGTTCACTTGCTGTTTCCTTATGTATTTGTAACTTTTATTTATTGTAATTTTATTTTTGCCCCATGCACAGTTCTAACAAACGTGATTATCTACTATTACTATTTGACTGGCTCACATCCTATACTGGGTATTCCCCTGCCTCGAGCTTTGGGTTTCCCGGCTTTTGACGACTGGAAAAGCATTTTGGAGGATGGGTGGGCGGCTGATTATTTATGATTATTTACTCAGATGACTGTGATTTATACTCCCAGATATACTGCGGGTGCATTATTTACAGAATTACGTCAGAAAGCTATCCGCGTGCAGATGGCAAGTTTTCCCGCGCAGCGATGTGACCGGAGTGGTGCACGCGGCGGCTGTCGGTAATTGCTGCGATCCCCGCTGTGGGCTACAGTTCGCCGCGAAACTGTGTCCTGAGGGTATGAACACTGCGCGGCAGCTGGCGGACATAAACCAAGTACAGAGGATGCCCTGTGATAAGCTCCTTGTCGTTTCTCTCTACGTTGCGGGGAAGAATAAAGTAACTTTCTTTACAGCTCCGCTGCGAAACAACTCGCTCGGAAGCGGGCCTGAGCCGTTTGCTAAATGGCGCCTGCTGGACTGCTGCATTTTATCTTGAAAACAGCATGCCGGTACCTGTCCATCAGAATTCCCAGTATAATCCTTCCTTAATCCTGCATAATACTGCTTGTGGCTCCGGATAAATTTAAAATCTGAGGCCATTTCCTCAAAATGTAATTGGGAATGAATCAATAAAGCTTAGTTTGCGATCAAATATTTTCAAGGTTTACTCCTCATTATACGTAATTGCAAAACACACGTTTTAAAAATTGTTCTGGCACAACGCTGTAAAAAATAAAGATTTACATTTACAAAACCTTCACGATTTTCTTCGGAAGATAACATCCCAGATATAATTATTTCATGGAAATAGAGCAATCAACCAAATAGCTAGCTGTGGAAATAGGTCTCCAAAACAGTATTGGCATTTAAATATTTTTGGAATTTTTCCGATTTGGGGTAATGAAATAAAGTCTATTCCTTTGGATTTTATTGACTTTAAGGTACATACAGCTGAAAAAACACGCATGCACTGAAGGGTGAAGGATACCCAAAGGTACCAAATAATTCGTCATCTATCTTTGTATGTAGGACGTAGGCTAATCTCAGTGCATCCAAATACCATGATTTTTATCATGAATGTACTCCTGTGCAATATATCATACTGATGATATATCACCAAGCAGCATGTAAGGTATTCAGATATTATTTTTCTGATTATGCAAATTGTCTTGGTGTGGCCTGGTTCGAGATGGTCATCCAAAATGTAACCTAGGTAACAGACCGGTTATTTTGATAATGTGAGCTGGAGAGGTAGTCATGTGGAGCTATTGCCATCTGGAGAGAAAGCAAATCAAAGCAAAATCTGACCAAATCTAGATGTAGTGGATGATGAAATATGCATCCTTGGGTTAAAGTACTTTTTAATGTTGCATTTTGGTGTTTTCTTAGCATAAGAACAAAGCATTTAATGTCGCTTTTGGGCAGATTTTCAACATTATTTTTCTGATGGAGTGACGTGAATATTCTCTGCTAATGGTACTGACTGGTGTTTTGCACACACAAACACACATACAGGCACCACATTTTTATTTCTATTTTGCTTTTTTATTCTGTTACTTCCATTTTTAAAATTTGTTATGCCTTGCAAGATAACTAGTGCTGATTGGACAAAACCTGGCAACCTGCAGGTGCCTGACAACCTCATAAGGGGCACATATGAAATAAAAAACTAATTGGACTGGCCTTTAATCCAAATGTAAGAAAGTTCTTACAGGCTGTTTCAAGGGAGGCTACACTAATAATTTCATACAATTAGTGCTTTTCCTGTCTAAAAAACTTATAATTTAAAAGCATAATTTTCATATGAACTTAAGCATTGTCATTTTTCCATAGGACTTTCTCTAATATCTAGCTGTTTACTTATTTTGTTTGTTTATTTTAAAAAATGGAATGTACCCTTTTTATCATTGTGTTAATAGTGAGAGTGTGGTTCTCCTGTTGAACTTCACTGTACAGGAATAACAGTCTGTTTCAAGTCAGTTCCGGAATCTTCCTGTGCTAGTGGACCAGAGTGTGCCTTTTTTAATCCTTATCAGAAGCAAAGTCCTACTGTCTTGCTGCCTGTAATCCGCTTGTGATAACCACTGACGTGCTGGAGTAGGTCTTTATGACAGTCCTGTTCTGTACAACTGCAGTCTTTAAGGGCATTTGTCAATGAACAGATACGCTGACTGTACAGACAGGATAAAGATGTGCGCCGGTCCATCCATGGACACTTACTTACTTACAGTAGTTCCTTGTATGGCTGTCAGTTCGTCGAACATTGACCAGAAAATGGTGTCTGCTTTTGTGTTTTGCAGTCTACTGGTCTGTTCTGAGCAGTGATAGAATATATTATATCACACTTCTGTTCTCTTAGTTGGGCTGTGCTCCCTACGCACATTCATTATTCACACTGCTGACCTGCCAATCAGCATATTTATCTGTGACGATCTTTTTCTGCCCTGCTCAAAATACTTATTCTTCCTTGGCATTCAGACATACCAAGAGTTTATGGGCTGGGTTGTTGCGCTTAGGTGGGCTCCTCTAAAGGCGTGAAGCATCTTGTAACATGCTATGTTTAATGGCCTTGAGAGTACCCAGAGATCTTATATCGATGTGTCAACCATGAAAGATTATACACCTCCACCCCACCCACAGCCTAGACGGAGACCTTCTAAATATAAAATCGTACAATTGGGACGCGTGAGGAGCTGCTGGAAGGTGATTGATGGACAATTAATATATATTTAAAAAAAAAGCTCTGAGAGGAGAACTTCACGAGAGCCTCGTCCTGTGATTGGTGGCTGAAGTTTTCCAGGGCAGTGACTGCCATGATGCATGTGTGTATTGCAGCCATTATAAAATTTCCTATAATTAAATTCTTTCTGCCTTATTTTCAATTGCCATTTACATCAAGTCTTGATTAAAACTGGGACACCCAGACTGGGTCAAATTTAATAATGGGGAAGGAACTCCCAACTGGAGTTCCACTTGTAGAGCATGTGTGAAGGGTCCACTGGAGTCCATGCTAAGAGCCATGTTCTGCACATGCCACCATGCTGACCTCACCTATCCCACTAACCACATATTTCTTTCTTCTTCTAATTCACAAGAGTCTTTGTGGTTGTGGTCATATCTTCCATGAGTATCTGGGGCAACAGGTAGCATAAGGGAAAAGAGGACTTGTAACCTAAAGGCCATTAACCTAACTCCCAAGAGAAGCCCTGCTGTAATACCCTATAGATCTAGGTAACCTGACCTGGACAGTAAAACACCGTCAAAGTCAAGCCTTGCTTTGGCTGAAACCTTCAGCTGCCAGTTATACTTGACAACTTGATTAGTATGACTTCACTCCAATGAAAGGGAAGCATCATCTGGGCATGATGGATGATGGAGCCCAGTATATGGGGAAATTTGATTTACCCCAGGCATGAGGATTAAGGCCCTTTCACATTTCAATTTTCTTTACAAATCCCGTGCTCTCTGGTGGACGATGACAGCTCACCTCTCTAATCTCATATGACCCTCTGTGGCTGGCGAAGACAACAACAACAAAAGATACTGTAGCCTTGAAGCATAGAGTATGAGAGTGACACTTTCCTGACCTCTAAAGAGGTGTTTTTATTCTGGGTCCGTTAACTGTAATGTCATAAGTTTGCATCAGGAATGATTGTCCCCTGTGCGTCTTGTTAGCCGTGCAGTACGCTTGTTGATTTTGAGTTGTCTTGAAAGTTGGCTCCTTTGATTGCAGGAATAAACACTTGTTGTATTATGTTTTTGGTTATCCTGTGATTTCCTTTATTATCTGCTTTGTCTCCGTCAAGCTTCATCTGCATAAGCACATGTACTGTGGAACCTGCGATACATTTCATTTATTTAGTAGAGACTTTTGTTCAAAGCGACATACAAACGAGGCAGGTAATACATCACAAGCATGCAGCTATCAAGGAGCCAACTTAGGTATAAATACGACTGGCTACAAGTGAGTGACCAGTAACAAGTGCAAGTTAAAACTGGAAAAAGAGCTATATAATACATTATAGAACCTAACAGAAGAGCTGTTCAAAATTGAAACATTGTGAGAAATAAATTCATACTAGCAAAATGCACGAGTATCCAGTATTGTCAAAAGATAGCAGATGAAAATGGACCACGTTAGTGGTAGGACGAGCTAGTTAAGGTGCTCCTGGAAAATTTTGATCTTGAGGCATTTCTTGAAGGTTTAGAGGGATTCTGCTGACCAGAAGTGGTTAGATGGCGTCTTCCACCGTCAAGGATTCACACCAAAACCCATGGGGTTAGGTTTATTTTCACATGCTGGAGAGATCACCAGGTAGCATTGACTTTCTGATTGAAGAGGGTGAGGTAGAAGAGACCACAGCAGCATTTTTAGTTTCACTTATTTCTGAGTTTATGGGAATGCGTCTGTGTAAAATAAACATTTTTTTTCAAACTCCACCCTGGCTTTTCCCTGCATCTCATTGATGGAGTACTTCTTCGATGCTTTATGGGTCTTCAAGAGCTTCTAGGAGTCATAGCAGTCCTAACTGTCCTAGCAGTGCACTTCACACCACTTAAAATTTCCCATTCTTTTTGAAGGTCATCCTCCGATTCATAGAGCACTGTTTGATTAGTTGACAGTCAGCTCCGGCATTAGAAAGTCGCTTCTGCCCTCTACCTGGGTGGTTTTTTTGTTATTGCCAGTGTCTCCTGCTTCATTTTGTTCTTGTGTACTGGTGTCTTAGAAACTCTGAGCCTGGAAGTAACCTGCTATGCAATGTAGCTTTCTGCTAGCAGAACCAGGATTAAACCAATATTTAAGAATGCAGATTTTTAAAAAATAGAGTGGTCGTTTAATTTATTTCCAGCGCTGCGTACGTAAGGTAAATGGTTATCAAAGTTGAGCAGGGCACAGATGCTGTGAAGTTTATAGATTTGCCTGCTTTTTATCTCTGTGGACCTTGAGCCAACTCCTTGGCACAGTAGCTTCTGTTAGACCTACTGATATTAACGGAATGTTGGTTGGCGACATTCACATTGAGGCCAAGCTGTGACAGTGGAGGGGTGACTGTGCCTCATCTCCCCGTGTCCAGGTGTCAGTGTCAGTCACCCAGCTAGGTCATCCATAGCCAAGAAGGAGCTCCAGTGCAGCTCTGGCTGTCAGGCTGACCAGCGTCTGGTTGTGTTATAACACGAGGGTTATTCTCTGTTGGAGACTTTGCTCCATAGTAGAAATACGCTGATCTGAATCGGCGCCCATCCAGGTCTATTTGACGGATCGGGTAACGGCCATACGTGACCTATCCACGCCCAATACTTACTTATTTGGTTTTTGGAAGTCTCTAAAAAGATAGTTCCTTATTTCGTGTTAAATGTATTTGTACAATTGCACGTCAGCTATTTTCCATTTTAGGTGTGCTTTTGCGGTATTCAAAATGAATGCAAACGCTGATATTCAGTATTTTGCCTCTCGGTGGGTATGAATACAGTGCCTTCCGCCCGCGGTGACGTCATGCGAATACCCTTCGCAGTACAGATAAGAGGGTGACGATCTGGGGGTACTGTACACTTTTAATAGCACCTAGTAGCAAATCGATTTGTAATATTTGTGAAGAGAAAGTTTTGAGAGATGGGAGCAGCGTTTAGTAGAACATCCCACTAACCACTGATCACGAAATTGTGCGAGACAACGCGAATAATATGAAAACCGCAGTGAATGATTTGGGAGTCGCTAGCTTGCACTGTTTTGCGCACTTGTTACTGCTTGTGATACAGGGGTGGCTGCTATCGCAATTAAGTGTAAGTAGTGACGCTGTTGCCAGTAGGAATAAAATTGTGGGGCATTTTAAGCACTCTCTTGGAAGATATTCAAATAAAACCGTAAATTGCCTCAAAAAAGCTTAAAACGATGCACAAACGAGGTGGAACAGTACGTTATGTATGTTTCTAGTAGCCTATTTAAAGATGTTTTGGCATACATTTTTTTATCTGTATTTACTAATTAAAAATATTACTAATTAATATATAATGTACATGTATAGTTTAAATATTATATTAAAATTTTAAACTATATCGACGTTGGCAGATGTGTATTGTAATCGGAACAGAACGCAAAAAAATGTGTTTCGGCTGCTCTCTCCTCCATAGGTAGTGGACTTGAACAGCTGTTCTGAAACACCTTTTCCTAATTTCACACATGCCGCAGATTTCCCTTCTGCAGTATTAAACAGAACCCCCAGATCTTTGTGGAGACTGCGTGTTCCTCCAGTGACTGTGCAAATTTTTCCTGGGTACTTCCACAGTACTTGTTTTTTTCCCCACAGTCCCAAAACACTCGTGAACTGGTGACACTAAATTGTCCATAAGTGTACAAGTGGATCTTATTCAGGTAGTGTCCTGCCTCGTGCCTTGTTCTCCTACTGGGATACACTCTAGACTCGCCATGACCCTCTACTAGATAAGCAGTTGCAGAAGATAATTGGATGAATATTGAACACAGTACTTCAATAAAGTAAATCAATAACAGATGCATAATTTACAACTTTTACAATATAAGGAAAGTGCTTAGCTTTCTGTGATGTACTGACTTTGCTATCATTACCTACTCTTCCTGGGATTGACTCCAAGTCACCACAACTCTTGATTGGATAAGCAGCTATTGAAAATGGTTCTATGGCAGAATTGAAGGATGAAGTCTTGGCTCTCCGTGACACCTGCTTCATTTTGGTAGAATATGTGTAATTGGCTCATTTGCATGCATATCTTATCGTTTCATTTACAGATTGTTCTTCCATTAGAAAAGCAGCTCCAAGGGGATGGAAGGACTCAAGTGATGGGCTGAAAGACAGGATTGCCTGAGGAAATACCAGCCCCCATCCTTTGTAATGTTATCCCTGGGAGGGAAGCTCAATGAGCTGGTGTTGATATACTCTATCTCTCTCTGTATTCCGGGACTTGCTGGTTGAGGTATATAATTGTTCCTTATTTGTGTCCCGCTTCACCTGATGGATGTAAAGTCTGGGTTCTGCCTTTCAGACACACACCTCGTTCCAATTAATTAACTTGTCAGCAGGCATTGAGCCCAATGTGGAAATAAAGGTGTGACGTGTTTGGCTGAATCTGACTTTAAATGGGATGCAGGCGAGACACGAGGCTCAGCAGCTGCTTACTTTACTTCCTCATCTCATTCGTCAATCGCGTTGCGGCAGAGAGACACCAGAGGTTTCGTATGTCGTTTGCCATAAATTAAGGTCACGCAAGCCATTGTGTTAAAATAAGGATCAGTCCTTATCTAAGCAGCGCTAGGTTTCAGGACTAGTACCTTTTTCTGGGATTGTAATTTGTATTTCTTTATGTTTTCATGGGTTGTAGACTGTTGGAGCCACTGCAGTGTTTTCCACCAGTAAAGTGCTATTAAATGTAGTCTGAAATGGAATGAGTTTCCCTCTGTATTGCTTTTCTCTTTGGTGTTTTAGTTTTGGCTCTACAGCTGTTGTTTCCCCAATCTGGACTTTGCAGAATTAATAAGGCTCCCAGAGAAGCTTCCACATCTGCTTCAGTAATTATTATAGCCGCTGTGTGATATGTTTTTTTTGTTGTTTTTTTTTTTTTTTTTTTTGATATCGTGCTCTCTCAATGGTGTTTCCCTCATCAGAATTTTAAACTCTAGGGATTAATCGGCTTGCAATTTGTGTTTCCCTACTGAGGGTCTTCCGTTGATCTCATGATTTTGGTCTAAGTGATGTCTTCATTAATTTGTCGATGTTCGCATCTCATCTTTTCCGTTCCATCTGAGAAGGACACATTTATAAATGTAGTATTTACATATGGTTACATGTCAACAGCTCTTCTGTATATAATTAAATCCCAATCCATCCATCCATCCCCTTTCTAGGTCACAGAAAACCTGTACTGTACCATACACTGACATCACACTTTACACCAACGTTCTGCATTCTGGGAGTATTTTGCCCACGATAACCCACAGCTTGGAATGGTAATTTTTCTTTTCGTTCATGCTTTCTGTAACAAGAAACAAACCATTTAAAAGGGCTTAGTATTGCAAGATAAGAAAATATTGGTTTTTTGGCTATTATGAATACTGCCATCTAGTGTTTGGTAATGAAGAGCTTTCGCAAATAAAAAAGTGGCAACGTGCCACTAGGATGAGGGTAAAATTCACACAATCATCTTAGGATATTAAAGGTACTGTGGCAAAAAAAAAAAAAACATGCCTAATGTAAATTTTGGTCTTAATTCTTCTGTTGTGGGCATTTATTTCAGAGAGGACTTTTCTGAATTTTGGATGATGCAGCTGTTTACTATTTAGGCTGTAACATCTGCCAGATGTGTTTTACACCAAATAAGGGAAGGCTTAAGCATCTGAGCCACTTTTTTCTTTGGACTTGGCAGCTTTTCTGTGAGGTTATTCATGGAGGTTTCTGTGATGCTGGTTGTGCTAAGCTCACAAGGGCAGTACAACAGGAGACAATTTCCCTGCCCCTGGAGGAACACAGAAAAAAGCGTTAATTCCCCTTCGACACAAACAGCGGACATTATCATTGCAGTCTGTGTGCACAACATACATATTTAAATTTTAATTTGGGAAGTGTAGGTGCCTCTTGGACAGAATGAAAATTGGCTGGTTTGTAATAGTCCTTTTTGTTGCAAAAATTTAGCATCATGATGAGTGAAAGTGATGGTTTTAGGCTACTTTCAGGTGCTTCTGAAGCTAGGCGTATAACCAAAAAAAAAAAAAAAAAACATTATGTAAGTGGTGAAGTACTCAACAACCTTTTCTAAAGCCTCAAAATCATCCATAAATCATATATGGCATTATATAACACTATCTGGGATATATTCTAAAAATTTCAGGAATTTGCTGAGATAAGAGTTAGAAAGCTGAGTCTGTTTGGGTATATAATATATGTCAGGGTTATTTGAGAAAAGGATTTTTATTTCAGGGGTAATGAGGATTGCCTCTGCTGGATGTTTGGAGTTCTCCTCGTGTCATTTGCTGTTTTCCTCCCACAGTCCAAAGACAGACAGTTAGGCTAATTAGTGTCTGTAAATTGCCCATGGTGTGTGATTGTGTGTGGGAGTATATGCATGGGCCTGGTGATAGACTGGCCTCCCGTCCGAGGTGTATCCCTTCTGTGTGGCCTGTGCTTCTGGGAGAGGCTACCGGTTGCTCATCATCCATTACCAGGTTAAGTGGTTGGAAGATGGATGGGTAACATTGATTGGGATGAAGCATGACAATGAAAACTAATGGCAGAAAAAAATACACCAATCAGGTGTGCAAGGGTAAGAACAAATCAAAAGCTGGCATTATGCTCATACTGGTTTTAGACTATTGGTTTGGGTTATTTGTAAGGCGGTGGAACGAGGGACAAACGTAACTAAGAAAATCTGCTTCTGTAATTGGAACAAGGCCAGATGAACTGAGCTGTCATCGAAGTTAAATGTCATACATCAAGCTCGTCCCACGTGTTTGGGTGGGGGACAGTCGGAGCATTGTCTATTGTGCTGTTCTCTGCCACGATACCGGTGTGTCTGTGGAAGATTGTTCCAGTCACAATCTGAGTGAGCAAAACAGCGTGTCACAAAGGCGCACCTCACGTCGATTTCGTGATGGGACATGATCGTGAGCTTCCCCGAAAGGAAAGCAAAAGTGACACACGTTGGGAAATCTGTGTCACTCTGAGGGGTCTCTTACGCTAACGCGTGATTGTTCGCCAGACAGTTAGCAGAGGTAGATGAAGTTTAGTGCTTTAGTAACCTAGCAACAGTGAAAACCCACACAGACTGCTGGTGTGCGTGCCTACGAGTTACCTGTGAGATTATTCAAAGTGAAGATTTGAAAAAGGTGGCTATGCAGTTTGCTTATTTCCTCCCTATATTTACAAATGCTGATTTTTTTAGGCTGAGGATCATCATTACCGATAAAACCGAAGTTTCGCACTTTCGCCAGTGAACCTCTCTTTAAAGAGCGCTATGCAAACCAGGAAAAATATCACCCTTTTCCCCCCTCAGAGATGAGGCTTTGGGTGCAGGTCAAATATTGTTGGCATTTCCAGCTTCAGCAGCTGTGTTCTGATTTTTCTAGGCATAAAGAGTGGCTTGCGCTTGAATTTTGAAGGTTACTGCAATTGACTGGTATCCCATCCAGTATTTTTGCTGTCTTGTGCTTCCGGGGATAGACTCCTGGGAGTCTGTGACTCTGAACTGGGTAAGTGGTTAGGAACTGGATGGATGTTGTATGTTATATGATATTGAATACAAGCCTTTACGAAGCAAAATGGTTGTATTCTTTCAGTTAGAAGGCATTCTTTCCACATGCATTATCTTTAACAATGTTCAATCCCTCTGTTGTCTGAGCCAAAGCTGGCAGCCGTGTGAAATAATTTTCCAAATTAATAGTTATAAATACATTTTGACAACAAGCAGTTATTTTAAAGCTTGGATTAGTGTGAGACATAAACGAACGGCTTTAAGCTTTTATTTGCTACTTATGTCGACAGCTCTGGTATTATGTCAGGTAGACCTGCTCATGTTCAGAGGGGAACAGAATTCTGGGAACTCAGACATATTCTGCCGTAGCAAACGCGTTGCCTAGTAACAGCATAAACTTTTTTTTTTTCTTACCAAGCAGGCAGTAATGGACAAACAGCGCCATTGACTCTACTGGATGGCAATGCGCAGAGTTTGAGTCTTATGGGATTGCCACAAATGGCCTGTGTAAACATATGCCGTTTCACAGAACTACATGAATTAAGCTTCTAAAATAGTTTAAAGGCGTTGCTTCAGTCAGATTTTTTTTTTTTAAATTGACAGCCAGGGAAGTGAATAAGGGGATTGTGAGTTGTGCCAAAAGAGGACAGTCCTTAGGATTCAGTTGTATAGCCTGTGCCAGCCGCCAGCCTTCAGATTCAAATTCAGACTCTGACTTAAAGTTCTCTGTAGGCAGGACACATAGCAAATGAAGCCGCACTGTATTATTGATCGATAGACAGACCGACGGATTCTTCATTGATCCTGAAGGAAATATCTGGCTGAGAATAGTATAACACACATATTAAAATAGCAAAAAGACAATTTCTAGTAACAGTAAACAAAGGTAAACAGAAACAGTGCAAAAAATTTGACATATCTGACCCTGCCAGTTTTGTTCCATAGGGGTGAGTCTTTAGTATCGAAGTTTGGTTTAAAAAAAATTAAAAATACTGCGGCTCTGGTTTCTCACCACAAACATGATAGTAAAAAAGCATCCATCGTCACCATCGCCTTTTCCTTCACTCTTTGCTTCATTGTCCCCTGGGGATGAATATTCCCTTGATACTTCCTGGAGTTGCGTTTAGCATATGTTACATTGGTGTCTTGTGATCCAGTGCCCTCTGCTTGAGATGCAAGAAGAGAAGCAACAGTCACGTCTTTGGTGACTCTTCCTGTGAAGTCAGTAGACAGATTGGGAGAGCATGGGGGGGTCCTGAGGTCGCTGGGAAGGGGTATGTGGCGCTCCTGATATCTTTGTAAGAGGATGAAGATCCAAGTCTTTAGAGTCCTGGTGCTCCTTGTTTTGCTGTATGGCTGCAAGACATGGACACTATCCAGTGATCTGAGATGAAGCCTTGACTCCTTTGGTACAGTCTCTCTTCGGAGAATCCTTGGATACCGTTTAGTTGACTGTGTCGAACAAGCAATTGCTCAGGGAGTCCCGAATAAGGCACATTATCTGCATTGTGAGGGAGAATCAGTTATGATGCTATGGCCATGAGGTGCGACGTCCTGAAAGTGATCCGGCTCGCAGGATCCTAATCGCTGAGGACCCGAGTGGCTGGACCAGGCCAAGGGGACGCCCACATAACACCTGGCTGCGGCAGGTAGACGGCCATTTCTGGAGGGTGGGACCGAACCGTTTATTGGCCTGGGGGGGGGTCGCTAACTGGGTGTTTCATCATGTAGAGGGTGCAGTAACATGCTGTACCAGTGAATGCTCCCCAACCTGACCTAACCTGACCTGACCTGCTCTCTGCTTGGCCGTAATTTTCCATAGAGCAAGGAGTTAACTTGACGTTCGCTGTGCCTAAAATGACTTATGAAGCAAACTCTGTACCAGTGGCGGCCGGCCCATAGGGGGCGCTGGGGCACCGCCCTCCCTGATAAGAGGGGCTAAAAATGTAAAATATATTTTTACAAATTAAGTTTTTAAATTC
>JAODKF010000138.1:3671398-3682472 GCA_026779585.1 Mormyrus proboscirostris
TCATACTCAGCTGGTTGGTAGAAACAAAACCTTGGTCTGGATTTGTAGCTAATGGACCTGAAATGCCCAACACTGAATAAAAATAAAATAAATAAATATCCATTAAGGTGCACATTTAGAACATTAACTGTACCTGATCTGTACTGTATTTTCACATTAGCACCTTTCAGCTTCATATTACAAATATGAACTGGACAAATATTGTCCTAAAAAATACATAGCATAACAAAATAAATGTCCATTATGGTGCAGCATTTAAAGAAATACCTGTATTGTACTTGTATTCATATTAACAATTTTCAGCTTCACATTAGGATGTATGCATGCGTAGGATCTTAATTACTGCATTTGTTCGGTATAAATGCTTACAGAACCGGTACGATTACATGTACCCTTACACTCCTGACACACACGTACCCCTATATATAACATAGGTAGTCAGATTGCAGTTTGATGCCTTAACCTCTTCGATGCATTAACATGGAAGGCCATACATGCGCCATGTCTATAAGGAAAATATTTTCCTTCTTAGATGTTAGGGCACAAGGTTCCAGGGGGAAAAATGACACATCTCAAATGTGCAGCCAGGGTTTTCCACTGATGATGTAAAACAGCTAGAAATTAAAGCTAAATACAATTTTAGAAGTTTTTTTCTTCTTTGGCAGAATTGATTGAAGTGTAATAAAAACTCGCATCTCGGATTGCAGCATTCTATGGTCACATAATTTTAGGGGATTGTGAAGCTTGTAACTGTGTTTTAGATCAGTATAGACTGATCGTGCTTAGCCTTTCAGGATAAATTCATTTTTTTTTGATAGTCAGAGAGAGAGTGTGTGTGTGTGTGTGTGTGTGTGTGTGTGTGTGTGTGTGTGTGTGTGTGAAGAGTTTTGAAACGTTCTTGGGCAAGTTTATGTCAGACCTGCCAGCCGCCACTCACTTTAGTTGTGAGAAGTGATGGCGATGGGTTAGAACGATTCAGGCTTCTGGGAACAGGATGGGACCTTCAAAGTATTTCCCAGCTGCCGAGTGTCTGCATGTTCTTTGTTTAAAGACATTCTTTCAGGTTCTGGAAGATGCGACAGGTCGATTTTGTATGTAAAGACTGTCGTCAGCATCCGGAGCCTTATTCCCATTCTAGTCCTGCTAGGCCGTGATTTTCAGAATGATGATGAAGCAAAGAGGCGATACATTATACATACATATTACTTTTTTTTAGCTGTCATGGCATAAATAAAACACCAAATGAATGAAGCTGAAGGAAAGTAGTTGATTGATGCGCCATGTGAACCCTGTTAGCCAGTTCCTGTTGACACAGGACACTCTGGTGGTCCAGATAACATATTTGCCTGTTACTCCAGGGTCCTGCTTACACATTCTGGCCCAACTCTGTTTTTTTTTCTTCTGGACAGTCTGGCTTCTTTCTGCAACCCTAAGGAACGTGCTGTGTTACTGTGCGTACGCCCTACGCTCCATCCAGAGTGAAGCCAGGTTCCTGCTCTGTGCTTCCTCGGCTGGTTTCAGAACTGTGATGATCCTAACCCTGAACACGAGCGGGTTTTTTTTGGAAGATTTTCTGTTATTTTATTATGAAAAAAAACTGCAAAGATATACTGACTTCTTGAAGGGAAGCCTATGTTGGGCATATTTAGGCTGAGAAGAAGCAAATAAGCACTGGGTCATGGTATAGGAGAGGTGCACTGTGGCCTTCGGACTTCTGATGGGGCGGATAACAGCTAAGCCGTTATTGATTGTTTTTATAGCATTTTGAGCTCCTGATGTATCGGATCTTGCAGATATCAAATCCCTTGAACCCTGCAGGTGTTGCCTCACCACCACATTTCAACTCCTAATGCGTCAGAAAACACAAGAGGTCCTCTCTGCTTCTGACATCCTCTGGTTGGTTATCAATTAACAAGGCTTGGTATAATTGATGACGAGCTAATCAAAATAAATTCCTGTGTTTCTTCTTTCCGTATAGTCAACAGAACAAGTTTAAGCTGCTTTTAATCCATCACCTTGCAGACTTCCAGGGATAGATGAAATGCAGACATAATGGTGATAATATTTGGTGGTGATGCTATTATTATACAGTATAGTAATAGGTATTATACATAATTGATAATGACAGCTGATATCAATAATAAGTTATTGGTTGGTTGTTCATATATGTGTTTCATTATATTTCATATACAAGAATTGTAACTGTGCCAAGACTTACAGTCATGCAAAAAAATTAGGACACACATTAAATATTAAGTACTTTATTAAGAAATATCAATATTAAATCTTGTTTCAAATTACATCTGTAGATAAAGGTGATATAATTGCATTGCTTATGCAAAATCCAGAAACAAGTTCACTTATTTAACAAAAGAAATTAAGTAAGATGCTAATTCCTACTGAGGAAAAAGTTAGGACAGTCTGTGCCCTAATAGCTAGTATTTCACCCCTTGGCTGAAATTACCTCAATTGACATTTCTGAAACCATATATCAATCTCTGAAATCGCTGGGAGAGTTTTCCCCACTCTCCAATGTAGAATTACTTAAGCTATGTGATGTTTAAACTGTGTCATGGTCCATTTCAAATTACCCCACAGCATCGCAATAAGATTCAGATCCAGGCTTTGACTTCTTCAGAATCAGAATCAGAATCAGAATCAGAAAAACTTTATTGATCCCGGAGGAAATTGCTCATGGTAGATATGCTGGAATGTTTTGGGTCATTGTTATGTTGAACGGTCCACCCCCACTACAGCTTCAACTTCTGGACAGATGATCTCAAATTGTCCAAGCACCCTCTGATACAACGGAGAATTCATAGTGGATTCTATGATGAGCTGGGCACGTCTCACTGTAGCAAAGCAAACCATGACATTTCCACCCCCATACTTCACAGTTGGTATGAGATTCTTCAAGTCTTTGGACATGTTTGGTCTTATGCCAAACATGTCCTCTGTTACTGTGTCCAAATAATTCAATTTTAGATTGATCTAAAGCACATTATTCCACATTCCAAATGGCCCGGTCTATATCTAGGTGGTCTCTGGAAAACTTCAGTCTCCCACGTGTGCAGTCTCTTTCTGAAGGTAGATTCATGTAGTTTGACATCAACTGTGGCAAGAGCTTCCTGTATGACCTCTGATGACATTGTAGGATTTTTGGAGACTTGTTTGAGCATCTTGCGCTCTGCTCTTGGGCTGAACTTGCTAGGACGGCCTGCCCTGGCCATGCTGGCAGTTGTTCTAAATGTTCTCCACTTGTGAGTTATTTTCCAGACAGTGGAATGGCTGATTCCAAACTCTCTTCCTCTTATATCTCTTCTTAGACTCATATACATCTACAATCCTCTTTCTGAATGCCTCTGAGAGCTCTTTGGATCTCACCATGGCGATACCACTCACTTCAACAACAAAGAGCAAACCCAAATAAATGTCTGTGGTTTAAATAAGACAGGCTCCACCAAAAAGCTCTGCGACAGTGTTCTAATCATTTTCACCTGATGTGGTGACCTGAATCTAATTCTAGGTATTTTAAATAGTAATGGATGTGAAGGTGTCCTAACTTTTCCTCAGTGGAAATTGGCATTAATTTCTTCAGTTAAATAGGTGAATTACATGACCTTTATCTACAGATATGATTTGAAAGAAGATTTAATATTGATATGTTGATATTTCTTAATAAAGAATTAAATATTTAATGGGGTGTCCTAATTTTTTCACATGACTGTAGGTACCACATTGGCCTGGCAGATAATGTTTTCATACTAGGACTGAAGTTGTCGCGTGGTGAATATGAATATGTTTCTATATTTCCATCCTGTGTCCATGTGAGTTTTATACAGCTATCCAAAGGGTGTGCTCTTGATTTGCTATTCTCTGCCTCACCATGGCTATCAGTGTGAATGAGAACTCGTGTTCAGTTGATGACATCAGGTTAAGAAATGGTCACAGAATGTGGTTCTCAGGGAAAAAAAAAATGGCGAGTTACAGACACAAATGCTTTTTACTTGCAAGTCTCTCAGCCCATGGGGAAGCACTTCAGTAGTCCACTCTGGAAGATTTATGATAAAACTTTGGAATAACAAAGCCCGCAGCCCTATGAGTTGGAGTACCGATGATTAACTGACTTGTCAAACTCTTGGCAAGTGATCGCTGACAGAGATTAAAAGGGGTGTTTTGTTAGGATGATTTTTGAGTTGGCTCTCTGAGTAGTTCATCACATCACGCCTACTGGGCTGCTGGGTTCATGCTAGTTCAGGATGCATATATATGTTTGGTCTTTTGGAAGAAAGTAATGCAAAGTCAGGAGTTTGTGTATGCCACATTAACTGGGTATTTAGTTAAAGCAATTATACATGTTAATGGTAATTTTAATGGCAATTTAGATAGAGATAGATTTAATTGTAGGGATTTACAGATGGTGCAGGTGTTGTCATTAAGAAATAATGCATTTTAGGGTGTACTCACACTTACCCCAGTATTCTTAGCACCTATTGTCTCCCCTCTCCATTCCTCCATTGATCTATGCTAGGTGTGGGCGGTACACCAGTGTCATAGTCATTACCGGTGTGATCGTGTGCCACAATATAGGTTTGCTCGTGAGAAGTCTACAGCCAAATTATACCACAGCCTGTTTATAAAACATAAAGCATTTTATTTTCTTCAAAGCTTCAGTTGAAATCTGAGTACTTATCCTTATACAGTTTGTGTAACCGTTTTATCTGTGTTATGTTATTTTTCTGTTGCACACTCTGATGGGATGCTGCGATAGCATATTAACAAATTCAAAAGATTTTGTGTAATTGTACACATTAAACAAATTAACCTGGGCACATATATATATAGTAGCAAATTAAAAAGTAAAACATATTCACTAAATCAGCATATATATGCACCACTGCCTTCATGCAAGGTGTGTGGTAAAACACTAAAACTGCCCGTTTCCCTCACTAATGAGCATCAAACTCCTTTAACCTGCAAGCAAGACGTACTTGTGCAGCCCTTGTCTGCACTGATGTGCTATTAGTGTTAATAACAGCAGCCGAACAGTAGCTGAAAAGTTTTCAAACACAGTAGTGTCCCAGTATGCCCTGCATGCAATTGTAAATAACCCTTGTTGTGTTGTTGTTAATGTTAATGGTTATATTTCCCTATTGACGCACGTGTCTTTGCCTGTGTCTTGTGTGTACCCTTTCGTGTGAATTTAGCTTGCGTCAATCTCCCACTGTGTGTGCATCTTACAGTTCAGCATCTCACAACCTTGTGTTTGCTGTGTCTAATTGGTTTGGTGCTTGTTGGATACCTCATATAGTCCTTTTAAGGACTGCAAATAAAGAGTGTGTTCTCCCTGGCAAGCAAGTCTCCACGTCTTTCTCTGCTCCCGTGATGCTTCGGTTTGCCTGGTGCCACACTGGTGTCAGAAGTGGAATCAAGGAAGCAATCCCATTGGTGCAGCTGGAGCAGGCGCTGATCACCATCGTGCGGCAAGCTTATTTCAGCTTGGCCGACCTTGAGGAGGCAGAGAAAAGACGGCACCCCAAGAGAGACACATAGTTCGTCTGCTGGTGCTGTGGGAGAGGAGGGCACTGGGCTCGCCACTGCCTGGAAGCTCACACCAGAGCCACCATCAGATGAGCAGAGGACACCAGGGAAAGAGAGGCACCCTCTGCTCCATCCAGGATGCACTGGACCCACGCAGCGTGCCTTGAAGCCGTTCCTGCCTGCCTGGCAAAACCTCGGCAGAGATGATGTCAGCGACCAAGGAGGGCGGGCTCACCAGCCATCCAGGGCTCCCCACTCATCAGTAACGAGAAGCCGGGGAATGACTCCAGCTGCAAGCGTGACCAGCAGAGGTAGAGGAACCTAGGATTGCTGGCTAGCCGCGCATGCGTCGCCGCAGTGCACAAATAGCTTGGTGTCCTCCCAGCATTCGAGCCAATAGAGCCACTGCCACAGTTCCCCCAGCATCTTAGCTACCCAGAAATGCCTGGCCCTGACGGTCACGTGTACTGACCTCAACATGGTGGAGCGCAGTCTCTGGGGCCCCAGCAGCTGCAACAGCTCCCCAGTGACGGTATTGCAGCCCCTCGCACTCCTCCAGGTTGTCCCACTGGGGGTGGTAGGCCTTTATCTCTGGATCAGAGAACACAATTGCTTCCCAGCCCGTTCGCCTGCCCTTGCTCATCCACTCTCTCACCCTGGCCAGCATGGGGTCGCTGCGCTGCAACCGTGATGAGCTGCTGGCGATCTACTTCTTGGTGGGTCACCGGGTGCCGTGCAGGCGGTGGCTACTGCCCCGATGGAATGGTCACACTCCTCAATGGTGCATGAACGGTAGAGCAGTGCTGGATCTCAGAATCATACTCTACTAGCATTGCCAACCAGTGAGCCAGCTGTCTCTCCAGGTTGCGGAAATTTAGGAGCCACGCTAGTAACGTGTGGTCCGACTGGAACCAGAACCGCTGGCCACAGAAGTAGGGACGGAAGGGTTTACACACCTGGACCATGGCCAGCAGTTACCATCGGATCATAGAAAATTGTTGTGCTTCTGTCCCTTTCGGGTCCCACCTGCGACAGCACAGCACCTAGCCCTATGTTACTAACGTCCGTGTCCACGATGAAGGGGAGACACAGATCCGGATACGCTAGCACGGGGGCATTGGTGAGTGCCACAGCACAGGCATCCATCCACATGAAACCACTTCCCTTCTCTGTAAGACAGTGCAGCAGTTTTGCGATGCTGGCAAAGTCTTTAACAAAGCGCCTATAGTAAGATGTCTGCCCCAGAAAGCAACATACCTCTTTCACATTATGTAGGGTTGGCCAGCCTACATAATATGAAGTATCCGTGGCCATGCCTTCCCCACTGATGACGTGGCCCAGGTAGCGCACCTGGTTCTGGAGAGGGGAACACTTTTGATAGTTCAGCTATAACTCTGCCTTCTGGATCACAGAGAAAACAGTCTTTGGTTCCAGAATGCCTTAGTGAAGTCAACGGAGTGGACCAGGAGATCGTCGAGGTAGATAGACACATTCATTTTAGGGGACATGCGACAACTTTTTGAATGTGGCTGGGGCATTACACATGCCGAACGGCATCGACCGAAAGTGCCATAGTCCATAGCTGATCGAGAAAGCAATCTTGGGGTGAGCTTCGGGGCCAGTTCGATCTGCCAGTAGCCCTCCCTTACAGCGTCACCCGCCCTTTGTTTCCCTGTTGTTGTTTGGGGTGAGAGCGTGGTGCTGGGGCGGGACAGTCATGAGAAAAGTGCCCAAGCACATACCAAAACTCTCGCCAAAAAAGTAAGACCGTGATATAATACCATTACCATTCAAAAATTAAAAAAAAACACTGATAATAATTTTTGGTCATATTGCCCACCTGTCATGACCTGCGCGTCCAGTCCTCGTGTGTGCCACGCCCACCTCATTACCCGTGTGTGCATTCCCATCGTACCAGCTGTCTTACGTTTATTCTGATGTCATGTCCTGTATTTAGTCCGCGTTCAAGTTCCCCCAGGTCTGTCATTGACGTTGCGTGTTTTGGAGTCTGTTTCCCTGCCAATAAACCCCGTTTTCTAGTATTCCCGGCTCCCTTTGCCTGCTTCCTCATCCCGTCGTGACACATTCTCACATTGTGCTTAACGTTCCGGGCCTGATAAATATTTGTCATCACTTTTGTTGAAGAAAACATAGGAAGAAAAGCGCTATCACACACCACAATGGAATTTATGATTAATGTACTTATTTTGTTGCTTATTTAGAGTCATTTTGGGTGTGATGATACACTTAGATTTATCCAGTATGCAATGCAGTGATTTGTATTTTTATTTATTTAAGCTGCATATATATATATAAGAAGACAGTCTCATATGTTATAAGATTCTAACAGGTCTGAGTGCTGTTCAACTAAATAGTCTAATATTAGTTCAAGAACTCGTGGTCATAAGTGGAAATTAGCATGAAAACATTTTTGTCACGTCCACAGGGGCGGGGTCGAGCGGGTGCAACTCGTCATCGAGTGACGAGCTTCCTAGATAAGCCGTACAACCCCGACAGTCAGTACGAAGTATTGAGCCGATGTCTAGACGCCATACCGAGCAACTTACCTGTCTCCCGTCTGCGCCCGAATCCCAGCCTTACCTGTCTCCTCCATGTGCGGTCCTCACCTTCTTCCCTTCCTTCCTCAGCCCAGCTCCCGTTCATAACCCTCCTGTCCTGCTGATCCCGTTGTCCTGCGTTTCCCCTTCCTCGTGTGCCCTGGTCCTGTGCTTCTGTGTCGGACTGCCTCCCCTGGCTACGACCCTCGCATCCGGACAACGACATCGATTCCTGCGCGCTCCCTGTGTACCTTTACCCCGATCTCCCTTTGGGGAGCTCTCGCTCGGAGCCCGCGACCGGGCTGTGGAGCAGCCCCTCCGCACCCGGACTCGCCTGTTCTCCGATTGCACTTGCCTGATTACGATCTCAGTAAAGTTTATGTTCCCCGCATTACTGGATCTCCGTTGTCCTTTGTTCCCAAACGTGACAATTTTAAACTGGGTTTGAGAAAGCACTTTTTTACACAGCATGTAGTTAGAGTATGGAATAGTCTTCCTCTTAGTGTAGTGCAAGCTAAAACCTTGGTTTTCTTTAAATCAGAACCTGATAAGATTTTACCAACTCTAAGCTATTAGTTAAGTTCTCCCCAAATGAGCTCGATGGGCTGAATGGCCTCCTTTCATTTGTAAATTTCTTATGTTCTTATTTTATCTAATACCTCCAACTTTTTGTGTGTTGCATTCAGTTGTTTCTGGATGCTCTCGTCAGCCCAAATTTCCAGCAAACACTTCTCCTCTGCCATAGACCTAAGTGATCCTTTGCCACTATGTTTGCGAAATGTTTGTTGTTACCCGATCTGTACTGTACACATCAGTTTTTTTTCGTGAAAAAAAACACACTATCTGTACAGCCTACCCGATCCATTCCTTCCAGGTGTGGTTAATGCATATTGCATATTTGTGTATGCGAGTGTCAGTTAAATATCTGTGTTGCGTACTTGGGCACAGTTAGCAATCACACTAGATGCGTACCGAGTCCACCTTCAAATGGGACCAGTCACAGTTAAGCGTACCGTGCCTGGTCATGGTACGGAGCAATCACACTAGTCAAGCAAACTAGACTTTAGGGGTCAAACATGCTTGGACACAGTACAGATTGCCTTCTGTGAGCGCACCCTTAAACTCTGACTGTTAAAGTGGCAAATTTCATTGATTTTTTTTCTTGGATGTGACAGGCTGCACACCAAAGGTTAATCAAACAAGAGCTCCCTTATGCTTCCTGTGCTGCTTTCAGCAAAGCCGATGCATTGGAGATTGGAGTTAAGTCCTGCTGATGGGAGTATGATTTAATCTGATGCCAGTCACTCTTTGCTCAGCTTTTTTTTCTGAGCGGCAGTCGGGTCTGAGTCAGCAAGATCAGTTGAGGGTAGAGGTGCTGGAGGGGGGCTCCCATACACCTGAAGGACAAGCATCCCGTACTACCTAGCTTAGGTGATGACTAATAGAGCCACATTCCCCTATACACACACAAACACCAAACACACTAACACGTTTTTCCCATCCCTCAAATTGAACACAAGCAAGGCAGTCACAAGGGCAGCCAAATGACACTTGCCAATTTCATCAGTCGTATTTTGTTTTAGGTGCAAGATCTGGTTGAAAAATATCGTTCACGAGAAAGGGATTTACCTGGCCTCTTTTCCTGTTTTTCTGTATGTCATTTGGATACCAAAGGGTTGCATTAGCAACTGAGTCATCTGCCGGGGTGGTGTTGTGTTAGTGACTGGTGAAAAAGGGTGCATTGTGATGTAGATTTCAGAGCCTATACGGTTCGCGCTGCTCTCTGGAGGAAGGGGAATCAATGCGCCTCGCTTTGTGTGATCTTCTACACAAAGGTAGATTCAGACCAGCCACTCTCCATCTGCCCTGGCGATGAGCCTCCCGAAAGGCACACACACACCTCTCTTTTATATTCAGATGAGGATTGGGGCTCTCAGTCTTATTGATCACCGATGTCAACCTTGAGATTGTTTGGACTAGTATATAACCATATCCTTTGTCACACATTTTGGGCACTAAATAGAATCCCAACACATACCAAGGAACAGTGGTGCAATGCTGCTAAATGGGAACACACAGCAAGGGTGGATAAGCTTGATCTGGAACTGTCCATAGGCGAATAAAGTTTAAAACAAGCAGTTTATTGTAGGAGCCCTAGATGTCAGAGCTTTGCCCCCCTACTCAGGACCCACAGCTGAAGTGGTCTTCATGCCAGCCGGATCCTGTTCCCTCACATGGCAGAGGCGCGGCCGTTAAAGCTGCAGGGGCACAAGATGAACACCAGCCGTAAAAAAGGCATTTGTCTAACAGGAAGAAGCCATTATTTGCATGTACGCCTTAATGCATAATGCATTCATGGGCGTTCCACTGTCTGAGGCAAAATAGTCAGTGGAGATTGTGTTTGATCTTGCAAGCGAACAACTTGACTCTATTTGGCAGGAATGTCTGGCAGCAAGGTCCTGTTGTGTGTTGGTTGGCGGAAGCAAACATATATCTTCTTAGAGCTGTTATTGTCATTTATTTTCAAATAGCTGCTCTTTTGCCATTCTCATGCCCTATGCTGTTTTTTAAAGCCTGTAATATAAAGCCAATATTTTAAGAAGTAAATAAGAAACCGTGTTCAATATTTTAAAAATATATGTAAAAATTGTGTTTGGTAGTCAAACTAGGGTGGCTCATGGGTAGCACTGTAGCCTTGTACCTCTCTGGTTGAGGGGTTTACACAGCTCTCTGTGTTTGGAGTCACTGTAGCCTTGCACCTCTCTGGTTGAGGGGTTTACACAGCTCTCTGTGTTTGGAGTCACTGTAGCCTTGCACCTCTCTGGTTGAGGGGTTTACACAGCTCTCTGTGTTTGGAGTCACTGTAGCCTTGCACCTCTCTGGTTGAGGGGTTTACACAGCTCTCTGTGTTTGGAGTCACTGTAGCCTTGCACCTCTCTGGTTGAGGGGTTTACACAGCTCTCTGTGTTTGGAGT
>JAODKF010000138.1:3682572-3699262 GCA_026779585.1 Mormyrus proboscirostris
GCTCTCTGTGTTTGGAGTCACTGTAGCCTTGCACCTCTCTGGTTGAGGGGTTTACACAGCTCTCTGTGTTTGGAGTCGCTGTAGCCTTGCACCTCTCTGGTTGAGGGGTTTACACAGCTCTCTGTGTTTGGAGTTTGCATGTTCTCCCCTTTGTTTGTGCAAATTTCATCCGAGGACTCAGACTTCCTCCTGCAGTCCAAAAGCTGAATAAAGTGTAGCGTAAAGGGTGCTTCTTCTGCTGGCAAATTGTCTAGAGTGTTTCCTGTGAAAGGATTTGTGCATTCCCCTTTGGACCTCTGTAGCCTAAGTGGATGATGAGTGGATGGATGCATGTTTATGAGAATTGCTGCAGGTGGTTGGGAGGTAGATCATTAAATATGGATGTTTTTGTGGAATTTTTATTGTTTAAGTGTTCCATGATTGACAGGGATGATGCCCACACACGTGTTCCATGATTGACAGGGATGTGGCCCACACAGGTGTTCCGTGATTGACAGGGATGTGGCCCACACAGTGGTCTGTGACTGTCAGGGATATGGCCCGCACAGGTGTTCCATGATTGTCAGGGATGTGGCCCGCACAGGTGTTCCGTGATTAACAGGGATGTGGCCCACACAGTGGTCTGTGATTGTCAGGGATGTGGCCCGCACAGGTGTTCCGTGATTAACAGGGATGTGGCCCACACAGTGGTCTGTGATTGTCAGGGATATGGCCCACACAGGTGTTCCGTGATTGACAGGGATGTGGCCCACACAGTGGTCTGTGACTGTCAGGGATATGGCCCGCACAGGTGTTCCATGATTGTCAGGGATGTGGCCCGCACAGGTGTTCCATGATTGACAGGGATGTGGCCCACACAGGACAGAAGGACACATATAAAAATAACATCTGATCAGGAACATTTTCCTGGGAACCAGAATAACTACAGCATAGTACTTTATACCAGTTGATATTAACAAGGGGCAGGTGGGGTGAATCAACACAATCAGTCTCACACAGTTAATAAAGTATCTACCTGCTCTCCTTAAATACTTTTTTAATATTGATTTTCTTAGGTTACACTGTCATCTAATGCATGTTTTGCTGATATTTCTTTGCCACCCAAGAGAATGATGTTAATAACAGCTCAAGACCGGGTGTGCTGTGACACAGCCTCTGCAGTGGTAACCTGGACAACACGCGCACAGTCTGCATGCCATTTCTCATGGTAACTGTAGAAACAGGGCTATTCTGCACCAAATCATGCACTTAGTTTGCATAAGTGTTAAAAAATGTCTTTGTGGGAGGATCACAGCTGGAAGTTGGTGATTTTGTATTATTTGCAGTTGAAAGTACACAGTACTATATTGGAGAGTTTGGTCTGACGGAAGTGCTGATTCCAGGGTGAGGAGAATGCTAATAATTTGCAGAGTGCATAAATTTCATTCTGCCTGGACTTCCAAAACAAGCAAGAACAGAAATGCCTCCTTGTGATGTCAAGAAGGTGAAACTTTTCAGAAATCAAATGAGGATGGGGCTCTCTCTTCACGGTGCAAGTCATTCAATTTCCCTTGGGCATGTAGGGCTTCCCCCGGTGATGATGAAAATTAATATTATTTTTGTATGGAACTCCCCTTTATGTTGTGGTGACAATATTCAAATTGACATGTTGCGCTTTTGTTCATTTCCATAATCATTCTCACTAAATTCCCTGCTAAATTAGACACTGCAGTGCTCGCAAATTATTTTCAGACTCAAATTAATTTGCACCTCTCCTCGTAAGTAACACAATTTCTGAAGTCATTCCATGAAGCATCGCAGACCTGTAAGCGATAAACTTTTTCTTCACAGTTCAGCTAAGGATTTTAATTTAGACCGCCACTAGCTGTTTAAGTCCACTACAGGTAAAAGGTTTCATTTTCAGTCGGTCTGCTTTTCCGCATCACATTCCAAAATGCTTTTATTACATGATTTTTGCACTCAGCTCTTTTCCTAACACTATACAGCATCTACATGCGTTATGCTGCACATTAAGATTCTTTGACATTTCCCTCTTTTTAGATTTGCTTGTAATTTTAATCGATATCTTCCATCTTTGTTTTCGGTTTATCTCACATATCTCAGATTATGTCTCTTCTTTCCTCTGTAATATCGGCCCTTTGGCTGCATGCTTTCTGGAAGCTCTTTGTCTGAAAACAAATTCTGCTGCATCATACTATTACATTATGGCTCCACACAATGTGGAATCAAGTGTTTTCATTGGTCCTGGGGGCCTCTTGTTTATCTGTAACTTGTGTCGATATCACTTCCATAGACAGACTCTTCACTCAGAGTTCAAGACATTCAGAGCAGCATTTCACTGCAAGCATGAGAGGTTGACAAACATGTCATGACAAAAGCCTGCGCTCTCCTGTCACAGGGAATCATGTCTCTATTATTTATTTTTTTAAATCTGGCAACCCCAACATTACTGTAGTTATATCAGTGACCATAATGCAGTCACATTCTCAGGGTCCTCCAGTAACCGGTGTTGTAACATTTTATCTTCTCTTTATCTGCCTGGGGATTAGACATATGGGGTCATTAAGAAAATTATTAAAGATATTATTCTTTATTAATCAGCGATAATTATCATGCCAAAAAAGACAGGCGAGAACATTAGATAAAATCGTATAAGCCAATCTTGACTGAAATTCCATTATTTTAAATACTAGGGTATCTATGTATTTTTCCTAATTTTAATCATGTCTGTTTTAAAAATAAATGGATCATCTAGATGAACAAGCTAGATTTTCGGGATGGAGTACTTCAGTAAGTCAATTCATAACCTCTCCTAGCGCTGTGTGATGTAATCTGCTGTGGATTCTTCGTCAAATATTCTACTCTTTTTGCATATTTTTTTACATCGCCGGGAATGGGAGCCATGCGCGAGTCAGTTCCATTAGTTTTTGACCCGCTGTTTTTGTTGCTATCAAACAATGTCTCTCTATGCGTTTGTGTGGGGGCGCCATCAAGATTTCGTGATTAAGACATGAGGTTGTGCCAAAGACAGCTGCTCCCGCCACAGGATGTGAACACCAAAAAAAAAAACGAATATGGTAAAATGACTGTGCCTCGTTAATGTTCTACCGCGCTATGACGGCAAGCGTTCATGCATTAATCAATGGGCAGATGCTTCTCATAATTGTTCTGTAAAATGTTTCGACGTCGCCTCTGGCTGTTTACTGGAAATAGCTATTCGGATTTGTTCCAAACCCTTGAACAACTTCTTCACAACACATAAGCAAAAGAAAAACCATAACAGTCAATTTATATAAAACTAGTGCAGTGAGTTAAAGTACTGAATTAAGTTCACTACTTGTTTTGCATTAAATGTACATGTTCTGGTCTCTTACAGGATGGTACAGAGGATTTTCGACCAGGAAGCCTGCAATCAAGGTAAACAACACCCTATTGCTTTTTTTTCCTGTTGTCTTGTGTCATTCTGCAGTGGTTTAATAGTGGTTCCTGTACCAAAACTGCTGCAGATGCTATAGGCCCTTTACATCATGCTGCTTGGGCAGTCCTCTCTGAGAGAAGTTAGCTTCCGTTGCATTACCGTTAAAAATCTCCCTTTTATATAAATGTCGACTTACTTTATGTTCATTAGCGTGACTCCATTGAGTGTTCATTGGACGCATTAGAATTTCAAATGAATGGGGAATGAAGAGTGAGTAGTTCTAACAAACGGGTCTACTTAGGAAATAAAGGCTAAGAGTCTTTGCCGTATGCTCAAGATGAGCTCCGTCTGCATGTCATCAGCCACATACAGTATATTAGCTGTGCGATTTGGAATTCCTATTGAAATATGAGTGAATGTCTTGTGGCCTTTCATCTAAAATGTTTTTTCATCTGTGGCATTTATCAACAAAGTAGACTCCAAAGTTTTCTTTTGTTCTATACAGCGCAGATCCAGGCACAACAAAAAAGAAATACGCAACTATTCGTTCCAATTCGGGACGATGAAGTGAGGGCAGAGTATGGACACATGTTCTTGTGTGTGGGCGGTTGCTGAAAGTGACGTGGGCTCAATACTGCAGCATATCGCATGCTGCTGAAGCAGCGCTGTTGTAGCCTGGGTGTCTTTGGGTTGAAAAGCACTAATAACATATGAACATTTGCCATGTATTACCCTAGACATACATGCGCTAATGCTGCATTAGCAAGCAGTTGCATTACAATATTTTGTTGGAATGTCCCAAAATTCTAAATATGACGCCATAATATGAACAGCTGCCCATTGAAACATTGGCCACCATTGGCCGCAACAAATCGTTCTAGCCTGCATGAGATCATCAATTTGCAATCAGACTCAAGATTTGAACAACAGTCCTGAAGGTATTTGTATTGTTACTAAGGGAGTTTGATGTGAGGTGAGCTTTGACATGAAACTAGCTATCATTTCTCATTATTTCCTTTTTTCATAAAAGTCAGTGAAAAGGACACTGCCACTGACACAAGAATTCTGCGGATTTGCAAGAGCAGAGTTAAGAAATGAGCATTGCTATTTCTGGCATATTTTGTGCGATTAATAAGTGAAACAGGCCACCATCAGCATATCTGAGATCTGCAGGAAGTATGAGGGATTTGTTTGTGATTAAATATTTGTTAATAACCGGGGTTCTATGATGAAGTTTAACCTGCAGAATGCTGTAAATCTCTCCCACATGTATTGAACCAGATATGCCTTCTGGAACACAGGAATTATTAGACTGACAGTTTGTTATTTCTAATAAACAGCTAATTTTCTGGCTAATAAGCTCCAGATTGATTGTCATGTTTATTGTGGCTGAGCTTGGAAGTCTTTGATGCTTTTGAAACACTGACAGTCTTGGAGGAGAGCTGTAAAGTTTTGATGGTTTTCTCTCAAGAGATAAACAATGTATAGATTGTGAATGAGTGTGGGTGGACTGTGCCTAATTAATGGGATTGATGTGGACACTTTTTCAACAGGAGACAGCAGTGCCCTCAAAATAGTTCCATCCATCCATCCATCCATCCATCCATCCATCCATCCATCCATCTACCATTGGGGCTGCAGGGAGCCTATAGGCACAGATGCCAGCTGTTATATATTTTTGCATCTGTAAAGGGCCAGGCTTTCATTTCGTTTTGCTGTGGGTGCTGATTAAACTTTGTTCACACCTGTTTCAGGCTCATCTGTGCTTCAGATCTACACCCAGTCATTTTATATAAAATGCAAACTTTATCAGGCTGTAGTAGGATATCGTTTTTATTGGACTTTTGGAGTCAAAATGTTTGATATGCAAATACCAAATGCAGCCTTGACAAAAATGTTTCCTGGCCTTTCTCTTGAAGGACTGGCAGTTCCTTAGATGGAAAACTCCTGTGGTAAAAGCTTTTGAGCAAGTCTTCTGCTTCTGGTGTCCTTTGTAAAACAATGGACGGTTTACATACGAAGGGCTGGCTTGCAAACCAGACAGAGCCAAGCCGCATAAAGCCAGAGGCAGCCGCTAACCGTACAACTTCAGAAAGCTCATATTTTTAGGAAGCTCCTCTGCAGTCTGGAGGACTTCCTTATTATTCCTAATGGTCATGTACTGGCAGAAACTGTCATCCCCGACGACAGGGGAAGCAGACGACAATAGAACGAGTCCCTGTTGAAAAGCCACCTTCTGACTGTTTTATATCATATTTTTGGGGCACGCACACATACAGTCATACAGGGCGACTCCTCCTGGTGTCTGACTGTTTGACGTCTGCCTGTGAGGCTCAGAAGCAGCCTCAGGATTATAAGCAGTTCATTTCTTGATAGATGCAACTTTTTTTCGGAGTATTTTGTCATATGAAGTGGACCTGTTACTTTGTGGATGTCATACGTAAGGATGGATGGGAGGGGGCTGGGTAGCGGGTCAGCTCGACCCCACCCTCCTGGAAACTGATCAAAGGACGGTGCCGCTGGGCTCGCTGCTCCGCCTGGTGCCGTGGCTCCTGGTCCTGCAGTCACCACCTCCGTCTGCCTTAATCTGCAGTGGAGGTGACACTCGGTTGGCAGAGACCGTGGGCCAGGGGCTCGAGGCCAAACCTTGGCGGTTCAGAGAGACATCAGCTTGGTAGGAATACGGTTAAGATGCGCTACTGCACCCGTCTGAGGCTGTGATGATGGCCAACCAACCTTGCATATAAGCCCTGCATGTTCGAGGTGCTGCAAAGCCGCTTCTACAAATGGTTTGAGTTCTGCCCATGGTATATCCTGATGACCCTAATGTCCTGTCCTCCAGACATGCTGGAGGGAGAGGGAAACACAATAATGACTCGCCTACAGAAAGCAGTGTCTTTTTTTTTTTTTTGCAATGCGTTCATTGGAAGCCTTGATAGTTCCATTTTGAAAGACCAATTTTTTAAAAGTACTGGAAAGTTTCTAGAACTAGAACATGATCTATACTGCAGTCCTGGAATTCTGCTGTGAAAGGCCTTTATAAATGCAGGACTGTTAAACATTACATGCACATCCAGCTGGGGGTGTGTGGGTGAAACCTCTCCCAGAAGGAATAGGGGATAAAGACTGGGGTGCCCCCAGGATGAGATGTGAGTCTGTCATATTGTACTAGGGGCGATGTAGAGAAACCCACATGACAGAGGCGGAGTCGTGGTGACCAGGCAGGCAAGGCGGACATTTGCCGATGGCTCTGTGCTGGGAGGGCAGCCGAAATGTGCTTTATTTGTGCATTCTGTTTCTCACAAACATAAAAAAACAAAGGAACTTGTGCTTATTAAATTATCTTTATTAATACACTGCCCGGCCAAAAAAAAGGTCGCCATTAGAATTTAAATTAAGAGCCAATGGCTGGATCATTATTACAGCTCAGCAACGTTATGCAGCAATAAAGTGAAGTCAGCTGAGTACCTGAATCTACTGGCCAGGTTACACCTCCATCCATCATCAATGGATTTTTTCTTTCCTGACGTCATGGGCATATTCCATGGCGGGAAAGCAAAGATCCATCAGGCTTGAATTGTCAAAGAGTAGTTCAGAGGGCATGAGGAATCGTTTTCACACATGAACTGGCCACCACAGAGTCGTGACCCTAACCCCACTGAAAGTCTTTGAGATGTGCTGAAGACTTCATGGAGTGATTCAACTCACTTTGTCAGTACAAGATCTCAGTGAGGAATGGATGCAAATATGCATGAAACTAAATGCAGAGATGTCGCATAAACTTGTGGAAACAACGCCATGAAAAATGTACGCCATATAATCAAAGCTAAAGGCGGTCGAATGAAAAATTCAAATGGCGACTTATTTTTTGGCCGGGCAATGTATTATTAATATAAATGCTAATATAATGATAATAAATTTTAACTTGTCGGGGGACTGTGGCCCTCAGAATGCAGAAAGGCAAAAAATGTGGTAACAATGCTGTCCAAGCAGGGTAACAGTGCTGCTCAAGTTGCTGTTTGAACAGTACCTACAAATCACCTGTGGATTTCAGCGTGCGACGAGGTCTTTAAGCGACTCTAAGCAAGAAAACATTGAATTCTTAATGGTCATTGGTAGCACAGAACACTTTTCAATAATAGAAACATAATCTCCATGGAAACTCCGGCTGGATTCTAACTATGTCGTCATTGCAGTCGGAGTTACCCAGTCCTGCCTGTGAGTGGCGTTTTTTCCCCCCCTAGTTCTCCCACTGATGGATTTCAAAGAGGGAACAAATGCGACAGAATGTAATTTCACTTACACCCTGGAACATATTGGTAGGACAGAATACTGTAACTATCCAGGGCTAGTATGGTAATGATGACATTTGTTTCTTAGCATATAGGGTTAGGGATGTGTTTACTTTTTTCAAACATATGTCTAATGTTTTTGGGCAAACTGAGCTTCCAATAATTTCCCCTCTGCTCAGCTTATTTACACCTACATATTATTTTTCATTTTTTTTTTCTCCAGCAGTTTCTTGTTATATTTTTCTAAACTTGTTTTTTTCATCTTTTCCACCCACTCCGGGCCACCTACCCGCCGGCTCTCGAGCAGAAGAAGTCAGCAGGGTCGACTTTGGAGATGAAGCCCGTCATTCAGAGCTGGCAGATGGTAGAGACGGAAAGTGGGGATGTTTAGATGAAGGCAGGAAGGCAGGGCCCAGCTCCCTTACACTCCGAGCTCTGTCAGTGTGTGTGTGTGTGTACTTTGTGCGCACGCACGCCTGTGTCTGCATTGGAGGACAGAAGAGAGGCAGAGGCAGACAGTTTTGTTTAATACACAGGAGTATCTCTCCCTCTCTTACATTTTCAGCTCTGTCACTGTTTTGAGGGGGAGGTGGGGGAGGTGGCTGAGAGAGGGTCTCTTACTCTGCAACCCACTCTGTCACCATTTAAATCTGAGCGTGTGTGTGTGGGTATGTGCGCCCGCATGTGTGCGTGCATCAGCGTAGGTGTTGTGGTGGAGGAGAGAGAGAGGGAGACAGAGCGTGAGTTAGGGAGTGAAGTATGGGTACTGAATACATATTTCTTTTTTCACGTTCCTTGCAGCTCTGCCGCTATTTAAGTATCCGTGTGTATGTGTCCTTGTGTGTGTGTACGGGGCGGGGTGAGGGGAAACCGAATGGGTAGGCGGGCGTGCGAGCCAGTGATGTGTCTCTTTTTGGAATCGCATGTGGGTGTGTGCGCATCGTCTTAAAGGTATAGCGGATTGTTGCCCTCACAAAATCGAATTCCTCCTTTTCTTCCTTTTAGCCTCATATGCATTATTTTTCCCACGGTGCTTTTGGCGCTTTTCATAAGATGCAGTGCTGTGACATGTAACTGTGCTCAGTAATGTGGCATCAAGTAAAGTTGTTGCAGCCTTTCCTGTTTGTGTAGTTTGCACCATTATGTAACAAAGCCTGTGCGATCTGGTCCACCTAACAAAAGGCAGGCAAGTGGTTTACACCAGTATTATATTGTCACTCTTCTTGTCTAACTGTATATACATAAGTAAATAATTGATGCCAGCAAGTAAAGTTGCAGTGGAGGGATTAAAACTCAAGTTCCCAGTCTTCTTCAGTGACGAGCGTCATGGGTTGACATGGTGATAAAGGTACACATACAAAAACCAGGGATTAGAATAAGAGCTGCACAATGAGACTTATGAAAAGGGTCCTCTGATGGACAAATGAATGGCAAACTCTTTCACTGCCTTGAACAATACTAAACAGAAAACAGGCAAAAGAGGCCTTGCCTTAAAAGATGAATAATCACATAACACTGATATAATTGCTACTTTCTAACATGTTACATCTTAGTCGCTTCTTGTTCTAAATTATATACCTTCACTTTTGCATGGTACAATTATATCTTTCTTCCCCGTTCACACCTCACTTAAAGGGTAAAATAGAACAGGATGGGCATTTCACATATGTTCCTTCGATTATTGCGACATCAACGGTCCTGGACGTCAAGCTGAAGAATTTCTCATGTTCTTCTACCCAAATTTCTGCCCTTCTGCTCTTACCAAAAAGCATGACATCACCTTGGGCAATCAAACATGATACTATGAATGTGATGGCTGTGCAATGCATGGAAGTGCTGCGGCTGGTGGTTTCCCTTCTACTCCAGGAACCTAGAAACTAACCTGGATGGCTGAAGTGGTGTTTCTGCATTGTCCATAGTGACTGTGTTATTGTGTGCCTGGTGACGTACTGGCATCCCATGCTATACTGGATAAGTGTATTGAATACGGATGGATGGATAAGGAGCAGATGTTAGATTTTGTCAAAAGAGATATAAGGCAGATGGTATATTGGAAAGTATGGTGAGAGCGGAGATGCTGGAATGGAACTCAGGAGAAGTTTCATCCCTCGATTCTACCCTTCTTGGACTAAGCTCCGCTCTCTTCGTGACCCTGTTCTAGATAAACGGTCACAGAAAATGGACGGATGCTTTTGGGTAGCTGCCAAGTGTCAGTATGTTGGCGTGAGAGATACGGTCCAGATGTTCTTTATGCATACTGCAAAGATGAAGAGTGTGCGTCAGAACTGTTACTGGAGCCCAGAGTCAAGGGTTCGTGAATTCCCATGGAATGACATTCTCTTTCAGCTCAAGCATCTGAAAGCATAAGAGAGTCTCTCTAAATCCCATACACCTGCTTCATGTACAGAAGCTATATAAATAGACTGAGTAATAATGCCGGAGCTGGGAACCATCCTGCGGTATGTAATTATTCCGGTTTTGGTCACAAGCGTAAAGCATCAATCAGAATTATCTGCAGCAACTCCTTGCATATGTTGCCATGGAAAGCAGGAGAAAACCGTCGGGCAGGGAGGGACCAACAGAGCCACATGACAGCAGGACTCGACGGCAAACCACTGTTTTTATTTTTATTTTAAATCAGGGTAGAGACAAGGGAAGAGCAACACAGGGAGAGGGGGCAACCATATGCCATTTTGATGGGGGGGGGAGGACAAACCAAACTGCATCTGTTTTAGTAAGACAGAAAAAACAAAAACCACAGGGTTTCACAGTATGTGAGATGGGGGGGGGGCAAAACAAAACATGGCAACTATATACTAAATGCCAGCTAGAGATGTGCGGAACAAATGAATGTGATAACCACAGCAGCGTGCCTCCCGTTCCCAAGAAGGACAGTGCCCCCCCTACCAGCTCTCAGTTGGTTTACTGTAGGCGAATCTCCCAGCATATTCTGTGCCCAGGAGATGCTGAAATGAATGAAAGTTCCTCTCGGCACTGCATGACACCTGCAGTGCAGGGCGAAGGCTTTTGGGGAATGTGATGTCAGTTTCATCATCTCATCATCCTTTTCTGGTGCAGTGTTTCTCAACCCAGTCCTTGGGAACCCCCAGACAGTCCACATTTTTGCTTCCTCTCTGCTCCCAAGTACAACTGTACTGGGTATCCTGCATTTTTGATTGCTTGATTCTTTGGTTCTGGGGTGGTGGGAGCTGGAAAGGAACAAAAATTTGGACTGCGTGGGCGTCCCCGAGGAGTAGGTTGAGAAACACTGGTGAACTGTAAAACATCAGATTTGGTCCAGTTTCTTTGTAGGTAACATCTCGCTGTAAAGACCTGCATCAGCTACATCAACTTGTATTATTAATAAAGCAGCATATCTGCTGCCCTTGTGCCTCCTGGGAGAGGATCCATGTCACTGGAAAAGTGGTTGTAAAATGGATGGATAAATACCATGTACCTGAATAAAGTATGAAAAATGTGCATCCATTAGGTTTTGGTCCATTTGTCTTATTGAATGGTAAGATCCACGTCGTGTTATTCAGGTCCAGGCAGGCCGCATTGGTGCACTCCCCGGGACTCTGAGGGTGTAGTGTTCACTGGGTTGGATGGTGACTCCATGATAGAAGAAGCGGGATTGACTGCCGCAGACACACATGAACATGCACACGTGTACCGGCACACGCAGATGCACTCGTGCGTAAATGCAGCTGCGGGGCGGCGTGACGGAGGGCAGGAGGGGAGGTGCCAGAAGGGGCGCCCACAGAGGAGAAGCATGGAGGACAGGGAGACGGAGAGACGCAAGAAGCATGAGGGTTTGGGGGTTCGGCGGGGGGGGGGCGGGGGGATCGGCATAATTATGCAGAAGGCACTTAGCGATACACGCACATCATCATGAAAATATTTTAAGATAATCATCGAAATAATTGGCGGCTGCTTGACATCATTGACGCTGTTTGCGGCATAATAAATTTTGCTTGTATGCGATATTACCGACCGAGCCAACTGATAGTCCGCGGTTTGTAGTGAAGATAATTGTAATGTATGCTGGGGGACAGCATCTGTTTCAGGTGGCGCTATATTATTTCTGCTCCTCCATTTGTAATGTTAATAAATAATCTGTCTTCCGATATCCGCGTGCCACCCCTGAGACCCTGGACACCAAAGTGACACTTTTGGTTTCTTTTCTTCCTAACATGCATGTAAGTGTTTGCTCATTTTTTTACTCACCCACTGTTTCGCTCACCCCCCCACCCCAGACCCACAGTGTGAAACACATTGATGCAGTCATCCAAAAAAAGTCATCTTGAAGCTGCGTTCATTGTAGGATTTGACCCTTAGGGGGCCTCAGCTCCCTGAAGCAATATGTGACACCCCCCAAGCACCCATTAAATTATCAAAGCAGGGGTGGGAGTCCCCACCTCTATTACGAAGTGTATATAAAAGTACAGGACAAATCGCAAAACGGTTTTAGAAAAATTATTTTTATGGGGCTGAGACAAATAAGGGGGGCTGAATCCCCCCTAAATAGGGTCTAGAGCCGCCAATGTCTTGAAGTGGAATTTCAAATTTTAATGTCTGTATTTCTTGGTCAGGTTTCTTCTTTTCTGAATAATGATTACAAGTAATACGAGCTTTCAAAAAATGCAAAACAAATATACCTAACAAGAAGCAATGTTATGACATGCTGCAGATACCTGATGCATTCTTCATTTTGCACCATTATGAGCAGTTACCTGTTAATTGATAACCTGGAAATTCTCTGAAAGGCAACTGGCTGAACTCTGACCATCTGCTAATAAGCAGTGGATTATGTGGAAGATGAGGTCGTGCTCTTCATAAGGGGGAACCTTTGCTGGTGCTGCCCTGGCTGCCGGACGGACCCCTGCTCCCACCAGGACTCAGTCTAATTGGAAGGATGTAACAGCTTGGCTTCACAAACATTTGTTAAAAAACCTCGAAAGCTGCTACCTTCTGGTGACTTTTCAGCACGATCCACGCCGGAGGGCAGCCGTCTTCCCTCTCTGTAGCGGCCTGTCATACTAGAGCACTGTTTCTCACCTCGATTCTCAGGGACCCCAGACAGTCCATATTTCTGCTCCCTCCCAGCTTCCAACACACCCGTACCAGGTGTTCTGTCTTCTTGATTGTTTGGTTCAGGTGAGCTAGGATGATGAACTAAGGTCTGCATAAGCTATTTAATTTAGGATCGTCATCTGCGTGTAGTACTGTTGAATTTAGATTATCTTACGAACGTGATTTGGAGAAGTTGATGAACGCATGGATGGATTACGTAGATGAGTGTGGTGTATCTAGCTTCTCAGAATCAGTTTATTCTGCTCTGACTCCAAGACTGTAAGCAGTTGTCTCACCACATGACAACACACACTTTAATGGAGAGGTGTTTCCCTGTGTGGTGACAGATAGTTTGCTATATTCATTTTTAATTATACTTAAAGGAAAACCAAGAAACTTTTTCACAAACCATTCAGGATGATGAATGTCCGTGGTGAATTGTGCCACCCAGAGGTTGCACATAAGTGACTTTTTCTCCCTGCCTGGTCATCTAAGTCTTATTTATCCTAACACTGTCCTTCCTGCTAAATAAGCATTATGGGTATTTTCCTGCAAATATAGGGCTACGCTTCTTTTTTTTTCCCCTTTTGTCTTTGACCCATATATTTCGCTTGTCTAGTAATTAGGAAGGACAACCTGAAAATCTAGCACATGTGACACAACCTCAGATACCATCCAGAATCCAGAATTAAGACGCACAAAGATAATCATAGGAATCGGAATTGAAAAATGAAACAATCACGATGAGGGAATGAGTCACCACTTATCTAGCGAATGACAATATACTGTAATTCTGAGCTTATTTATAAAAGCAGGGGGGACATGCGCAACCTCATTGGGGTGTTAGGGCACTAGGAAGGACAATATAGCCAATTTGTCAGCACAGGATCTCCGGAGCTGGATACCTTCAGACTGTGAGAGGAAACTGCATTGCCCAGCGGGAACTCAGTACGAGTGGACTTGAGGCTGGATTCGAACCCATAACCTTGGAAGGGACAGGACGGCTAGCTGAAATGAAATGATACTTTATTCGCTACTTGCACAATTACTTTGAAGCGCTTCTTTCCTTACTCTCTTTTGAGATGTACACACACATACAGGTGAGAGTGAAGTCTGAAGTCTGAGCACAGGGTCAGACAACCCTGGAACATTTTGTGGAGGTTAAGGGCTTTGCTCAAGGACCCAATGGATCTGTGACTTTTGTGCCAAGGTTAGGGCTCAATCCGGCAACCACCGGCACAGAAGCTTAACCTGCTGAGTCACAAGAAGGATGTCACCTCGTGTGCAGCTTACCCTGCCGTGTAACAGAAATTTAATATGAGGGGAAAGAGAGAAGTTATGCCTCCCAAAAATGGCCCCAGCACTTGATCGCTCGTCCCCCTTGCATTCGCACCTCTCCAGGAGGTCGCGGTTTGTCAGGACACAGGCAGAGTATAGGGCTCTGCGGTGGTGAAAACCACCACTCTGAACCTTATCTCCCCACGTCCTTCACCCTGCACCTGAAAAGGACCTGTACGCCTGTCACTTATTCAACCGGGCTGCTTGTCGCCTGCTCCGGGCCAGCCCCTGCTTTTTTTTTATCAGAGCGTTCCTCATCTCCCACTTTCCGTCAATGAGGGAAAAGCGCTAAGGCTGCAGATTGCAACGCAGTTGATGGCGGCGGCAGCGAGGCGAAGGGCGGCGGAGTCAGCACTCCTCACCGCGCCGCGGGCCGCCGTCTTTGTTTTTCTATAATTTCGGCTCCCGGATATGAATGGATCCGGGAAGCTTGTCCAGGAGGCGGCCTGTGTAGTTTTACATTTGTATCAATCAACACACAATTGATAATGAGAAATGCGTGCAGGTCAGAATTCAAAGTGGAAACTGCATAACTTGTTACATAATGTAGAACACTGGCTTTGTGTGCCAGGTTTTGCCTGCTGATGTGGTGAAATTTGAGGTTTGCAGGTATAACAGCATGCAGCAGTAACACGACCAGTGGCTGGAAGGCTCTATGGGTGGCACATTGGTCTCGCACTTTAAAAATCATAGCTATCGTGGTTTCCTCCTGCAGTCTGAAAACATGTGCGTAGGTGACTTGGCATCAATTTCTATACAATATAAGTGTGTATGTGTGGACCAGTATCCAGTCCAGGGTGTGTTCCTGCCTTCTGTCCTGTCCTCAGGTATAAGCTGCAGGTTCTCAAAGATGCCATCCTGGATGAATGATTGGAATATGGATGGATGACAGAATCAGTTGGAAAACTGACGGATTAATGTTAATAAGTACGAAATGCGGCAAAGCAAAATTCTCACCGTCCTAGTCTGTTCCTATAATCAAACTTAGCTGTTTTTCAGATTCCAGTTGCAGGGCTGTAAGCAGAATTACAGTGACTTGTACTTTTGATGATCACATGGCCAGAACACTATTGTGAACAGTGCGTTCTGCGCTGTGCTGATTTGTTACACCACCACGGGGTGCCGGGTCATGTGATGCAGCTCAGTGTTTCAGGGCACAGTTTGTCCCCCGGGAGCAAAGCCGTACAGCACTGCATTTGCATAAGCAAAACACAGCTAATGAGAAATTCAGGGAGACAACAATTCGGAGTATAAATAGCATGAATGTAAGGGTACAATGTGAAGCTCTTTTTTAGTATTTATCTGTAAAGGCAGTTTGTCACAGTTTGAAAGTGTCCTTCAAAATATAGACAGCTGAGGAATGGAGCTGAACTGAAGTGACGAGATGCAGGAGGTAAGGAGAACTGACAGCAAAGAAATTCTGTGTTAGTTCCTGAGGATATGAAGTAGTTATCTGCTTAATTAGATGGGAATATACCATCTGGATAGCACAATTTTCTACAGTAAAGGTTTGTTATTTGTAGTGAAAGGGAATTTGCTGACTGTGATGGACTGGTGTCCTGTTGAAGGTGTAGCCCAGCCTTGTGCCCCACTGGCCACCATGACTCTGAACAGATAAGCGGATGGATGATTGATGGATGGATGGATGGATGGATAAGCTTAATTTCTGTAATAGAGCACATTAAATGGGTAGAATTAAAGAGAGTCACAATGGCAAGAGAATGAATTCAGAATGCACACATTTAGCTGGGGCAATTGCAGGATCTGTCAAATTCCGAATGCTTGACAGAACTAATAGCTTATAATACGATGCAATGAGATGTATTAATATTAATTACAAATGTTCAGTTTATTATGCACATCTTCGGCTGATTCATTTATTAAATCGCAAGGCACAAGGCATCAGCTCCTATTTAATATCACTTGTTACCATATGGAGTGAGGATGCCCTTTGTCCTTGGTCAGCCAGCTTGAGTTTCCCACCAGGCTGTCCGGCCCAGTTCACTGTGAATGACTGCATGACATATGAACACCAATAACCCAGCCTGTTTTGTCATCACAGCCATGCAATCTGTCTGTATTAAATGGACAAACTGAGGAAAGTATGAATTTATTTAAAGTATTGATTTATTTAAAAATCTTCAGTCAATATAACATGATAATATAAAAATGACCTGCTTATAGTCTTTCTATAGAACTTTCATTTCCATTTGTCCTATTTTGTTTCTCGTTAGACGTGCATCTTTAACCTCCCCCGCAAAACCACCACGGTTTTCCCAGTAAAAATCAACTGCGTGCTTTTTTTATTATTATTATTCAGCATGAAATCGAGTGTCCAGGACTGCATCGCATCCTTATACATACACAGCAGACTGTCAGATGTAGACAATAAAATTCAGACGTATAGCCCTAGAAATTGTTCCGCATACATAACCCATGAGCTCACAGTGACTGCATACATAACCCGTGAGCTCACAGTGACTGAATATGTAACCCATGTGCTCATAGTGACTGCATACATAACCCATGATCTCACAGTGACTGAATATGTAACCCATGAGCTCACAGT
>JAODKF010000138.1:3699362-3722751 GCA_026779585.1 Mormyrus proboscirostris
ACCCATGTGCTCATAGTGACTGCATACATAACCCATGATCTCACAGTGACTGAATATGTAACCCATGAGCTCACAGTGACTGGATACATAACCCATGAGCTCATAGTGACTGCATACATAATCCATGACCTCATAGTGACTGCATACATAATCCATGAGCTCATAGTGACTGCATACATAATCCATGAGCTCACAGTGACTGGATACATAACCCATGAGCTCATAGTGACTGCATACATAATCCATGAGCTCATAGTGACTGCATACATAATCCATGACCTTACAGTGACTGCATACATAGTAACCCATGAGCTCATAGTGACTGCATACATAATCCATGAGCTCATAGTGACTGCATACATAATCCATGAGCTCATAGTGACTGCATACATAACCCGTGAGCTCACAGTGACTGAATACATAACCCGTGACCTCACAGTGACTGAATACATAACTAGCTCACAGTGACTGCACTGGAGATGTGGCAGTTCACCTTCAGAAGGCAAATACAGTATAACCCCTCCCCAGGAAGTGGTAACTTTTAGAGTTGCTACATCTCACTTGTCACACCAGGAATTAGTGTATCAAAGATACCAAGATTTTCCTTTCTGGTCAGTACTGTTCCTTTTAGCCCTGAGATTAGCGATATAAACAAAAGATGGAGACTTTTTGTTGAGACTGGTTGTTGTCAAGCAAAGGCGGCCTAATTTTAAGCCTTTTTAATGAAAGGAAAGCTCTGGGAAGATGGTCCTGGTACAGTATGACCAGCAGAATTATTCACTTGAGAACTGTGTCTTTTGGAAGTGCTTGGCTCTTTAATATTACCCTCTGTGGCCAATTATTATCTTTTAGTTTGCATTTAGCTTCGCATCGATAAAGCGGCATATCTCGTGTATAGTCAGTAAATGCTCTTTTTTTTTCCCCTTGAGTGTTATTTCAGGCTTAGTTCAAGAATCCATTCTGTATATCCCCTGCCAGACAATATGTACTGTCTGGGCTAGAAAAAGACAAACTATGAGAGAGGGAATGGACACTGCAGTGAGCCGTGGCCTGTAGCTTATCTGTGATTCTCGGTGTATTATGGTGCAGTGGTTATTCATCGCGGCCTCATACCTCCAGGTTTTGGGGTTTCAGTCCCACTTCCGGCTCTGTGGGTGTCGCCGAAATACTCTTAGTGTACATGTCTGTCCCTTCACCTTTTCCTGTAGTAACGGAAAATCAACGGTTTATAGGATTATGATGCGTATACAGATTGAAATATGAAGGCCAGACAAACATGTTGTTGTGCCTGTTTCCCTTACTGTCTTTATCGGACTGAACCCCTTTTTAAAAACGAATGTAAACAGGCCCCCCAGCAACAGCGCCAGAATGAACAAGGACAAAAGAAGGACAAAAATGCCCAACCGGGGGGAACTTTGGCAGGCTGGTGAAAACCGGCAGAAATGCTTTTGCCAAACGGGGCATTGAACCAGAGGTTCCGGACCAAAACAAAAATAAAATAAAAACCGTCTCCTAGACTGGATGATGTCACCCTCTGTCTCCCTAGTAGACCTCATAGTCCCTGCTGAGTTATCACCACACACTGAGCTCCCAGAAATAAAAAGGGGACAGAATCTGGGGAGTATTTTAGTGACAAAGAGTGACTCTTTTTGTTTATTTGAACTTCGGCTACAAACACTACAATGGCGCCCAGTGCTTTAACGCACCAGCACAACTTCAGACTTGTACCAGTGCTTTGTTCGGCATTATTGTTGCAGTTAATTTTTAAATATATGAATCTATTTTTTTATCTGTTGACAGTGGAAAGTGGCTGTAGACTCCCTGGAGGTATGATGGACAGCTAAAATATGCACAAACTACCCCCACATATACCACAGTGTATGGAAAACTATGAGAAACACTTATATTCTAAAATCTCACCCTTACAGTGGTTACTGGCGGCTCAGCGGGTAGCACTGTTGCCTCACACATCCTTGGTTGGGGGGATTGGATCACCTTCACTGTGTGTGTGTGTGTGTGTGTGTGTGTGAGTGGGTATACCTTTCCTTATGGGACACAATGTCCCCACAACGTGATGAATACCCATTTTTTTCCCTTATGGGGACCAGTTTCTTCAATCTGTGTAAAAATCTGTGACTGCAATGAAAAAACTAAAAATGCAATGTATTTTGTTTGCTTTCTTATGGTTATGGTTAGGGCTGGGTAGGGGTTGCGGTTATCATAGTTAGCGTTACCATTTTTCCAATATAAATCAATGAGCAGTCCACATAAAGATATGTTTATCCGACATGTGTGCATGTGTGTGGAATTTCTCCCCATGTTGTGCTGGTTTCTTCCCATAGTATGAAGACATGCAGCTGGGCTCAGTGGCTCCTCCTCACTGCCCATCGAGCATGACTGTGCATGTACTCTGCAAATGAACTAGATACATCTTAAATGTGATTTAATGGCATAATGCAACCTAAATAAGAGGCAAGCGGTAAAAGATGATCACGTGATTCTGACTTTATCATCATTACGAAGGACCTGGGGGTCAAACAGGAACGCTACGTGTGAGTTTACTGGAGCCCTGAGATGTGGCCGCTGTGCCTTACTGTCCCCTCTTCTTCCTGCAGGGGATCTTCCCGGCAAGCTATGTTCACCTGAAGAAGGCCATTGTAACCAACCGAGGGTGAGTGCCTTTTATTGGATTACAACTGACCACCCTCTCGGCAGGGATGGGGGTGGGGGGGTATTATTCATTTATATCACTCCTTTCACATCTTCTGCTCTCTCTTTACTCGTCCTGTCCTCCTCCAGGCTACGTTTCATACACGATTTATTTTCCTGTCCGCCTCCCGAACACCCTTTTCATTTACGGCTGAGATTAGGATTTACTGCATCCCGACATCGCGTACAGGGTAGGTCAGTTCCGCCGCGATACCAGGAGAGGCTCTGAGCGCGACTGATGCGGGACCGGCGATAGCATGCCGTTTGGGGTGCGAGAACACAGAGAACACAGGACCCAAAAGGTCCGTAAGTGGTGCTTTGTGACGCCTTGCTTCGCTGGTGTTTGCGTGCGGCTGAAACATCGAGGGAATTGATTGGTCTGCACACAGCCCACCTTAATACCACCTGACTGAATGCCCCACCTTCCTCCGGATGTAAAATATTTTTCTAAGCGGGAGTCATGATACTTTATTATTTTACGTTTTCGCACAGTGTGAAATTACGTTCCTATTTTAATTCATGATGATCAGGATTACATACATTTATTTAAATAGTTTCTACGCTAATCACCATAATCACATTTGGCCTAATTTTAATAAAGAATTCTATTTTTTGTAGCTGTTTCATTATGCCGTTTGTTTCTGAGAATGGGGAGGCTCCAGCCATTTTAGAACTACAGAACTGAGTTTATTTCTGTCCATTTCTCCTACCTTGTTATCAGTGTTTTGCTGTCTCCGTTCCAGAAGCTCCCAGCCCACTGACACTAGTCCCTGACCAATAATATCTAGGCATGGCTTCCATTTACTGCTTGACCTCCAAATGCCAGTGTTTTCATTTGATAAACTGTCCCAACTTGAGAGATTCACAATGATCTTCACCCATCCAGATAAAGAGCATAAATTCGAATTGATTCTTTGCAATTTGTCCACATGAAAGCTCAAGATGTACAGGTCAGTTTTTCAGGTTAAACTTGTTCTTGTGACCCTTAAAATCGCTATATCTTTAGCAGCTTGAACTCCCATGACCTTGTATTGATCAGTTGGAAAATAAATGTGTGGAATGAACAAATTTTTAGCAGTGGGCTAAATCCTCACCATTGTTTTGCCTTTGTCGTGAGTGTAATTAGATTGTCAGAAAACCATTTACGAGCATTCAATGAGAATTAAATTTTTTTCCAGCAGCTCAGTCCCTGGTGGCCGTCTGGGTTGGAGTAAGTCACGAATCGGTGCTCTTTGCGACTCCCACGTACAGTGAGAACCGGCGATCTCTGTTGTGGCGTCGACCCTGCGTTCAAAGTAAAACTAGCTGTTAGACACGCTTGGTCCAGACACCTGTGCCGGGGAGGGGGGGCTTATCACACCCCAGTAGTTAATCTGCTGGCACAAAGCACCCGACTCACGCAGGGCTCATTGTCAGTGGGATATAGCAACCCAGCACCAACTATCACTACTGGTAACTGTGAGGGACCAAACAGTAAGGCAGCACAAACATTAATTGCATCTCCAGTAAACTAGCTTCTTTTGTTTTACCCAAGACCCTTTTCACTCTTTTCTTATCACTTGAAATCACCTGTAGTTTAATTTCTTTTCATCCTGTTCATTCTTGCGTCATCTCCCAGGTAAGACTGTTAACGATGAGTCAAGTCCGAAATCGTTTACGTTTTGGTTTCTGCCCAAAAAGCGCTATAAGAACGATAAAAATATAACTTGTAGATCTGAGGCTGCAATGGGCTTATTCAGAACTGATTTACACACTTGTATTAGTTGTTGTGCTGCCATCCTCAGACAACCATTAAGATCATTTATTTTGGGGCTCTGCCTTATTTTCTCTGTTTCTTTGTCAAGCAGCAGAATTTATTACTTTCAGAAAGATGGATGTCATCTCAGGTGGTCTGCAGACAGCCGTTAGTTAGTTTTATTTCTGAGTACCTTTAAGCATATTTGTGAGTGTGATTCTTCATGTAAACGAACCAAAATAAATAAAAAATAAAGTTAACCTAAAAAAACCCTGAGCCTTGTTTCCCTTATGTATACCCATTGATCAGCGATACTCCCTGTTCATCCATCCGTCTTCTGACTGCTTGTTCTGCTTTGGTTGCCGGGAGCATCTGCTGGCATAAGACAGAATAAAAAGCAGGCAACCTATTAATGAAACAGTGGGACTGACATCTGACGGTACGGAAAATCAGTTTTGATATAAATTGTTTGTGAAGGTTAATTAATTGTAAAGACCCCTCCTGGGGGATTATAGAGGAAAGCACTTGCCTCAATTGGCTTAAATCCCTGCATTACAGTTCAATGATATGATTTTCTCCAGGTAAGTTAGTTTTTCCTTATTTACAATAATGGCACATGCTTCAGGGTTTGTACTGGCAGACCCCCTGAAATCTGACCTAACAACCAGGAGGTCATCGCCAACTGCTGTTAACAACTGCTGCAGTTGACATTCCTGCATTTCCTGGCTATCCTCACAATGGAATTAAATTCTCTGATGTAGGACACAACTACCCTTTTGTTAATTGGACCTTGAAAAAAACTGTACCGGAAATACTTCATGGCCACTGTCCAATTCTTATCTCACATGATTATTTTCTACTCTGCTATTATTGGCTCAGGCACAGGAAAAGTTTCCTTGTTAGTTATGATATCATGTGAATTGGCCTTTGCTACAAAATAACAATTGTTATTTAATTGCTATCACATTAAATATCTCCAGTTTCATGCATAAATTTGAAGTTGGGCAACTGTTTGGTGTCTTGACAGTTTTGCCGTGATTTGTAGATAGCAAGCAACTTGGACCTGTTCGTGGGAGTCTTTGGTATGATGTTGCGCTAAGAATGTTGCTGTATCACCAGATTGTTAGCTTTTTTCCCAGATTTTTTCCCCTCCTCTCTCTGCCTTGTGGGAATGTTTTGTAGGTGGCCAGTAGCTTGCTAATGTGGCAAGTGTACGACAGCTGTTCTCGCTGTGGCCCGTAATCAACAGAGCTGTCGTATCCATTCAGCTTTGTTTCTTTATTTTCCTGAATCCGGAATAGACAGTTGTCCCTATAGATCCCCCCATGCAAACTGTGGAGGCCTAAAGACCTGCACTCCGAGCCCATGTGATGTCAGTTTCCCGCCTGGCACTGTGGTATGTAACGTGCCGTTTGCTCCTCCCACTGTCCTTTAGGCATTGCTGTAGGGCAAATCCAAATGCCTGCCATAGGATGAGCCTCGGTTTAACTGCTGCTCTGCCAAGAGGCCCTACAGCTTTGTGTTTTATCCCTCAATACATGTGAGATGAATCACAGAGAATACGGGGGAATCGCAGGGTTTCGCTCGGAGCAAAGACTGGCAGGCTCTGGTTGGTTAACTGCCATTTTGGAACTCAGACTGGTAACATGGCTTCTGACAACCAACTGGGATGAGGGTTAGTGAATCGGTATTCCTCCAGTTTGAATTAAATTATTTTATAACCTATTTAAAATAGTCAACCTCTACATAAAACTAGTACTTTCCCTTAATTTATGTTGATGATTTTTTTATAAATTCATTTCAAAATATTTTAACAGTTGACGCAAATTCCGTAATTAGTCATTTTTTAACATCGTGACATTCGGCTGCAGATTGAATCGAGGTACTCCTACAGTTTAAACTTAATTAAATTCATAAATTTAACTTTAGCTGGGAAATTCTCCATGAAAAGAGCACGAATATCTGTAATCTACAAACATATTCACTCTGCAATTCATCAGTGGATCAAAGTGAAAAAGGTAACCTAATCAGACAGAGATTAACAGTATTTTGGCTGGCAAACAGTGATTCACCTTATGACATGCAGCCACTAAAGTTCTAGTGTACTGATGTAACAAACGGTGTCATATCTAAGGGCTCATAGATACAAAACATATCCATGAAATTACTGTCAAAAGCAAAATTAAAATAAAAATCATGGTAATCAGCCATGATTCACTGGTCATCACCGCCTCACCAAGCAAATATTTGCTCTACTGATGAGACTGAACCATGATGTGGATTTTAATGGCTGATTTGGGGAAGTGTGGCTGTATACAGATATCCTGAAGGGCTCCCACCCACTTGGGAACTTGCAATGTGTCACGTTTCCTAAGAGCGGACAGTCCAAGCTACTATGAACTTGGCAAACAAGGGTTCAAGGATGATGATGTGCCGGTATCTAGTTTTCCAGTGAAGGGGTGCAGGGGTGAAGGTGGATGGGAAGGTCAGGGGGGGATGTGGCTGGCTAAATTCGGGGGGGGGCTGCAGTTATCTACGAGTAGATGCACTTTGCGGACTCATTCTCCTTGAGGTGTTTGTGCCGTAATGATAACATAACGACCCAGGCAAGTCTCATAGAAGCGGCACCCAATTCCCGGGGCTGCCTGCATGTTTCGGCGCACTTGTGCCCCCCCCCAGCTCTGCGGGCGTGTGTTGCCCCCTCCATGACGGCGCCACAGGGAGCAAGATGCGTGTCCGGACGGCAGGGAGCCCTGGCTTGTGGCCCCACCCGCTTCTCTCAGTGTTTTGGTATCGCAGCCTTTTTGCAGCCGTCGACTCGTGAATTATTCACGCGGCGGGATGTGTGCGCTGTGCCAGAGGATGCCCCCACCGTTCCTGGGGGGGGGGGAAGCTGCTCTTTCACAGCGCGGCCTCCTGCCCGAGTACGGCCCAGCAGACCATGTCTGTTTATCTTACCTGCACTCGCATTAATATCTTTGCAGCTGGGAGTCGTCCTACTCGTCAGTTTCTATATAATCATATATATTCACATTTACTGGACCTGGCTGGCAGGGCGAGGACGCTATTAACCGTACATTATGTTTGTTATGTGCCATTTGCCTTACTTGTATTTGCTTTTGACAAAAGCATCACCTAAATAAATAAATGTAAATGTGTGATGTCCCGGGAGAGTGCCTGAGTTTACCAGAACTGCACCTGTATGCCGTAGTTCAGGGGTGTCCAACTCCAGTCCGGGGGGCCCGAGTCCTGTGTAGTTTAGTTCTTTCCCTGTTCCACCACAAATGATTCAGCTCAATTGCCGTGTGGTAATTAGCACAAGGAGTTGAATCAGGTGTGTTAAATGAGGGGAAACCCAAAAATGTGCAGAACTCTGGCCCTCCAGGACTGGAGTTGGGCACCCCTGCCATATTTGATAAGTAGTACGGAAACTGGATGGAATCTATTCATCCTGTATGGGGTCTAGAAGCTGCAGAAATTAACCAGGATAGACATACATACCACTACAATTCACCTTAGCATGTTCTCGGACTGTGGTGGGGGTGGTCTGCAGAACCCAGAGGAAACCGCATGACGTCATGGGGAGAACATGCAAACTCCGTGCACATGGAGCCTTGACAGAGATTCAGAACTTGGTCCCAACACTGATCACATATAGCTGTATAAACACAGAAAACCAAGCTTGGAATTAGTCGGTCAGTTTTTCCAGTTTTGTGCACATGAAGGTGCAACTGCAGCGTGCAGTGCTGTATGAAACTCTTAATGACAAGACGCCAGGTGACGGCAAGAGCGGTTTATTGTGAATAAATCTAATGGAAGTAAAAGGTGTTTAAATGCAGAACGATAATTGAAATGAAATTAGGTTTGAAGGATCAGCCGAGCTCAGGTAATATGGCCCTGCTGTTCATCTTCATCTGTTGATCTTTGATCTTCCTATATCCAATAAAAGGTCACAGTGAGCCTGGGACCCCTTCAGGAAGTAGAGGGCAGGGGAACAGTCTGGACGAAAAGTCCAGTTTGGCATAGCAAACTGAAATTTACATAAGGAGCAAAGCCATGCGATGAAACACAATGAAACCATAACGTGTGAAGATAGTAACCCAGTTTGAATCACTTTTTTGGGCTAGATCAGCAAATAGAGGATGCGGGGGATGATATGGCTTCTACAGAAGTTTCATACTGGATGAATGTATGATTGGCCAGTACAATTAGAACTTATTTCTGCTTCTGGTGGCGCAAACAGATTTTAGGACCATCTGCCTTATTTATTTTATAGCCATCTGGCTTATTTAGAAGTGGCACTTTGCTGGGCATTTCTTTGGTTGGGATTGACAGGCTCTCATTGAGCAAGGCTGAGCTGTAGGAGGAGGCATGGCGGCTGCGGGCGGGGCTCTCGTGCACAGCGCTCTCTCTGACTGCCTGTGTCTTCTGCTCGCAGACAATACGAGACTGTGGTGCCCCTGGAGGACCCCATCATCACGGAAGCCACAACCACATTGCAGGAGTGGGCTGTCTTGTGGAAGCAGCTGTATGTGGTGAGTATGATAAGGATGATGCTTTATTTTCCATTTGTACAAGTAAGAGTACAGGTACATTGCAATGGAAGGCCATTTATCTAGTGCCTGGAGTATTTTTCAGGTGGGGGGGAGGGGGTTAAGGTCTTTGCTCAAGGCACAGACGGAGGCATCAGGCTCCATCTTCACTCTCTACAAGAATGACGGAGGACTGAGGTCAGAGTTACAGGCAGTGCTTTCAGAGACCTTGTGTATGCAAAACTTTCCTTTACTTAAATAATGCAGAATCGAAGATGAATCCAAAGGCAGTTTCATGCCTATAATCGTTTGGAATATGTTTGAATGGTGAAGGATATGAATTTCATTGGTACCAAAATTATGGAATGAAATTATATTACGCTTTACTTGCCATTTGTACAACTACAAGTACTTTCATTTTTGAGTATCCCGTCATTTTTATGAAGTGTCTCAATTGTCAGGGATCTCTGAAATACCTAAAAGATATCCTTCCTATGTTGTGCTATTTAAAGCCTCAGCAGATTGGCTGTTGGCATTATTTACAAGTTTACAAATGAGTTCACTTTTCTCCGGGGAGCTGGTTGATACCACCTGTGGTCAGTGCAGTGATCTACAACATGACAGGTCTGTCAACTGACCTGCTAGGGGAGCTGGGTACCCTTGCTTTTAAACAAATGACTATCAGAATTGCCCGGGCAAATTACCAAGATATGAATGTAATATATAAAACAGATGGGCTTTCACTGATGATGCTGAGCAAGATGGCGAAAATTCAGATCAACATCTGTGGTAAAAAATAAAGTCTATGGCCTTTGACGGCATGGTTTACATAAGCTTTTAGGAGGGATTATATGGAATTAGCTGTGACAAGGAGGAAGGTGTCCCAAGCATGAATGGGATGTCATAGCTGGTCTCTTGAGGGAAAAAGGCTTCAAGTACTGACGTGTAACACTGCTTATATCTACAACACAATCGATGGTGGCCGTCAGTATAATCAGAGCATTCGTGAAACAGCATGCTGGACCCACGATTGGAAAATGAAGGAAAATACAATTGTTTGTACTGGTCTTCATGAAAACCATGTTTGTTCTCACAGAATCACGGGATTTTTCTCCCGGGGCTTATTCCGATTTCACCTGAATAAATCGATGCCTCTTGTTTTAGGCAAACAGACAAATGAATGAGCTTTGATTTTCCTTATTGGCATCAGAGGTCAGACATGTATCCAGTTAAACTGTACATTCAGTTTCCTTGTTACAACAAAAACTGTATGGCAGATCATTAGCTGCTCCAATGTGTGTTGTGACTTCTTTGTTGGGTATAATTATTTTCATCCATTAATTTATCCATCAATTGATTTTCCATCCATCCATCCATCCATCCATCCATCCATCTTCTATGGGCTTATCCTGGTCATGGCCACAGGGGAAATTGAACCCATTCCAGCACAGGGCACAAGGTGGGGTTTTACCCTGAACCCTGTCCATCACAGGGCACACACAAAATCTATGGCCAATTTAGAGACACCAGTTAGCCTAACTGCATGTCTTTGGTCTTTGGGAGGGAACCCAGATGACACATTGAGAATGTGCAGCTTTCGCCCAAATGTACAGCAGAAGCACAAATTATTATCCGAAGCTTTCTAATTGGGTGTTCATTTAAAGTATGGAGGTTCTGTGCATGGAATTTAAAGATGCAAGCTTTAGTATAATGTGCATAACATATCGGACAGTATAGCCTACTTCAGAAAGGAATGTTGCCATTTTCAGTGCACATATTGGCATCAGATATGTTTTTATATGACCGGGTAATGGCCTGTTTACTTTGAAAGAAGTACAATGGTTTCTGTCCAACCACCGGTAAACTTCTCATTAGTCCAAAAGCGAAAAACGCCTATTCAGAGTGTGCATCGCTGATGTTTCACAATTGCCGTCCATCGAAATATATGGTAGCGGTTACTGATATATTACTGTTGGAACTTTTCTTGTGATCCATGAGAAAGTTGTGTTTCTAGATTCTCTTATGGATTCAAGCACACCATGTAAGCCTTTTTCAATGTTAAACATTGCAAATCGGAAATAGAGATTATCACAGGGGCTTGAAAATTGATTCAAATTTGGTATTAATCATGGATTTAATGCCTCAGACTGAGAGAGAGACCCGCAGCTGAAACAGCAAATTCCTCTGATGTCCAAAGTAAGCTTGTTAATACGTTTTTTTTTTTTCTGCCTAAATCTGACGATTTCTTCCTGCCTTTGTTTAGCGGAATACACGCATTTTGTTTTTAGCTGATCTCCATACCTTGATTTTTAGTTTCTGACCACGGATGATCATATATTCTACAAAAGCTTTTCATACATGTGTCGCAATTGCACTACAGTAAAAATCAAAAACAGATTTAATATGCTTTTGCGAGCAGAATTATAACGTGGTAGTGATATATTTGGAATCTTTCAGAGTAGCACTGCAGACAGGGGCTTTTCATCAACAACCTCTGTTAGAACCTGAGAGCGTCTTGGCCTCATGTGGGCATCTCACCAGAACAGCTTGAGGTCCTGCTCCATGCCCCTTCAAGAAGGACATCTTCTGCCTTGACGTGTGATAGATGGCGCCCTGGTGCTCGGTATGGCTGATGTCAGGCTAAGAGGGAAAAAATATTCCAAAAAATATAAATAAAAAATATCCATGCTTTTGTGTTGCGTGCCACTTGAGTAATCTGTTTATGTGTGCATTTTCAGTGCGGATTGATTCCCCAGTATCACACTCGCATGCATGTATGGGAAATTTGTCATCAGTTCACCTGAAGTGCATGATACACGCCAACTCCACACAGGAACAGATGAGGTTAGATCTGAACCTCACCCGTGCCAGTTCGTTACTGAGTTTATGGCGTTACTGGAATTTTTGGATACAAATTTAGCAGAAATTTGAAATATCATGGCTTGATTTTCAGTTACTTATTTGTGTGCTATATAATAGGTAAAAACACCTTGGATGTTGAGCCGAGTTGGAAGTAGCTATACTGTAGATATCGCACTCCAAACATAAATAAATGTCATGCTTGTTTGCAAGGTTTTTACTGTATGCGAATGGACCTGAAATTGAGGATCACACGGTCACAATTTTGTAGTTTGCTTTTTTGACAGCTGAAAAACACGACCTGTTTCCATCTATTTGTGTATTTATTTTAAAAGAACCGTACAGACTGGTGATCTATAGAACAAGAAAAGCAGGTGAACTGGGATGAATGAAGTGTCCAGATTTTGTTCTGTTTTACAAGATTGATTCATGTATATTATATCCCCAGCAAAAAAATATATATATATATATGTATTACATACAAAATTATATGTGTGGTCACACCGAGGGTGAACTTTTGTAAGAAGCTGCGGGAAAAATGAACAGCTTACAGACTAATTGTTTTGTTCCTTTAATTTCGATTGAGAAGCAGTCGTGGAAAAAGCCCAGCAGAAACACAATAGTTTGCGAAGTGCATGTAAATTAATTTCCGTTCAAGCACATTCCATTATAGCAGCTCCCCGTGTACAAAAGATAAAGTTAAGAACACAACTTGCTGTTACTCTTGCTCTAGTTGGCACAGAAGAAATTAGCAATGTACTTTTCACCTATTTACACAGTTGGATATTTACTGAAACAATTCACGAGTTCTGCGGGCTATTTAACGAGTATCAGTATGCCTTCTAGTTTTCTTTTTCTAGTTTTCTGGTGATCGAAATAAACCTGAAACTTTATTTACGTGCTTTTCTCACTGGACACACTGATGTGTCACTAATGAGTAAAAGGTGTTTGAGATGCAAAAGTGTTTTGATCTGTGCACTTGAAGTTGCTGAGTAAAATCAGCAATGTCTTGCATTGATCAAGTGATAGTGTGCTTGCTTTAGAGTTCCTCACCCAATGCAGTTGCTGGGTTGTTGTACTTCGCTGGGCACGAGCAGAGAAACAAGGAAGCGAGGTCATCAATGAAGGTAGAACCAGGGTTTATTGTAGGAACGGGGAGTACACAGGGAAGCGCGACAACCAACATCAACTAACGTCACTAAACTCAGATGCGGACCAAATACACAAGACAAGCTGGCAATAACAAGAAATAGGTGATAACAATCAGGTAGGAACACGAGGTAACGAGGTGGGCGTGGCAAACACGAGGATCGGGCGGAGCTGGGCGTGACATGGGTATGCTGTTCGCCTTCATATCATTCTAATGTTGGTTTCCTCTTTATGTCGTGTTGTTAAGGTGCTTAGCGCGCACTGCAAAATAGCAAAGCAGGTTATGCTTTGTCTTACATCCCATGATTAGGGGTTTGAACATAAGCTCGCTTTTCATATTCATAAAGGCCCATAAGGGTCTTGTGGTGTGGTAACACTGTCCAAAGGCTGCCCCTTCTTATTGCCATAACTTACTGCAATATGCAGTAAGTTAGCTAGAAAGGGCAGGTAGCTAGAAAAATGTTCAAAATGTATAGGGAAATGTTCTAGGGAGTGGTGTTCAGGAATATTATTAGTATCTTATTGCGATAAATCATAATGTTCCTCATTTAAAAAAAAAAAAAAAAAACCCTTTTGTTTTTCTTGCCATGCACAAATTCACAGGCGTTTAGAAGACATTTTAAAGTTCATCATAAGTCCATCCAGCTGTGTGACTTCATAGAATAATGAGTTACATCTGTACGAGAACAGCGGCAAGGCGATTATCTTACTGCACGTACGCATGCATGTAGAGGTGATCATACTGTGAAAAACAAATGGATCTTACAGTGGAAAGCACTCCATCTTGGCTCAAAATGGTGTGATGAAAGTGGAAGTGATAAGCTGTCAGTTGTGCCGGTGGCTTACAGCTCGGGTGACGACTGAGAGTGTCACAGGGCCTCAGCTACCGGAGTGAGGTGAGAAGTGCACTCCCTCTCTCCTCTGGTCTGTGGGCAGCTTTTCCAGTGTACATTAGATGATAATGATTGTGGCTCGGGGCCTGAGAGGTAGCAGTGATGTAGGCTTCTAATGTTAGACATCAACACCTTCCTTCTTGATTTTTCCTTCATTGTCCCCAGCCATGTCATTCTAAAAGTCATTCTACCCCTGGTCCATGACGTTGAGCTCGGCCTGTAAGTCATGTACTGTAAGCATCAACGCGCTTGGAGCTTATTTTGTTTTTGGCACAGCCCTCGTCCATAGTGGATGCGATTCAGCGATCCTACATGATGTTCATCAAATTACCCCTACTCATAATGCCTAAAATGCCTGTAATTTATGGGAGAAAAAAGCAGTTCAACAAAGCTCCTGTTGTTCTGTATTGATCCATGAAGTCATTTTTAGCGCTGGGCTAAGTTGACCACATAAGGCGGTTTGTTGCAGCAGTGTCAAGTCATGATGGACACAAACACATGATGGTTGACGGCTTTAAATTTCCCAATATCACTTCCATTCAAGTTTGATGTTTCTTTGTAAAACATGGCATCTGCTATTGTACGCTTTAGCAATGCTAACAACGCATTCATATTTGTTAAACATAAGTAGCCGTGTAACTGAGTTGAAAGCATATTTGATATCAATCTATTTTGTAGTATGGTGTCAACAGCATTGTGTGTTAATGAAGAGTTCTGAGGTCTTTCTTTGTAATCAAACCCCACTAATAGCCTCAGCACGGTGGCTCAGTAGTTAGCACTGCAGCATCACACACAGATCAGGCTGTGTGTATGGACCTTGCACGTTCTCCCGTTAATGGCAGTTTTCTCCAGTTGCTCTGATTTCCTCCTGCAGCTCAATGGTGTGGTCACATAACTTGGCATATGTAAATCGCCCACAGGGTACGATGGCACTTTTCCACTGGCATACAGGAACTGAGCCGTACCCCAACCCAATCACCAACTGAGACTAGTTCCAGTTCACTTTGGCTTTCCACTGCAGAAGGGACGGCTTGGTAAAGGTGTCGCCGGGCGACAATGAAGTATACCTGGAAAGATTCTTATTTACTGTTAACTCTGTGTGCATCATGATTTACTATGTCATAAATTCTACTAGTACGTCTGTGAGAATCGCTGTGAGAGGCCGTCTTTATGCGGAATTTTAGCATTTACTTGTGTGAATTTACATGACGAATCCATTCCATTCAGCTGTTGTGTGCTACTTTTTTAAGAGTCAGATATTTTCAAACTTTGCATTATCAGAAACGCCCCAAGACATTGCCATGTGTGATAATACTAATAATGAATAATACTGTATATAGAATATGCCTTTTTTTCCTTTAGATAATCCATGCATATTGATGCAGATCACTGGTATCTCCGTGCATTTCGACCAGTCAGATGGTGGTGATGCAGCCAGCTTGCTTTGGTCATACATCTGGCCCTGTTAGTAAGCCTGGCCATGTTACCATGTGTCAAGCATGGGTCAAGTGTGGCTTGCAAACTGCCAGTTCACGGAACACGTCGGGTACAGTTCGGTTCCTGATGGGAGTGGAAAATCACCATGATTGAGGACTTCCCATCCAGCATGTATGCGACCTCAAGTTCTTGCCTCTCCAGCCCCTTCCTCCCCCGTCCTGGATAAACAGTTATGGAAGATGGATTGATGTTTCAAAGAAGCTTACAGGATTGCCTCTGCGCACAAACCTCACTGTAAGCTGCAGTAGCAAAAATCAAGTTAACCAAAGAGCGCCTGTGTTCATTTGCATAATCGTTCTTAGTAAATACCCCTCAAAATTAGAACTGTAGGTTCCCGGGATAGTGTGGTGTAAAATGAAATTGTCCCTGACCTGACTAAAACCACTCAGCAAGGCTGTTTATGTGCAAATAGTTGTATATCCGTTCCATTGCACTCAGCCTTTTATTTCACTTAATTTGCACTTTAATTTTACTGAATGCTTGTTTTTTTATTAAAAGTGTGTTATTTGCACTCTTTAATCTGCTTGTGGTGTCCAACAGATTGTTCTTGGGGCTTGTCACGAGGGGGACACAAGCGCACCCACTGGCACGTTCTTTGTCCCGTTTTGTCGCATCCAGAAAGCACTGACTCACCCGTTTTCTCCCCAGTGTGACCTTAAACAAGCAACCTTTCTCAGTGGCCCTGAGATGTCAGCAGAGAACTTTCATTTCTGTTTATTATCTTTTAATATTCTTGCGCGGTAGTAGCCGACATGTCAAAACGGTCCTGCTGGTGGAGCCCTTTAAAGTTTGTGAAGGAGAGTTTAGACGTCGTCTGGCTGTAATCAGAGAGCACAAAATACCCCACAAAACGTTCCGCTCTTGATGACTCGGCCCTTAAGACTTATATAATGCCTGTCTGAGGAAGGGGTTGCCCTTGGACTCCCAGATGTTTTATTTGTCTTGTAACTACTGTTAGATTTTTTTTTTTACCGGCTCCTCAGCTCTACTGCTGGGTTGCCTCGTTCGCTCTTATTTCTGTCTATTATGACATTCTGGTAAATAAATCTCATTCATTTGTGCTTTCCGGCAGCTGCGTTGGGAAAATCACTATGTGTGTGTGTGAATCCATCTTTCAATTGCTCATGGTTACATGAGGGCCTAGGCTGTGGTACACGCAGTACGGGATACCAGTCCTAAGGGCAACCAGGGACTCCATTTAGCTTAACTGGATGTCTTTGGGCTACAGGAGGCAACCTATATGAGGAGAATGTGGAAATTCCACACGTGCAGAAGAGGAGGGGCTCACTCACCATGCCTAGTGCTTTATTTAAATAAGTTTAATTGAATCAACAGCAGAAATGGTTCTTAATGAACAGTTCAGTGGTCACAATATCTTCATATAATGAAAAGCTGTTTTGGGAGTGAAGATGAGCGCAAACCTCGGTGTGGAGCCCTGAAGAACAGGCTGTGAGCATCAGGGGCCAGGATCAGCAGCAGCTGTGTTCTGGCCCTGTACCTCCTCCGCTGGCTGTTAGATGGGAGGATAGGGCCTGAGAGGTTAGAGGTGATGTGTCGGATTGGGCCACACGGAGGCCACGTTTTGGACCGTCATCAAGCTGCGGGCGGTTCCTGGTGTTAATGGAAGCATCTATGGGGGGAAAAAAATCCAACGCTACACTCTTTCATAATAATCTGCGCTATGAGTAATTTATGTGATTAGTCCCCTATTACACATGTTTTGGACAGGGGAGATTTCCATTGTAAATGCTGATAAAATGCATTAATACTCTGAGGGAAATGAAGGGATTACGTGGAAGTGCTGTTGTTTATCGGTGTAGCGCTCTTGTTTGTGACACTGACATTGGAGCCTTCCTCTTTCCCAAACAGGTGATCTGGGTGGAATGTCGAGCCGCGAAAAGGCTTGCCAGGGGGCAGAGCAGTAACGGACGCGAGGCGGCAGGATAGGAGCGTGTCCGTGGAAGCATCTTTTGTCTGTCTTGCTCGCTTGGCTATGTCTGCCGGAGGCTTAACGATGAGGATTTTGGCAAGTTTTATTTCACAAAAATGAAATACACTGATATTCTGTTTGATTAAATAAGCGCCCTATGTTTTAATATGCAGGTAGATGAGTATATATTCCGTAAGTGTGAAGATGGATGTGAACCTGAAAGAAGGATGTGGAAGGTCGCCCGGGTGTGACTGCTATAGCATGGCAGTGGCTGTCAGAAGACTTAAGGCCTGCAACATGAACAGGAGCTGACAAGCAACTGATGAAACAGATATAGAAAGGGCAGGTGGCGGAGTGGTCCGAAATAAATAATTTTTAGAGAGTCACTGTTTCATCATTCCCGCTCCCTGTCGTCTCTGAGTCACTCTTTCTACCAAAGCAAACCCCCCCCCCCCCCCATTCAGTTTCTCTATCTTTAGTAAGACGAGAGGCAGCTATGACAGCTTTTCTTTGAGCTACAGGTTTGGAAGACGTAGAGGACATTCGAGGAACCCGGATCTGTGCAGGAGATGAAATGGTCTGTCTTCACATAATCTCACGTTACTGATTCAACGTCCTTTTGGTGATCATTAAAGGGACTGGCTGGAGTCCTCCTATGATGTGAACTGGCCCGTGCTGCCCATAGGCACTGCAGTGGTGGTCCTTAGCAGTAGCTCCAATGCCAGGTTCAGTTTGACACTTTCACGCCTTTGGCACCATCTGCACGAGGAAGCAGCTGGTCATTGGGAAGAGAAGCTGATTCCATGGGGTTAAATCCGCCTCAGCTGTTGGTCGATGGAGTCATGTTCTTTTTAAAGACTGTCAGCACCTGCAGCTTGGTAGCTTCCTGCGTTCTTGACGCTCTCGCTGCCCCCTCACCCCCCTTCGCTGTTCCGTCTCCCACACGCTCTCATGCACAGTTGCCCGTTTGGACGAAACCCGAATTGCACAGTGGGCCATCAACTGTCGGGGGCTGGAGATTTATCCATGCATCTCGGATCGGTTCATGGTTGGGATGGAGTCTGTCCCGGGAATGGCAGGATGAGAGGTAGAGGGGAAGACTGCAGCCAGCCCATTGCAAGTCTTATGCGACATGCTAATGCTATATCAGTGCAATCTCAGTCGAATCTCTTCAGCTTTAGTACCCCCCAGTGACCGGCTGTGCCAAGTTGGCCTATTCTCTTTATTTTATAGATGTCTCTCTATTACAATAAAATGTACTCATATCTGCAGCTGAGGGGATTGATTTTGAAATGAAATTCCCCTCCCATGTTCACACATTACAACCTTTTTGTTTTCATTTCTATGGTGTATGCAGAGATTGGCTTTCGAATAAATCCGTATCTGGGAAGATGTTGCTCTCTGCAGACAAAATGAGGAGTGGCACCAACGCATTTGAGCTCGCGCACGCAGCAACGCATTTCTTGCATCCTCAGAGGGCCAGGTACAGCGGCTCTTGTTTACTCCTGCTTCAAATGCACTGCCTGCATATGATTACACATCGTGTGGATGAGAGCAGAGCCTCCTACTCACACCTCCCTGACCATCCATTCCAGGTTATTCTGGCTGCAGAGTGAACCAAAATGAAAGCCACTGCAACTTGGAAACAGGTTTCTCTGGATGACGTGAACTCAGAGATGCAGGGTACGGTGTGGGGGTGAGGCACGATCCCCATTTGAGATAGAAAAAACTTCAAAGCGAGTCAGAGGTTACAGTTTAGTCCTGGGTTCCTTGCAGTTTGCTGATTTTGGAATATGTTCTGCATGTTCCATGGATTCCGCATGGCACTACGCCCCGCCTGTGTTCCCGGTGTGTGCGGTGTGAGTGTGCAGCAGCCTGCTGGCACTGCCCACTGCATCCCAGTGTGAGAGGTCTGCTGGCCGCACTGGCTTCGATAGAGGCAAAGGAACCGACCTGCTTCAAGCTAATGTATCCTATGAAACAGTGTGAAACACGCAAAAATAAACGGGCCGAGGAGCAGGGAGAGGTAAAAAACAAAGAAAAAGGCTGGAATGATGAACTGAAAAGTAAAGGAATGTCTTTGTTTTCCCTGCAGTTAAAAAGTTAAAAAAAACAGAAGCGCTCTCTACTGATTTTTGAATGTTGCTAAGCAACTGGTGTTGCGAGCGGTAACCATGAAGCCTTGGAGACGCGCGAGCTGAGGACATGTCCAGGTGACCAGACTGTTCCTCTGCTACATTTCCCTGGCCCTGCAGCCTGCTTTCTGCTTTGAGTCCAAACCACCCAGTTTTGGGGGTTTTCGGAACAGCTAATGACTGCTTTTTCGGGGTGGGAAAGGAATTCAATAGATCTGTTTAATTTGAGTCGTCCATCCTTCTTCCTTAAATGTTTGCCAGTTGCGTTGAACCTGAAGCTTATCCTAGGAAGTGTGGTGCATGACACAAGGGTCTCCCTGGATGGGATGCCAATCCATAGAAGGGCACCCACTAACACATAATCACCCATTATATGCAATTTAGAGATGATAATTTGCCCTTTGAAATTTGACCCTTGTGTGGTAGAATCACATTAGATTGAACAGGCTTGTAAATCACCCAGAAATGCACACATTCTCTAAAAAAAATAGCGGCTGAATGCTGTTACCCTATCAGTTCTCCTCAGGGGGCAGAGTAATTGCTGATGAGGTTTTTTTGTTTGAGATAATTAAGAGATGAGAAACTCTTCACCCAGAAACAACCCATGTTTTAACTGGCATTCCGGCTGCCATTTTTCCGGCCTCAGGAGCTGTGCTTTTGCCCCCTAACTCTCCTCTGTTTCTGTCTATCTCTCCTCCTCCTCTGGCTTCCATCCTTCATCAGCTACTGTTATTTGATCCCATTTGCCAGTTTTGTTATATAACAACAATGCTTTGCATTTGTATCAGCACAAGTGCACAGGAACATAAAATCTTGCATATACAGTCTTCAATTCTTTCAGGAGACCTTGAGTAATGGGGCCTTTGCTCCACAGCCCAGCACTGATATCATTCCACTGCCAGCTATGGGATCTGAATCTGCTTGACACAGACTCAAAGATCCACACACTACTCCATTTCTTTTAACTTGCTACCACAGGTTAAAGCCTTTTTCCATTCATTTTGATGGAACATTGATCTAGGTATCCAGTAAGAGTATGATGGGATCTTTAGCAGCATCAATTCAGATATTCAGCCCTACCATGATCGGATCTTTCACCAGCTGCCGTCGATCCGGGTATTCGGTCCAAGTTTGATTGTATCTGTACCAGCACCATTGTGCCGGTGTCCTCTTGTGAATTTGAGGTCCAGTGACCTTCCAGACAGGAGCACAGGTTCCTGACCTGGAGCGCCAAACACCACCTGCCCTGTAATAACCACATCTTTTCAGGTTCCCTCTATGGTCTTCCGTTGCTCTCTCTTCCTTTCTGTGGCTTCTGGCTGTTTCGCTGTTTTTCCTTACTATTGTAAGTACGCAGTAGCTAATTCTTTTCTTCTTCTTTTATGTAATGCTACTATAAACACTTTTCAAGACAAGACAGCCTGGAGGACCTGAGTTTTATGGGTCCCCAAGCAGTTTCCCAATTGCTTTGTGGCTGTCGTGTCCACTATGTTCACCTCTATGGCTTAAAGAGATCACAAGTCAAAACTGTTCTCCACAAATCCCATTTTCCTCCTAATCACATTCTGCAGGACTCAACCACACAGCCAAAATGCCACTGTAGAATTACCCATTAAACTCCTCAGAAGATTCTGACTGCCAGCAGACATACACCTACAATAATCTCTGTCTCATACCATTAGTCCAAATGAGCATGACCCAAAAGGTTCTTACTTCTTATACACTAGGCCAGTACTAGAGATCTGCAGTCCCATCTTAGTCTTTGGTGGGTAGTTTTCTGTCAGCCAGATAACCAGTGATGCAATTCTTGCTGTTGTATTGCTGAGAAAAGTACTTGAATTGTTGAGTTTACCCAATTAAAGCATTCTAGCCAAAGGCCTGTGTATGTTTTCATTCCAGCTGAAGTCTCAATCATTAGACTTGGTTTAATCCCGGCTGATTTAAAGTATTTCAACTTTTCGGTCAGTATTTTCCTGGAGATATTTTTGCATAAGTGTTTGAATTTGCAAGGATGATTAGTATATTTTTCAAAAAATATGCAACGCCGCGCGATGTCTGGATCAGGAGTGGGAACCGGTTTTGCTCTTTTTTTTATTGGGCATGTTTTCCATTTCTACTGTTTCAGGAATGAGATTGACACAAGCAGCACTGGCAGATGAAAACAAAAGAAATATGATATCAAGTGCAAATAGAAAACTCATTTACATGTGGGCTTCAGAGGGATAGACTCTTAGGCAACATGTAGGCCTCTAAGGAGCAGGATGGAAGAACCATGGGCAGTGCAACACAAAATAATAATTACCTAATTAACGGGTGCAAATGATTTATACAGATTTGTTTAAACATATAATAACATGCAGTTTGTGCTGTCCCATTCTCAAGGGTACAACAGTGGGTCCCTCCTGAGACTTGAGCTGACAACTCATTATTCATACGTCCAATTGCTACACTGTCTGCTGGCCTGATGACTTCCTCCTAAAATAAAAACACAATGGATTCCTGCCCGTCTGCCATGTCTGGTTTAGAAGTAACAATCTGTCTGGCTCTAGCTGGATTTTCACCATATAGGAGAGCAGACCTCAAGATCAGCCCTGATTGCTTCTGGCAGCCATTATAATAAACACTGCCTGCATTCGTTTTTTTATTTGTTTTCATTCCATTAGATTAACTTCAGACCAGCTGCGACACGCTCCCTGCACCAGTGCTACTTGGCCTGTGAACTCGCAATATGACTTTTCTCCAAAAACGTAATGGTGAAAGAGGCTTAATGGTGACTTTAACCTCTTAATGCATGGTGGAGTTGGCAGACATTGTTAGTAATGGTCCAGTTTCCAGTGTAACACTTTTCAGGCTTTAATCCTAAAAGCTCTGTCTTTAACAGAAAACTCTAGGTTGTCTTATTGTCACCCAAGCAGGGAGTTTTTTGTTTGTTGAAGAGTTTAATCAAAGACGGGTGTCTTAAGGGCGTGGTGCTTAAAACTCCTGTTACTGTTTATTACAGAATTGGCTTTATATCTGAGGTATCAGCATTTATCTCTGAGCATGTCTGGTTAGAGCACATGTCTGTGAGAAATAGCCCCTGGATTTTGTACGATTTGAGTCAGGTCTTCAGGACCATGCAGAGGTTTTTTTGAGGGCAATGTTCTCAAAGATAAAAAAAAAGCATTGGGCCACTCAGTACTGTACCTTTAAGGCTCACAGCCATCCTCATATGTGTGGCTATTTTGCTAATGCAACAAAACTCCAGAATTGTGAATATATTAATTATAATTGTCGACACTTTAAATAGCTTAGGCACTTACAGCTGCACTCCTCCACATCTGCTTTGGTGATGTCGAGTGGATGGCAAAGTCGCTGGGCCTCAGGATGGCTGGGGGTTCTTGTGCCCGCACCTGATCTATAGGGACCCATGGGCATGACCTGTAAGGCCGACAGCAGCAGGCGGCTCCCTTATATCGGGGATGCGGCGGGAAAAGGTGCTTCTCTGCTGTAAAAGAAAATGAAGTAGTCTGGGTCTGTGCGCCTGTGTGCATGGAAGGACCATGGTGAGGAGAAAGGAGAGCTATGGAAATGCCGATGATGGAGGTGGTAGTGGTGGCTGGGGAGGTGGGGGGGGGGACTGGGGACTGGCATCTCGACCGACCAATGGTGCCGTCCCCCGGCTCTCGGCAGCTCTGCTTCTGACACGACGGGGGAGGGAGAGTGTGTATTTGTGTGGGCTGGTGAAAAGCTTCATGCGATGGTAGTTAGGTAACTACACTACATAGATAGTGGGAAAAAGGGAAAAAAAATGAAAAAGGAGTTTAGAAGGGAGAAGCGTCGTGAGCGACTGAGACAGACTGAGCATAATATTTGCCGTTCGAGCCTGAAACTGGAGGGACCTACAACAACATAAGAGAGGGTGCTTATTTACATATTGTTAGTTGGGGTTTTTGGAGGAATATCCTAAC
>JAODKF010000138.1:3722760-3744426 GCA_026779585.1 Mormyrus proboscirostris
CCGTTGCCTTGAACCTGCTGGCCGCGGGGGGGGAGGGGGGTGATGTGGGGAAGAGGTCCATAGCCAGCGGAAGTGGAGGAGAACACGAGGGGTGTTTGAGCTGTTATTTACACACATCAGCTGGTGAGCTCATGTTTGCAGGCATGCTGCTGGAATGTTCTGAGACGGGAGCGAGGAGCTTTTCAGTCTGAGTCGGTAAGTAGCCCGGGCTGATTCTGAGGGGCACGCTTCTTGACTGGAGGGGGGAGGTTCATGCCGTCTGGCCTTACCCTCATCCTTAGGCCTTAAGGTTTGCAATTTACAGATGACCAATGAGCCTTGCTGTTGAATTCTGCTTTTTTTCCTTCTTCTTTTAAAAACAGTCCCCCACAGTGCTACGGTTATAATCCTGTCCACAGGGGGGTTATGGGGTTGTTGGTAACTAGAATGTATCGACTTTATCCATTGCTGCTGATCCTTACAGATATGATGTTTTCTGGAAGCGTTGCTGCTGTCAGTGAGTCACGCATTTGGAAACACAGGCAGATCGTTTGAAGTGCTTCCTTTGACTCTTTGCGTCGTATTGTCTCAGAGGTCTATGGCCAGAGTATCAATACACACATTTAAAAATGTATATTTTTGCATGGAAAAGCTGAGTATTAAAATGAACCACTGCCTTTTGCTTGGTTAAAAAATTACATTTGTGTTTGTATCGCAGTTTGACAAACTGATCAGTAGTGCTTCGACCCTGGTACACAAGGCTGCAGGGCCACCAGGTGTGTGGAGAACATATAAATAGAAACTCTGGGAAGGGAGGCGGTGCAGGATCCAGCAACAGGTGCACCGGTTTGCGGGTTCAAGACCCAGGTGAGATGTAGAATAGTACTAATGAAATGAATAGCCGCAGAATTTTTATAAATAAAACAAAATCAACAATTTATAATAATGTATATGTGGAAGGTTCAATGTTCGTTAAACATTCTCTGCCTGTGATTCTGTGATTTTTGTACTCCGGATTTTATATAATAGTTTTAATATTCAGCTTTTTTGGCATCCTCTTCTCTGCCTTGTTCCTTGTGTTTACTGGGACACAGTCCAGGGTCGCAATGACTATGTTACTAAATAAGCAGTTGCAGAAGATGGATGGATGTATTTTTTTATAGTCATGCCACCAGTTGGCTTTGTTCTTGTTGCTGGTTCTTCAGGGCATTTTTTGAAGTAATTTATCGATTCTCGCCAGCCAGTGTGTGATTTCATTGGATGAGGCCGTTCAGCGTCACATGTTCCTGCTCCCTTTAGGGTGGTCATGACTGGGCCATCTCTGAGAGCCACAGTACTGGCTCACGAAATGCATGTTACGGCATGTTTAGGAACCTTGAATCAATAAGGTTATTGAACCATTGTGCTGTAAATATCTTTCCAGCAACGCAACACAGTCAAGAGAGACACTGATCTAATTCCAAGGGAGTGTTAAAAGGGCAATGTAACATACTAGCATATTGACTGCTAAGATACCGTCTGCATCCATACCGCTGCCAGATTCCCTGAAGGGGGCACTGCTGCCATGGAGGGGTTAATAAAAATTGACTAAGGCTTGACTTTGACTTCTGATAACATTTTAGGTTTGAACTAGCATCTGCTTTAATTCATACGGTAATAAGCCTGCTGCTGTACGAGGACTGTTACCAATTCCTGTAGTACCCTGTGTTCTATAGTCTGTTGTTATTCAGACCTTGTCCAATATTTACCTGATGATTGTCATCAATGTGACTTTTTTTTTTATTTTAATGTTACCCTGATCAGGTCTAAGGGAAAATGATTTTATGTAAACGTAGGTATTTCTCAGTCCGAAACTGGGAGGAACATTTCACACCAACACCAAAGAGCCTAATGAGAAAAACCCAAATCACTGATGCATTGTCTTGATAATTTCTTCATGTCAATGAAATCCTGTGGCAGCAGGTGGCATGGTAGTTAAGGACATGGGCTCATGATGTGGTTTTATAGTCAGGAGAAGACTGGTTGGTACATTAGATACAAATAAGGTACTTTTAGGCATGTCCCAGCTAACAGGAAACATTCCAAGCTAACATTATTTAGAGAACTTCCCAAAGCTGGCACAAACAGTAAAATTAATTGAACGTTATTTTACAATGGTTTTTAACCAAAGGTTCTGTCAATATTAGCATGATAGCATTATCATCTGAACATCATTTTAACGTAATTAAAGTTGGCAGAGAAGGTTCTAACGGTGGCTTCAATTGAACGTTATTTCCATGTTTTACATTTTAACAAAGGTTCCGTCAATATCAGCATGAAAGCATTATCATCTGAACATCATTTTAACATAATTATGGATGAAAAGTATTGTTTTATGATAAAAGTTTTAAAAGAGAGAAATATGCATATACAGTACTGTAAAAGCGCCTTCCAGCCTTGAACCCATGACCTTTGTAATGTAAAGCTACAGTACCACTCACTGCTCCATCTTGCCCTTGTTTTATTTTGGTATTCTTAGTTGTACTAGTTGTTGCGTTCGTAGGATAACATTCTGGGAACATAAGGAAAACGTTTTATTCCTTAAATATAACATTTGGCAAACGTTCCCAAAACTGAAAGCAGTAAGCTGAGTCGTCACTAATTATTTCTGATATTAATTTAACCAGTCAAAATTTTGAGCTATATTAACTTTGACTGACTTTAATGATAAACTTTTAAAAGTGTTTCAGAAATGACGTTTTTCAGATTCCCCCCTACGTGACTAAGATAAGCTAGTCGGGTGGTATAAAAACCCACAAACCATTTTAATCTTAATCCCTGCTTTCTCTCATCCTGCCTTCACTCTGTGTCATAATTATTGTAAGTGATGGGCATTACTCAGGATTAAGATGAACCTCCTAAGCAACCTAGTGCTAATTTCTCTTTGTCACCTGATTAGTAAGTAGGGGGAGATGGGAAGAGATGACGCGGGGCGGGGGCTGCTGAGCGATCGCTTTACGCCTTGTGTGGATTTTGAGAAGAAATGCCCAAATTGGGGCTTTTGGTGGGAAACTTCGCCGGATCTGTGGTGTAGAGACACGAGGGTCAGTTCCTCATTTGAGACTTCTGGCTCTCGTAGGGGAAGTGGAATAATTTAGGGCTTTGAATAAACTCCAGTGGAGCAGCTTCGAATGCCCAGTGGCTGCATCACACAGACCCTCAGAGAGGAGGAACTGTGCCGATGAGGAGAAAGTTCACGGGCAGCCCCAGTGAGCCGAAAAGCCGATGCAGAAGAAAGAAAACGAGGCAAGGTGTGAGACCGGCAAGCCCCGTCCCACCTCAAGCTCACGCTTCCCGCGAGACGCAGGTATGTCGTCCAGGCGGACACACTCTTAGCCTTCGCCTTTGGCAGAACTGTGTACATTTTTTGCCACCCTGTGCCGTGTGGTACCAGAGCCGGTGGGCTGGCTGCTTGAGAACAGGCTGAGTATGTAGGTGCAGGGTGCCGATGTTGCTCACCAGGGTGTGTAGGGAGGTGGTGTGAGTCAGGGCCAGGGGCGTAAGTGTTCACAGTTGCCTGTGCATTTGCTTGTGTGTGTGGAGAAGAGAGGAGATGCTGCCCCTTGATATCTCAAAAACGCTTTTTTTCTTTAAATCCATTTATATCTCTCCATCTCGCCTGCTTTCAGTTTGCTCTTTTGGAAGGTAATCCATACTGCGGCAATCTTCTTGAATTCCATATGACTCCTTCGGATCGCCTTATTCATGGATTGCCGTGCCTAAAATATATATACGAAAGTGGTATTGAGTGGGATATAGAGTCAGAACTCAGACTTTCGGTGCTGTTACATTGCAGAACCAGTTCCTGACCCACTGCATGTATGGAAGCGAGAGCTACTGCGCTGCCATAGTGACCTGCCCTTCACAAGTCTGACTCGTAAAACGTCGGCGCGCTGTGATATATTTCCCGTCGGCTTCGGTTGGCGGTCTTACACGACCTAGCAAACATGGCAATAACGAAAGACAGGCTTTCTCGTAAGCGGTCCCGCGGCTGTACCCATCTTCCCGAAATCGTCTGAGATCTATATGCACCATAAAACGCACACGAGCTCACGAGCGCTCGCATTAGTCATCGTCACCACTCGCTTCCAGCTCCTGAGACCCAGCCTTCCTCTCCTCCCGTTGATTACTGCCACATAGGTAGGAAATGCATAGATTTTTCTGGGCTGTCTAAGAAAACAACTACGGCCGTGTCAGTGATAATGATAAAACCCAGTGAGAATAAATGCCAAATCAATAATTAAAGGGATTAACCGGCTGGTGTGTGTTTGCCTGGCGAGGGGTGAATGAGTCATAGGTGCGGGCTGATGGGACCATGGGATTGGGCCACTTTTTATCTTGCTCTCTATCTCTCAGCATGACAATGTGCTATAAATGTACATCACTGAGGTAGAGGCAGTTGGGGGGGGTGGCTAGTAATCCAAAATCTCACCTTTTTTCTTCCAGTCTTTCTAGCCACAGCTCAGCCCTCAATCCCGTGCTGTTGCATTATGGGTCAAAGACATAGCCAGTGACTGTGAGAGCCGCTGTCCCAGTGCTGCATTTTTACATTTTCAGTTTCATGCTGTGTCTTTCGTGTTTTGAATCTTTTCATGAACATCGACGCAAAGACGTCATCGCTAACTGGAGATCTTCTCTTTTTGGACGAGAGAGCAGAAACAGAAGGTGGCTCCCTCACCTCTCCCTTCTGCTTTTTGCTGCCACTACGCACACCTGCAGACGCCTCTGAATGTGCCTCAGTGGCTCCACGTTGGGCGCCAGCCCCAGTGACATCCTTTTCCTGGGGATTTCCTGGGGTGCCTGAGTCACATGTCACCGTCATCTCCAGATGCTCACGTGGAGAATTCCCTGTAGCTGTTACCAAAAATTACTGCCCTAGCCTTGATCTTAGGCTGGAGAAATGTTGCCGGTGCATTGTTGTTTTTTTTTAGCTTAGAAATCTATCACTTGAAGTGTCAGGGAATCTGTAGTATCGAACAAACCAATATGGGTCTGGGAGATCGACAAAGGAACGAGGAATGACAAAGCTGGGGCCTAAAAGGGTAGTTGAGAGGCAGGACTATCTTTTTCATCAATGGCAACCCCAGTGTTACTGTGCCAGAGGAAGGTACTGAGGTTGGAGATGATGAAGATGATAAACCAAACCTGCGTTCTCCTCTGTGGAGATTGTGGCACACTCTCGTGGTGGAACCTGAGTTGATTTTCTAACTCATCGCTAGTCATACCCACTGGTTTCGCTGAATGCTCAGTGATCAGTGATTCATGTTCAGCTGCTTGGGAATGAGCACAGGGTGATAATCGCCCTGCTCTATCTATAATAAATGAGCTAGAGGGCCCACTGACAAGTTCTGCAGGAGCCAGCCTGGTCATGCAGCCATGATGTCAAAGTGATGACATTTCCTTCCCAGATGGACAGCACACTTTGAGCTTTGCTTTCTCAGATGTTTAATATGGGGGGGGGGCAGAAGTGGACTCAGGAATCTTTTTAGGGAAGGCACCTGAAATCTTGAGATCCATCCTCCGTGACATAGCAGTTTACTCACACTCTGACATATCACATTTCTTTGACGGATAGATACTGTGCATGATTTTTCAATAAAAAGTCTGCATTTACATTTTTTTCTGCTGAGCTGTTTGCATCGTGACCTGAATTGATTTCTGTGGCTTATCCAGAATGAGCTTTGCAGATCTGGGAAATTTAGTATATTTTCTAATGAGATTGTTGGTTCCAGTGTCCTCAGTCTAACCTGCGATGCTACCAAATCTCCTTATCGTCGCAGTAGACTGATGTGTGCCATTTGTGTCATTGTTCTATCCTGTTGATGCTGTTTTTCTGTTTCCACAACAGCCAGTGTGTTTATTGTGAGGGTGATGAGCTCCGTTCATGCAGATTTTTTCACTGAACAGCACAAATAGGAGACACAACTTTGCTTCTCAGGTTGCAAGAAAATACAGTCTGAGCACCCAGGTCATGAGCACTGACACTCAGAAATCAACAGTACGTCCTCATGCTGAAACCTCCAGTAAAAATCAAATAATTTACTGAAAACCATGCAGGTCTCACAGCAATGCGTCCTGTACTCCCTGGAACAACATTCCACCCCCCAGGCGCACCTCTACCAGCCACCAGCAGGTAGCCTGACCTTTCAAGTGACTGGCAGTTCATTTGAATTGAACCATATCTGCTTTTCCAGTGGTCACAGTAAAAAGAAACAAGAATCCCATCTTAAAAGACTGGTTACCTTTGACCTTCTATAATGTAAAACCAGTCTGAAGTGCAGTAAAACAGCTGAGTTGTCTAAAAGCAAAAGCGGCTTTATTTCACTTGCACTGAATGCCATTTTTTTTTTAAAAAAAAAGCTTTGGCTTTAACCTGGTGATATTTAGTGAGATCTTTAGGTAAACAGGCTTGTAACGAGATTTCAGTGCCAGAAGGAGAATTCCAGGCACCGCGTTTCTAACATTTTTGATCAGCTCCATCATGGAACTATTTACGTCATGGATAGTATGCTTTTTTTTTTTTTTAAAAAAAAGAGTCACTATAGAAATAACTTTCATTAATAGAGAGTGACTCATCTTTCAGTATTGCACTGTATACCATGATAGACTTTATGGATAAATGGCCCATTTCCAAACGTGAATGTGTGTCGTAGAGATTCTCATCAAATTGGACTAACCTTGCGCCTTACAATTTGACTACATATTATTGTCCACTCAGACGACGAATCCACCCCTCCTCATTCACAGCACAGTTCACTGAATCACAGAGCCACATACTGGAAAACATTCTGGCTGACTCAACCATTTACTGCCAGCCAAATCTGCCCTCCTGCCCCGCCTGGCTTGGCTGAACGTGTGTTATTAGGGTCAAGATGTCATTGTGGATCTGGCACCTGCAGAAAGATGAGCTTATCATTAACAGTCCAGGGGGGGGGGGGTGGGCAGTGGCTCACTTTCAAACTGGTCTGCGTAGCGTCTGATCTTAGAGAACTTAACAGGGCGCCAGAGATGAGTGTCCTATGAGGGTTTTAAAAGGGCCGCCTTTGATTGAAAAATCGTCTGATCTTCCAAAGCCGGCCTCCTCGGGCTGGCACCTTGGGGGTCCACGATGGGGGAGAGGCCCCCGGTGGCGTCTTTGTGCCAGCCTGCTCCCAGATGGAGTGCCATTCAGCGTGCCCTATCAAAGGACTGAAACCAAAGCATTTATATTGCAGTGCCATTTTGTTGACGTAGCTCCTGGTGATCACAACCTCTGCCTTGGGTAATTTTCACAGTTTCACGCGATTTGGGGTGGCGTGGTCGTCTTGCTGGTGTTTGCTAGCATTGCTAACCCCCAAGGTTATAGGAACTCTGCAGGGTATTTTTCTTTGTTTTACACTGCAGGCACTGCCACCTCATGGACAAACAGTTTGAGTGAACTTGTGTAAGCCCTGCCCAGGAAGTATTGATGGCCAAGCTGTGACTGGGAAAGGATGCTTATATTAGTCAGTAATAACCTGACATGGACTGAAAGAACTGTTGATTATTGAGACATTAACGTGATTTTAAAAGCAAATTTGACTTTGTGGCATGTCAGAGGCCTTTATAAACATCAGGCAGCATATTTACAGAAATCCAAAATTGTTTTACCCCAGTCTAGTTCTTATGAACAAATGTGGTTAATCTGAGTAATTAGCAAATGTACTTGAGTCAAATAAACCTCAATAAAATTTTTGAATGCAACTTGCATTTACCCTGATATGGTCAAAACCAATTTTAAAAAGAAGTATTTAATTAAACATAATATGGATTAAAAGGTTACTAGGATGTCTTCCACATCCTGTAACTCCGCAGTGGTTTCTTGTTCTCAAATTGTCTGTCCAAGCAGTGATATTATTCCAATATCCGTTCCTTCTTCAGGTGCTTTTACAGGTTCATTACTGGTTGTTGTCCTTTTATCTAGTTCCTGCCCCCCCGATGTTACAGGCAGTAGGACTTTTCTCCATTAGCGGCACTAGGTGAATGTGGGGTCTGTTGCTAAGTTATTATATAGACATCTTAGAAACAGTCAGTCCTGTGTTTGGAATGACCTCTGCATGGAGATGGAGCAGATGCTTTCTGAAATGTGCAGGCAAAACAGTATCATGCCATTTCATGCCTGAGTGAGTCCAGAAAGGTCAGAACAGCCACATCTCCATCAATTTGGGTCCAGTCAGGAGCGCCATTGAATTTTGAAGTCAAATAGTCAAAAAAGCCTTCAGTTTCAGGCCACATCTACCTGTATCTCCATGAACCGTTTTTGTACCCTGTTATGAAATTACCATACTTTTGAAGTATGCTTCTTTGATTATGCAGTGTAATTGGTGAGAATGCTTGAATGAAAAAGACTCTATATGGTAATAAGTACAAACACAAATCACAATTTGTCTCCACTGCCTATACAAAAATCCAGATATGTATGACAACAACTGTTTTATTGCATTTGCAGAGGGATTTAGTAGTATTGCTTTCTCTTGTGCATCTTATTGCTCGAAGTGTGAGACAGTCCCTCTACTTCAGTCTTTGCTAGGAGGAACCTGAATCAGTTCAATAAAAAGGCATTTCAGAAATTATGGAACTTTGGACCAGATGAATGAAGGTTTCAGTCTCATGAGATTCACTTCTAGACTCAACTATAAGGTGAATTGCGGCAGTGAAATATTTTGTGCGATTTTAAGCTACATAAATTGGATTAAATTGACCGCTGGATAATAACAGTATGATGTAAAAGGCAGATATATTTTTTTATGGGAAAAGACATTTGTCCTTGGCATGAAAATGCTAGCCACTAACAGTAATGTCTAATATGCCTCTCAAACGTAAATATGCAGCAGTAAAAATTATGCCTGTGGATGAGTTTTGTGCAGGTGGATGTGGTTTACGATGTAAAATGGCAGGCTTAATTGATTTTCTTGGCTGCACTGGTGCACAGTGGCCATGAAGCATCAGGATGATATTGTCACTGTCCATCCCCAAAGTCGTACAGCTCGCCTATCAGCAGCAGAATCACCATGCACTGTCAGTGAGAAAAACAGGCCACGTCACTGAAGGTCTTCCCCTGCCAACAAGCCGCCAACTACGCAGATCAACAGCGAAGATTTGGTGCCTGTAGAATGAGCAGGGCGTGCTATGCTAATCGAACGCCGTCATCCATCTCGCAAAGCCTTCATAACACTCCTTCAGTGTCTGAAGATTAAACTGTTCCATTTGCATGGTATGTGTGATAAACATGTAGACAACCAAGTTTGTTTGTAAAAGCATTTAGTGCATTTGTCTGAAGCAGATGACTGTAATTACTTTTCCTTTGTCATACAAAATGGATTAGACAAAACGGAGCACAAGTAGGAGTGAACTTCAGCAAAACTAATGTCAACAGTACTGAAAGTGTCACACAATATAGGAAAAGACTGGGAAAGGCTTGAATATGTGAGATTCTCATTCGCAAGGGTAACCTATTCTTGTGATCTGCAGCTGAATACCCTGGAAATCTAGAGTTAATAGAATAAAATTCAAGTCATGCTGGGTGGTTTGGAATTCGGTTACTCACCCCATTGAAGTATTCACTAACCTGATTTTACTAACCTACTGAAAATAGGTAACCTAAAGTTATTCAAAATAAAAATTTCACTGTGATCTATAGCAGATTAAATGCTTTTCATTATAAGGTATGATAAAATCATGGTTTAACACATTATCATATTAATGCTGAACATGGACCACATACAGTGGATTGATACATGATTATGCAAATTAAGTCATGGTGTTCAAAATGCTTCTCTTTCTCTTACCTAATTTGTTTTAGCTGTACGTAAATATTTACCAGACACTTTTATCCGAAATGACATGCATTTCAAGAAAGCAGGTTCAGCCAGTCCCTGGAGCAGTTGGAGGTTAACGGCCTTGTTCTAGTGACATCATTCTGCCAACCATAGGATTTGAGGTGGTGAACTTTCAATACCACGCCTAAATCACTGAGTCAATTGCCTCTGTGTTCAGAGCATCCGGCCTCCATGGAGACCTTGGAAGGGGTGCTAGAAGGGGACATTCTTCTGTGGGGGATTTTAATCCCCACGTGGGGAATGACAAGGGAAACTTGGAAGGCTGTGATTGGGAGGAATGGCCTGCCCAGTCGGAATCTGAGCAGTGATCAGCTGTTGGACTTCTGTACTGATCACAGTTTGCCCATAACCAACACCATGTTCGGACATAAGGGTGTTCGCGGCATCAGAGCACCCTAGGCTGCAGGCTCAATGATCAATTTTGTCATTGTACCATTGGATCTGCTTCTGTATGTTTTGGACGCTCAGGTGAAGGGAGGAGCTGAACTGTCAGTTGATCACCACCTGGTGGTGAGCTGGACCTGGTGGCAGGGGAAGATGCTGGATAGACCTGGTACACGCAAACACGGAGTGAGGGTATGCTCTGAGCATCTGGTGGAGGCCCCTGTCTGGGAGATTTTTAACTCACACCTGTGGCAGAACTTCGGTTGCATCCAGAGAGATCAGGGGATATTGGGCCTGATGGACAGTGTTCCTGGACGGTGCAGAGCTGTAACCGTAAGGTTGTTGGTGCCTGTCATGGTGGCAATCCCTAAACCCGATGGTGGACACCAGCGGTAAAGGGTGCTGTCAGGCTGAAGAAGGCCTGCGAAGCTATGTTAGTGTATGGGACTCCTGAAGCAGCTGACAAGTACCGGCAGGCCAAGCCGAAAGTGGCGTCATGCGACTCTGGAGGGGGGAAGCATGGCTTTACCTATGGTGTTTAGAGCAGGGTTGGAGAACGGTTGACATCAAATGGGGATATAGTGGGGCGATGGAAAGAGGCGTGTCCTACTGGGAGGAGATCCTGGAGCAGACGTAGGACATGCTGAGCATCCGAGCTTAGACTGCTGCCCCCACGACCTGACCCCCAATAAGGGGTAGATGATGTATGGGTAGATGGATGGATGGAAATGCCTGACTATGGGATTCTTCAATGAAATAGCTGGTCAATTCTGGGACTCCGTTCAATCTAACATCCCTTAGTCATTCAGTACTATGCTACCTGCTACCTGCTACCTGCCTGTAAGGCTGCCACTGTAGGCCATGGGCTCCTCAGCAGCTGTGCATTTTGGCCCATAGACTAGGCACTCCTTGTTCTTTAGCATAGTGCAAGCTTTGCATCACCTGATTATAATTCCATGTCTTTTAGGCCGAGACCTGCTTGAGTTTCTTCGTTTTTCCAGCATTTCCTGGATTTGATGTACGGTCGCTAACTTAAATTTCCTGGTACGCGCCAATCCCTTTGTTCACTGCCACATGCGAGGGGCTTCAGGCCGCTGTTAGTGAGATAAAGGGTTCTCGGCCATGCTGGGTCAGTGACCTGAATCAACAACAGCTGTGGACCTGGCCGTCGATGTTAGCAAGGCCTGGCGATTAGCGCCGAGCTGCAGCGTGGTACCACATCCTTCCATCTCCAAGGTGACGTTCTTGTTTTTGCACCCCTGCAGAAGCACAAGGTGGACCTCTTCTACAAGCTACGTCACGTGATGAACGAGCTGATCGACCTGCGGAGGCAGATGCTGTCCGGTCACCTGACACAAGACCAGATCCGCGACGTCAAGCGGCATATTACAGTCCGGTTGGACTGGGGCAACGAGTGAGTCCCTTTTCTATAAGTGTGCATGAATCCTCTTTCTATTTCTGTATTTTTCATTGCACCCATGTGAGAGGAGATACCCTGGCACTTCCTGTCTAGGGTCTACCCTTCCCCCATTTGTGGACTTTTCTGGACCCTCTTAAAGAGCAGTTGTCTCACAATACATATTTTTTATGATTCCTTTTTTATCATTCCTTTCCCTTATCTTTCTACTCCTTTTTTCCCCTCTTCTCTTGTCAAACCTGTTGTGGCAGAAACTGATGCGTTTTGCCCCCGTAGGCACGCAGCATGTGGCTGCTTTTCCGCTAGGCTGACCTTCCCGCAACCAAGTCCCCAGGGGAATCTAGGGGGATGGGGTGGTGATACAGGGTGAGAAATGGGATTTTACACTATTTGACACACCGAGGTGCTCCACCTGCCTACTTGCCAGTCCTGTGAGGGCTACACATTTCACTAAGGTGGCATCTTCTAATTCTCAGCCCATTAACACACCAAGGATGGCATGTTGCGGATCGTGCTGGGCTAGCAGGTGTTCGACGACAATCCCCATGCTTTTTAAATATGACTTATGTTTTGGTCATTGCTTCTTTTACCCCTGCTGTCCTGTTACTGCACTTGCGATTAAAAATGATAGCACTGATTTAGATCTCTTAATTGAGGCACTTAAACCCCAGGCTGACCATGTCAGACGGCCACCATTTTCCTATAATTTTTGATTGCCTCCTTCTTGTACATAACCTATTGCCTCCACATTTCTGGTCATTAATGCTGGTAATTGCGTGGAATACTTTGGTAATTGGCCTGGACACCAGAGTAGAGCGAGGACGCCTCTTGGCCTAAGACACTAAGAGGCACAGACACACTATGAGGAGCTGATAGCAGGACTTTAGCCAAATTTGCACCCGTTTATTTCTATTTTAGCCGTAACCGCTAGCATTGCCACACTCGCCACTGATCCTCGATTAGCTGCACTCCTGTCAGTTAGCTAGACATCCACGTCAAATGAATGCGAAACAAATTAACCTTTTCTTAGAACAGTATATGGAAACAAAAGGAGTAATTGTGTATTTCGGAAGAAAGTAGCATTTGTTGGTTGTCATTATTTTGCTTAGCTCTCACTAACCGCTGCTGTTTTAAGAGTATTTATGGCTGCTGCCATAGCCTCTCTCGCTCCGGGGCCCCGAGTTTAATTGCCGCTCAATTTCCCTGTCTTTTCCCTGGGTAATTGCTAGCGCACCCTTGGAGCAACTCCTTCTGCTTCTGTACTCCCCCCTGAAAAGTTGCTGGCCAGACACAAAGAGAACAAGAGAAATCAGCTATTAGTCCCTCCTCCCCCCTCCGCCAGCCGAAGGAATTCTTAAGTTGAGGCTCAATAAAATCTTGCCAACTTAAGCTAATTAGTTTGCAAAAACTATACTGTATCGGGGATTGTCGAGGGAGACAGAGCTGCAGTGGAAATAGAATGATGGCTGATTCGGATAGCTGCGGATATCTGCATGACATGTGGAATAACTTGCATTTGTGTGAGGTCCTGCAGGAGATTCTGGTCCCAGGGACCCACAGTATACAGTACAAAGCAATTTGCGTTTACTGCAGGAATCCAGCTTGGACAGTCTGCCGGTTCCCAGCATGCCGAAATATTAATACGAATGATAGGCTGCCCTGTTTTTTTTCTCAAGCGACGGATCATATGAAGTTTCGAGGTTCAAGTCTCAAATTTTTCTGCTTCCTCTCCAAGGGGAAGAAACCCAAACTAGACAAAACCGATGCATCTTGTGAATTAGGGGAAAATCAAAACATGTTGGCCGCCCCAAGGAATTTTTCACAGAGATTTCTGTTTCTGAGTCAGCGACACCGGATCTGGCAACTAATAGGACGTGTCAGAACTTTCCAGAGTTTCTGTGGAAACGGACCCATGTTGGCCTGAAACTGTAAAAGCGTTTCATATCCCACAATGGTCAGAATGTTGGTGTGATTTCAAACATTATTTATGTGAGTAAATATTATTATTGTTGTTGCACTTCAGTGGTAATTGTCTATCAATATATTACATTTAACACATTGACTTACAACATACAGACCAACAAAGAGACGTAAGCAAATCAGCATGCAGCAAATTTAATCTACGAGCAATTTTTTCTAACACCAACTGTTAGTGTTATAGTAAAAAGTACATTAAATTAAAAATGAATCAGTGTTAGAAATTCAGCAATATTAAGGCTATGGATGAATAAACTTGAACTTCAAATACCATATGGTTTCTTAGAATAAGTCAAGTGGGCTATATTGTCATACCATCCATATTAGGGCATACTGTATGATATGACCTCAAATTGATACCATGATTAATCAACATTTTACCTTGATTACGATTAATGGATGATTCTTTTGTTTTTTTGTTTGGTTTTTTGCCCTCATATTTTAAGGTTTGTACTGTAAATATGTTAAAGCTGGGATATTTTTTTGTAATATGATTTATGATTTTAAAATAATTGAAGGAAACACACACAAATGAACCATTTATGGTTATTCATTGAATATTTTTTGATTGACTGAAATCAAAAGCATAAGTCTCTTGAAATGAAAACATCTTATGAACAAGGTCCCCAAAAAAGTAGAAAATAAACAGTTTACATTTCTTGCAAACAAAACCTTTTATAGTGATCACGTCTGTCTGGGTGAAATTGATCGCTATGGATGATCATTATACCAGATTTTTTTTCCTTCTTCGTTGTCTCAGCCAGATAGCCATCTAATTGACATCTGTATTATATTTAATTACGTGAAAATAAGGTCATAAAATGGATAGAGTCACTATTTACTGAATTTTTTTGACTCTTTCAAAATACAGTACAGCTGTTTCAAATGCTTTTCAAATTGCTGTACTGTACAAATTAAACTGTGTATAATTCAAATATGCTATAATACCGTACAGTAATGTACATAAAACATAGCTTATTGTAGTTTCGTTTTTGGTGGTTTATCATAAACTTTGATGAGTCTATATTCGTAATAGACAGAAAATGACTTTCTTTTTCCCCTCATATTTTCTGTACACGCAACATTAGCCTCAGGTAGCTAGCCAGAAGCAAACGCATTTCTGCAAGGCAAAATAGGCAGTAGGCAAGTAAAATAAGAATTACCATAGCTGTATTTTTTCCATATATTGTTATGTATAAATAGACCTAAAATGAACACTGTAAGAGGACTACTTGATTACTATAAGTGAATTATATAAACATTATTTGTACAGGAATGAAGCTTTTTCATCTATATATACAGTTGATCACTATAACCATGATCACTATAATCGGCTTCCACTATGTTTTAAATATTGGTAGTGCTGAAACCAATTGGAGATATTACCTTTGGAAGCAGAAAATGTTTTTTTTTTACAATGTTTACATTTGACCCTTTTTTGTTTGGTGTCGTCTTCATTAAAGCCACAATGTGTCCAAATGACAGACAAGGCATTTTTCTTTGGTACAAGCTGCTCAAGCTGCTCAGTTGGCCCAGTGTTTGAGTTCTCCTCCATGTTGCTTTCATGTTGCAGATCGGATGGGGCGGAGTCACTTGATCACACATGCAGTAGTATGTGTAAGGACAGTACATGAACACGCACTGGGGATAATATTAACAGAATTTTTTAAAGTATTAACGGTATTTTTTTTTTAAATGAAGTAATTGACATGGGCAGGATTACATCGAGTAAAGGGTTCTGAATGTTGGTTTTGGTTTAATTTTCGAGTAATTGCTCAGCCCTAATCCATATATACATGTTCGGTGACACAAATTAATCTTTCCCCAGGACCATGGTGGAACATACAAACACCAACATGCAAAAGTAACAAGGGGAGGGTTTTAACGTTGCTAGGACAGTGCAAACTGGGTGCGGGACACAGGGGTTTGTATACATAGTGCAATATGTATGCAAATAATATTGATTGATAATAAATAATTGATAGAGTAGCAGTGTCATGAGGTGGAATGTATATAAATAAAATTCCAGCTATCCATTAAAAATGCTTCCTGGAGGAATAACTAATTTGACCAGCTGTTTTATCTCTCGCCAGCATTGTCTGTGAAGTTTACGAGACCTCATGGCTCAACTTAACCAGCAAATGGCAGATTAGCAGCTGTTTTTATTATGGGAGAAAAATTCAGAAATAAGTATTATGAATTATATAATAATAATAATACTGTGTGATTTCCTAGGTAAGACCACACCGTGTGCAAATACTAAACCAATAGAATATTTTTTGCAGTTTATATTTACCAAATAATTAGGTGTAAAAGCAGCAACCCAACAAGAACAAAAGATGCCCCATTTTTGGTTTCTGCTGTACTGTCACGTTTCCCCATGTCCCATATTTATGCACTTGTGATCCGATGACTGCATTTGTCTGAATTACACAGAAAAAAATGCAGAATTAAGATAAATTCCTAAAAGAGTTTATTAATCCAGGCCCCCAGGACACAGTAACTGTGGCATTTTGATAACTGATATGTCCACAGTTGGATAAAAAATATCCAATTACTAATGAAGGATCCCTGCCCTTCAGCTTCCAATGACCAGCGGAAAAGATACAGTGGCCCAGTATGACTCTGATGGTAACATTTTTGGTTTGACAAATTACTTTATTAATGTGGTTTCACCTTTAACCATCTCTGCCTTTTGGCTGTTATTTTTATCTCACTTTTTCAAAATATCCGCATTCATATACTGGTATGGATAAGTGGTACGGATTGTTGAAAAAGATTTTTAAAAACATCACCTCCAAACAGAAATGTTGGTAGTAATCATAAACCCTTCTTCACAGTACCCTTATTGTAAACCGCATCATCCAAGAGAGAATGAACAATGATGTTAAAGTACTAATTTAGACTTTAATATAATTAAGGAATGATGTCCTACAAAAGAGTGAAAAATGTATTTTCATTGCCATGCGTTTGGGTATCAGTTTCAACTGTCCTTTCCTTCTTCAAAACCTTCAGAAAACTGGTTAACAGACAGGTAGTTATTAGAGGCACAACATCACAGTGGGCCTGTGTTCATAGTGGAGTACTGCAGGGTTCAATTTTAGGACCACTATTGTTCCTAATTTACATTAATTAATATATACAGTAAACATGTTAAAATTGCAGATGACACCAAGGTGGGTGGTGTAGCAGATACTGAACTAACAGCACAGAGGCTACAATGAGATCTTGATTTAATTAGTGACTGGGCTGATACCTAGCAGATGAAATTTAACATAAATGTAAGGTAATCCATGCAGGGAGCAGAAATACAAAGTACAGATATTTTATGGGTTCCACTGAAATAAAGGTACCTGATTATGAGAAAGACCTCAGTGTATATGTTGATCCTTCCATGTCCCACTCTCACCAGTGTGGGGAAGCAATTAACAAGGCCAGTAGGATGTTGGGTTGGATCTCTTGGTGTGTGGAGTTTAAGTCAAGGGAGGTGATGCTACGATTATATAATTCTTTGGTAAGACCCCACCTGGAATATTGTGTGCAGGTTTGGTCACCATACCTTAAATGAACATGGCTGCCTTGGTAAAGGTGCAATGTAGGGTTGAGAGAATGATTCCTGGTCTTAGAGGAATGTCTTATGAGGAGAGGTTAGTGGAACTGAATCTGTTCAGCCTCAAGCAAAGGGGGGACATGATCCAGGTATATAAGATTCTAACTGGTCTGGGTGCAAACTGCTATTTCAATATTAGTTTAAATACTAGAACTTGTGACCAAATGTGGAAATTAGCATTAACATTTTAAAATGAATTTGAGAAACCACTTCTTTATGCAACGTGTAGTTAGAGTATGGAATAGTCTTCCTGCTAGTGTAGCGCAAGCTAAAACCTTGGGTTCCTTAAAATCAGAGCTAAATAAGATTTTAACAACTCTGAGCTATTAGTTAAGTTCTCCCCATACGAGCTTGATGGGCCGAATGGCCTCCTCTCGTTTGTAAATTTCTTATGTTTAATGATTTTTATGTATAATATGCAGTTTGCTTAATTACTGATACTCTGTGTAATAAAGACAATCACATTTAATTTCAATGCTGCCCCAGATTAGGTAATCATTTGATGACGATTAAATAGTAGTATTTTTTTTGTTGTTTTTTAATCCACATCTTAAAATATGATAAAGTCACATACTGTTTATGTTTAGTTTTTTTCTGCACACTAATCCCTGTAGGTGCTAAAACTACACACTCAGAGCATGTACTAATATGTTTGGAGAAGGTGACACAGTTACTTGAGCTAGACTTGGAACTAAATTTATGTTGAAATTGCAAAAAAGAAAAAAAAAAAACATTTGTTTTGCTTCTGTCAATATTGACACTACTTGCTTTTTTACCGAGCAACTGCATATCCTTTTGAAATAGGCTGAGTGATGCATTTTCCTTTAAAAACAGCAAAGCAGCTCAGAATACAGGAACTTTTATTTTATCCAGTTTGTGCCAGTTTGCATGACTTAGAGAGCAGCCCCCTGCGAGAGTGCAAGCTGTACGCCTGGGGGGATTTATTCATATTTTCTGGACTGCAACAGTTCTTCGGAGGATGAAGTGGGATCGGACATGAGAGTCTTTGTAATGTCTGGTGACAGATGACATCGTGTGACTTGCCGGAGAAACATTTAAATATGGAGTCGGCGACAGACAGCTGTTTCCTTTGGCTTTGGCAGCTGGCTCCACCCACCCACATCCTCGCTGTTCCCACATAGGCCTAACCAGCTTGTGAAAGCTTTTGCACAATGTTAAACTATTTAGATAATTCTTGCAAGAAGAAAGCCTTGAGGTTCACAGGCCACCGATGTATGGACCTGAGAGGCACCGTGGTGCTGCCACTGGCCCGGGGACGTTGCATGACCCAAATCGGCGGGCAGAGGTCCAGTGATGTTGGCTGAGTGGTATAACCAGCTGACAAGCAGTGCTTGTGTGACCCATTGCATGTAGAGCTTTTCCGGCAGTTGGATAGCTTAAATGACACTTGCCAGTTGTTCCTGCAGAATATTTTGTTCTCACTGCGCCCGGATAAAAATGTGTGTCTTCTGCTCTTTCTGTTTCTCTCCGTGTGTCACTCACTCTTTCTTGTCCCTGACAGGCACCTGGGCTTGGATCTTGTGCCAAGAAAGGACTTTGAAATGGTGGATGCCGATCAGATCAGCGTTTCCGACCTCTACAAAATGGTAAGAGGATGTCAGTGCAGGGTCCCATCAAAAAATCTCCTGTGTGTTTATTTTCTTTGATGAATTCTGACAAGTAAATAAAACATGGACAGCAGTGGATTCAGCATGCTTTGTAGGCATAAAATAAATAGGCCTGACTATTGGGTTTTTTGTGTATGTAATTTTCTAGTAAAATGTCATGGTATCGTTGGTATTTGTGTGTGTGTTGCCTGTATTTGTCTTGTAGAAACAGGTAACATAACTAAAATGTGAACTGTGGAATGTGAATTAATACTGGTTTAGTAAATTGTTAAATACTTTGTATATTCTAGGTAACAACAGTTATGTGAATTTGTTCAGTGAAGTATATCAAATGGTCAACACAAATTTTGTCATACCATCCATATACAGGTAAACACTGGCACTGAATATTGTTCCCGCAGGTGTGACATAGCAGTGGTGGGGAGGGTTTCACAATACTTTGAGTGTAAAAGCAGAGGGGGCAGGACACAGGGATTTATGTACATGGTTCAGGCAAAATCTCACAATAGCAAATAAATATGCTGATTCTGGACAGCATTACATGTGTAACCTCCTCCCCAAACCCCGGCACACATTTTTACCCCGTCAAAGGTCTGTGTGGGACTGTGTCACGCCTCTTCCACCCTTTCCAACGCTCAAGGGCAGACATGCATTTCTTCATACCTTTCCGAAGCTGCCTTACATAATGCAGCAGAATCGAGGATCAGTGCGTCTCCCGGCAGCTACTCGCAGCTCGCAGCTTGGAATGATGGGAAGGGGACGAGGGCAGGAGCAAAGATAAAGGCAGTAGATGGATGCATCGCCGCACCAAACCGGCGCTAACGTAAAATCCAGATATATAAAAAAAAAACCTGTCCCCTAAGGCTTTAGCGTTGCTTAGTGACTGACTCTCTCTGTATAGGCTCAGGGGGAAAAATGTGTCAACTGTTTTTCCAACTAAACGGGTATGGATGTATACACTTAGAAGATGTACCATAAACAGAGCATATTTGTTTTGTGGTTTCATGTTTTTTTTTAATCTAGGTGAAGCTGTGATGGAAGTGGATGCAGGGAAGGAGGAGTCAAATCAATGCTTTTAAATTGTGGCCTTATATCAGTGACTTTATCAGTTGTCCTCTAGTCCATATATTAGTTGCTAATGGAGTAGCATGTAGCATAGCGTAGCGTAGCATGCTAAATACGATTCTTAGGTGCATGATTTGCTAATGTAGCTAAAGGTTGACATTTGCATCATAAATCTGAAATATTGCATCCATCCATCTTCCAACTGGTCAGTGCTGTGGGGGCGGCTGAAGCCTCTCCCAGGACGCGTGGAGCACAAGGCTAAGGCTCACTCTCAATGGGCTGATAGTTCATTGCGGGGCACATACACACTCCCACACACACACCATCATGCTCTCTGGGCAATTCAGACATACCAGTACTGCATGTTTTTCGGTCTGTGGGAGGATACGGGAGATCTGGGAGCAAACCTGTGTGTCACGAGGAACACATGCAAGCTCCGAAGACACAAAGTGAAGGCAGGATTCAAACCTGCAACCCAGTAGGTGTGAGCCTTAGTGTCACCTCTGAAATATCTATAATGATGATAACTAGATACAACGAGGGATTTTTATTTGATGATGCTGCTAGTATTCTATGTTTTTTTTAAGGAAAATTTAATCTTTGGCTAATTTCAGCGCATGGTATGTGGCATGTTCATCATATATCACTTTTTTTTGAGATCCATGTGTTTCATCGAGTTTGAATAAGGAATTATATCTACAGATTTCTACTTATCACTTAACAGTTAATGGGGGTCTGTGTGTTGCTTTACTAATGGAAACTGTGATATGTGTAAATATGGGTTTTATTTAAGAGGAATCCTTCAGGGTTTATCACTGCGATAGGATATTCCCTGTGCAGCCCCCACGATCTTGACCAGCATAAGCAGTTGGTAAAGGGATGGGTAGATTTTAGTTAATTCTGTAGGAAGCATTCAACAGTTTTAAGATATCCGTTTTTTAATTACCCTAAAATATCTGTTAATTTTTAGGAATGTCCTTTTTTGATAGGGATATAAATGTGGATTTGAATTCCATTCCTCCTGCAGTTCAGTTCTGCCAAAACCATGCAGTTTTTCTTCTATAATCACTTTACTTTTACTGTTATCTAATGGATCTTCCCATGTTTGCACCAGATTCTGATAGGCTTAGACAAAAAAGGGAGAAAATCAAACCAAAGTACCACTTCTTCACACAGACCGGAGGCGGGTCACTTTTTAAAAAAGCGTTTATTTTTTCTAGCATTCTGTCAGTACTTCTTTCCTTTCGCATGTAACATTATAAGCAATGATGTTTTTGCCAAAAGCAGCTGAGATACTTGCATGACATAGATACAGTAAGTACTGTAACATCCTAACAAATCTCACCTTATCTTAGTAAGGACCATGGAACGTTTTGCAACTGTAATTAACCGTAGCATGTTTTTGGACTATGAAGAGAACCCAGAGGATACCCCACAGGACACCTCCTTCTACTCAGCTCTAACCCACCCAAGCAGGCCTGCCAGTCTGTGGGCACTGTGCCCCCTCTCTCCTTCTACTCAGCTCTAACCCCCCTGAGCAGGCCTGCCAGTCTGTGGGCACAGTACCTCCTCTCTCCTTCTACTCAGCTCTAACCCACCCAAGCAGGCCTGCCAGTCTGTGGGCACTGTGCCCCCTCTCTCCTTCTACTCAGCTCTAACCCCCCTGAGCAGGCCTGCCAGTCTGTGGGCACAGTACCTCCTCTCTCCTTC
>JAODKF010000138.1:3788543-3799029 GCA_026779585.1 Mormyrus proboscirostris
CCCACCTCCGCCTCTCACCCCATACACCGCTCAACCTCCGCTTTTGCCCCAGCATGTTCGCCTCATTGCCGTGCAGCCCCTGAACACTCGTCAGCCCAGCCTTCTGCACCTCTGTCGCAGTCCCGATGCACACGGGCACGGATCCATTCAGTCCTGCGGGTCGTGAACGACGCGAGCCGCTAAGCACAAGGCAGAGTCGTAGGCCGAGCCCTCAACTTTGACTCCTTCCCTTTGGGAATTATTCCAGACCTTCGGTTGCTAATCCTTCACCGCATGATTTAATACATGCGGTGACAAATGCATTTCTCCCAATTACTGTACTCTGAACTGAGAAAGTATCTGGCCAGTGAAGTTAATGGAGCCCGAGTGGGAAATCTGATTGAGTAAATATAAGTGGCACCCAGCTCATCAGATGCCTCATCTGATATGATGAACCCTAAATATTTAGAAGAACCAATTCAAGTAACAGCTAGCCTTAGCTTAGCTTGCTTTAGCAGAATATTAATCCTGACTTGCTTTAATGATCAGCCGGTGTGAACATTATTAAAATTCTTTTTGCTTGACTTTTAGCTTGATTGCGCTGCATATGATATACAGTAAGGCACTGAGTTGGCTAGGGCTAGGTTTTAATTTTTAATTTAATTCATTGCACTACCAGACAGGCTACATGCTTGAATAGTAGAAGAATACTTAAGGTACTATGCTTAATACCTTAAGTATTTTTATGCTAGTGTTTCCCAATCCAGACCTCAGGGACCCACAGACAGTCTATGTTTTTGTTCCCTCCCAGCTCCCGGAGGGAGCAAAAATGTGGACTGTCTTGCAGGGAGCTTGGAGGGAGCAAAATGTGAACTGGCTGTGGCTCCCCGTGGACTGGAATGGGAAACTGTACAGCCTGGCATGGTATTTGACAGTATTTTTACCATTCCACACTTCCTTCCACCCTTTCTCCCTGTTCCCCATATATATTTTGTAAATTTGCCAAGCCTTTTGCCAGCAGGCAGCTGGATTGGCTGACGGGTACGTGTGTACCTGCTGTTTTTCTTGTTCCACAGGGCGAGTACGTCTCCTGCCTCCTCTCTCTGCTGCGCCAGATGTCAGACATTCATTTTCAGCACCTCCTGGATAACTTCCAGAGTAAAGAGGAGCTGAAGGTGGGTCACTTGCCAGTACCTGGGTGCTGTTCCTTGTCGGATATCCTCCCCCTCTTGCCAGGTGTCCATTATGTCATCAAGTGAATTAATTTTGGAGAAATACCAAAGTGTCGGGGTTCTCCAAGCTGAATGTAATGTATGTTCAGCAAGTCTGCATAAATGTATCACACCACCGGCTGTAAGGTTTTCAGCCATCCAAGGGATTAAAACATCACCTGTAGGCCTCAGACAAAATAACCTCAGTAGGGGTCGGAGCCTGAATCTTCTGCTGCGATCTCTCGCAGGAGTTCCTGTTGAAGATCTTCTGCGTGTTCCGCAATCTCATGAAGTTGAGTATCTTTCCCAGAGACTGGAATGTGATGAGGCTGCTGACTAGCAAGTGAGTGCATCTTTCATGGTCCGTGATGTTTTCAGGCGCCAAGGAGAACGGGAAGCACAGTGTTTACTCGTAGAACCGAACTCTGTACATGTGGTTGGAATTCAAGTGGAGACCGTGCTCTGGTGCTCCTGGATGTTTGATGTTACTTTTTCCAAAACTATTAGATTTATTTAAATTAATTTAATTGAGAGTATTGGTAGCAAGTAGATTTTCTCCATTAACAGATATAAAACACTGGAACTGACTGAACTGATATACTGTTTTGGAATTTGTTATCTTTGATACATAATCTCTGATGATTATTTTAAGTAGGGGGCTCTTTATAGATATCTTAGACGGGTCAGCGGATGGTGAACTCCATCGCAGAAATCAGATATTTTCCTGTAGTTATTGTGAGGAATCCATAGACTTCTGAAACAAACAAGGTCAATAACCCTGTCCCGTGGGCTTCTAAAAATGGCCGTCTGAGTATTTACTTCGTCAGGTAACGTCTGATTTTTCACAGACATATTTTGCTTCCATGTCTCCCTCAGCATCATTGTGACCACCACCCAATATCTGTCCCCGGCTTTGCACAAAAACTTCACCGACGCCGACTTCGACTTCAAGGTGCGTGTGAAATTCCTGAAAGTTTATGCCTGACAGTTTCAGCAGGTGGCTGGGACACCGGTTTCCATATGGAAGATCAACTTCTACCCCCCCGCACATCCCGCAGTAATCTGTAACACCCCAGTTAGAGTTTTGTTTTATTATTTTGGAGCACTAACCAGAATAAATGTCCTTTGAAGGTAAATGATTAATCATCATTTCAGAAAAACAGTAACATAAAGTATAGCTTCAATTACATGTTGACTTCCAATCTACAGACAAATTCATCTTTTAAAGTAATATTGTATTTTCTGGAGTAAATAGATCAGGAAGAGTAAGGTCGATTGATCGTTGGATCATCACGAAGGCCCGCCCTCTTTCTCAGTAGTCTTCAAGCCATGAGAGATGTTCATCCTGAACCCAGATTAGCAGGAAGGCAGGTGCAGGAGCCTGGCAGTGGCTGGCTGGCATACTTCAAACTGATCCTCACACTAATTACACAGTTGGATCATTCTCAGGGTGATAGCTTGTCTCTGCAGGGCTCGCGACATGCTTTGATGTCCGTACCCAGCCCAGCTTCAGAGGCTGTGCCTAAGATGTCAGGCTTTCTATTCCTTCCCCACCATTTTAGGTGTGGAATTCCTACTTCAGTCTGGCCATCTTGTACATTAACCAGCCCAGCCTGCAGCTGGAGACCCTGACCCCAGCCAAACGGAAGAAAATTCTGGAAAAGTAAGACCATCACACATCACGTGACCACCGATGATCATGAATGAATGAAAGCATGAAAGAGTCATGTACACTAGCTTTAGTGCTGTGATTTTTTTTCTGGAACAGAAGCTAAAGCCTGTTTGCCTGAATGTGTTTTTTGGAGTATTTTCTGTGCGCCACATAATGATTCTGCTTCTCTGCCTTTGCTTATGCCATTTCTCCGTCTCCAAACTACCAAACATTTTTGTAATGTTTTTCTAAGGAGGATCAAAGGCTTCTCATTATAGTAATATGGAGGTACATTAAAAATATATTATACTGAGTCCTATGTTAGCAAGTTGCATTGTTTGGACTTCCAGCCTTAAAATAAGCCTCTTTGTCAGCGAGCTGGACTATATTCTATTAATATGTGTATCCTGGGAGCTCTGTTTCCCAGCACTGACACGAGAGCCGTAATGAGTCATCCTGCATCACGCTGCATTGCCGCACGAAGCACAGCAGCCTCGGATCTCGCACAGCCCACGATCCCAAGGCCGGTTTCCATGGGGAGACGGCATCGGAGCCCGTTTTTAGCGGAGGCGTGAGGTGCCAGGGGATGAGGAGAAGCAGGCGGAGACGGGTGGGATGGATATGTGGAGGGTTTGCAGGCGAGGCAGTCATATGGAGAACGTGGGGCGTCGGCAGAAGCGAGGATTAGGGGAAGGGCAGGGCCCTGCGACGGACTGCATTCTGGAACGCCATGATGCTGACTTGGTGTCCACGGCCATGTGAACTCAGAGGCGCCTGTCCGTGGCGTTGCAGTGTGCACCTTACTCACACTGCCCATTAAAGCTCAGTTTGTGGCTGCAAGCCTGCTAGCCGCGTATCTCCATCGCAGTCAAAAAAAGGTTCAGAGACATCTGGGTTTGGCTTTTGCCTGTTTTTCTCTCGCTCTGATTCCGTTCATTCTTGCGCTTGCACAAAGAACACCAGAGAAACAGATGAGTACATACTCATTGGGTTACGTACACAGGAAGTCATGAGCTCTTCCCGTCCACTACTCCTACCCTTAGAAGGTCTCGTCCCACCCAATGAGGGATCTTCTCCAACCCATTTGTTTCGGAGCCACTGAACATATATTTGCCTGTGGCAATAATGGATAAAGTGAAAATTGCCTTTGCTAACTTTATTGTCAGAAGTCCCCGTTGCCAGATTCATGTTCTGCTAACCAAAACCCTACCGTTCCCTTGGCAGGTATGGTGACATGAGGGTGATGATGGCCTATGAGCTCTTCAGCATGTGGCAGAATCTCGGTGAGCCCCGTTGGCGCACACCCACGGCCCTACCTCAAACCCATCACATATTCACTATTCATTTACTTAAGCGATGCTTTTTTCCCAGGTAATGTAAGTATCTCTATTGTGCGGCTTGTACCCTTCAATACAAATTGCCTTTTATTTGTTGTAGTAGTGCAGTACTGTTTGGTGAAAAGGCTGCATGCTCAGCTACATACAAAACACAGAGCTGTTAACTTTGGTCAGCTGGCTGGCGTGAGATTTTCGATTCCAGACAAGTCCGCACACGCATTTACACCTATGTGACAATTTAATTGCCTTGTAAATAGTCTGTAGAGTTTGCAAACTACCCCAACGCTTTTGATGCAGCTAATTTTAGGATTATAATGTAATAATATAAATCTGCCGTAAGATTTCTTGCGTGAGAATGAGAGTCTGAAAGCGTGAGTGTCACGCCAGATGCGTGAGAGTTGGCAGCCCTGAAAACATATGGCAGTGAAGTTCCACAAAGCACCACAGAAACTTTGTGCTGTTGACCTCTGTAAATGTGAAATACTGACACTACAAAAACACACCTGCATTCATCCTGCTAGCATTAGCCTTGATGGCTTTAAGCTTATTCTCTGCTTCTTTTTTATTTTTAGTGGATGATATAAAGTTGTGGATAGTGGAGGAGTTTTTTATAAAGGATACAGCGGTACTGTGACAAATAATTAAATTCTTTCGTTGCCTCTTTGTTGAAGTCGTCTTTAAGCTTAAACAGAAAATTGAACTTGTTTATTCGTTTTACCCGGACACCTAGAGGACATTCGGGTCTGGAATTGCATAACAACAGGTGCTTCCAAAGTGCTGGAATCCAAAGAGAATCTTTTTAAACCGTTGTCGGGTTCTTCCTTCTCACAGGTGAGAACAAGATCCATTTCATCCCTGGCATGATCGGGCCCTTTCTCGGCGTAACGCTGGTTCCTCAAGCGGAAGTGCGCAACATCATGATACCCATCTTCCATGACATGATGGACTGGGAGCAGCGCAAGAATGGCAACTTCAAGCAGGCCAGTCTTCTCCAAAGCTCCGTGCAACCCTCTGCACATCACCCCCGTGGCAGCCGGCCGACCCCGTTGGTGGCAGCGCCCCCTGTCGGCCATCCCCTTGACACTGCTTTTCTCTTTTCTTACACCACTCCAGGTGGAGGCAGAGCTCATCGACAAGCTGGACAGCCTGGTGTCCGAGGGCAAGGGGGACGAGAACTACCGCGAGCTCTTCGGCCTGCTGTAAGCACACCCCCTCAACCCGGCACCCCCCACCGCAGACGCACACTTTCTGCACCCCCCCCCCTTCTCTCCTGCCCGTTTCCGAAGGGTGGTGTGAGTGTTAACCTGTCCCCAGCTCTCTCTGGATGGTAACCCTCTTGTCTTTGCTTTGCTCTCTGCTACCACGGCATTAGAACTCAGCTCTTTGGCCCTTACCCCAGGTAAGATAACACATTTCTACTGATCAAGCCTGTACTAATACCAGCGATGATCCTGCCCCACCGTGTGTATTGGCATGCATTCTGGGTGTGTTCTGCTATCCGCCCCCTCAGAATTGCGCTGACATGATTTCCCTCCGGTCTGCCACCAGCCTCCTTGAGAAGATCGAGCAGGAGACCTGGCGCGAGACGGGGGTCTCCTTTGTCACCTCGGTCACCCGTCTCATGGAACGTCTGCTGGACTACAGGTGCGTAAGGCAGACGAGAGGGAGGAGGGCCACACTCTCCTGATGCTTATCTGTACTGATGTAAGGCCCGTGGAACACATAGGATGTATAAAACAAAAAAAGTTCAAGTTTTTGCTTCTCTTACCAGGGACTGCATGAAGGGAGATGAGACAGAAAACAAGAAGATTGGCTGCACTGTAAACCTTCTCGTAAGTTGAAGGACCTCTCTTGACGTTTATAAACACAACTTCTGAGGCGGTATACATTGACTTTCCATTGATCTGCAGGTTGGTGTTGGACTGAACCATAGTAGGTCTGTCTGCTGTGTCTGACAGTGCTTCCCGGTGTCTGATTAGAGCCCAGTTGATCTGCGTCTGCTGTCTCTTATAGAACTTCTACAAGTCGGAGATAAATAAAGAGGAGATGTACATTCGCTACATTCACAAGCTGTGTGACATGCACCTGCAGGCAGAGAACTATACAGGTAGGACCGGCCTTTGTGAGGACACTTAGCAGCTGTCCTGCTCACAAAGCCCCGGGCAATCTTGTATCTTTTCCTTTTTTCCCTCTTCAAAACCACCCGAATCTGCAGAAGCAGCATTCACACTCCTGCTGTACTGGGAACTGCTCCACTGGGAGGACCGACCGCTCAGGGAGTTCTTGCACTATCCCGCCCAGAGCGAGTGGCACCGCAAGGAGGGTCTTTGCCGCAAGGTCATCCACTACTTCAACAAAGGGAAGGTAATGAACACACACGTGGGCATCTGTGAAGGGATGCCCAAATTTGTACAGTAGATGAGCCAAGATGGGCAGTTGTGGGACCAAGTGTAGATGCTTCAAGTAATGGATCTAGAAGCAAATTCCCCTCCAGAAAATTTATTTTTTATTGACATGGTAGCAGTTTTACTGAGAGATTAAATTTATGATCTGCTTTTGCATTTATATACTGTGCTTTCATGCCAATACAAAACATGGAGATTAACTGGAGTTGTATAATTTGCACATTCGGGAACAGTTTCAGATTGTTCCCTCAGTACGACTTGCCTAACTCGCTTTCTTGCAGTGTTGGGAATATGGAATCCCCTTGTGCCGGGAGTTAGCTTTCCAGTACGAAACACTCTACGATTATCAGAGTCTCAGCTGGATACGGGTAAGTGACAGCTCTGCCGGGGGCTATCGTTTTTCTTGTGTGTTTTCAGCGAGAGTGAACGACACGTCGATGGAGACCAGGGGTCCTCAACTAGCTTCCCCTAGGGCCAAATTTTATCACAAAGCCAAGGTCCCCTGGCGATAAAATTTGCTGACTGGTCCCCTCTGGTGTAGACTATGTAAATTTATAGCTGGGCTTTGTTCCTACACATCTGTTCCTTCCTTTGTTCATTATATCATTTATCTCCATGAAACACAAGTCAGAAACTTTCTTTTAACAACTGTGCTCTTAAGCATATTTGTCCATTCTCATTGGTAGAAAATGGAAGCAGCCTATTATGACAACATCATGGAGCAGCAACGGCTCGAACCCGAGTTCTTCAGAGTGGGGTTTTATGGCAGAAAATTTCCTTTTTTCCTCAGGGTGAGTTAGATCGCTTTTACAAAGTCGCATACATGTTGTACATGAAACGTTTATTTGCTAATTTTTTGCTTCCTTTAATTGTTCTCATAGAACAAGGAGTTTGTTTGTAGGGGACATGATTATGAGAGGCTTGAAGCATTCCAGCAGAGGATGCTGGGAGAATTCCCACAAGCTATTGCCATGCAGCATCCCAACCAACCAGACGAGTCCATTTTACAGAGTGACGCCCAATGTATCCATAAATGTTAAAGAACATGCTCTCTTGTAATGAGCACTTTGTTTACATGTATGTATCATTCTGGTGCAATGTGTCACTGTTCTCATTGTGACACTCATGACCTATTCTCAGTATTATCAAGGAATTGCCAAACAACCAACCTGGGGGTTGGACTCCCCACAAGTATTTTTTAATAGCTCATCCGTTTTCTGAAAGAAATAAAAGTTGTTAAAAATGTATTTTTGAATTTTGCTGAGTTGGCATCATTAATCACAGTAAGACACGAATCAGGTCAGTGTGAAGTTGATGTTCTCATAGTATCTACCACGTGCGATGGCATTTCCTTGACAAGCTGCCCTGCAGACCTCCAAATCTACGCTGTCACGCCAGTGCCTGAGAGTGCGGATGTCCTCCAGCTGGACCGTGTGCCGGACCGCATCAAGAGCTTCTACCGGGTCAACAACGTGCGGCGCTTCCGATACGACCGGCCCTTCCATAAGGGCCCTAAAGACAGGGAGAATGAGTTCAAGGTCAACCAAGATTCACCTTTTTCCACATTATGTGCTGTTTTTGGCAAGATGCTTAACCCTAAGGCTTTTGAGGATGAAGGGGAACCATGCTTTAGGCTACTGTCTCCATGTTGTGCAGTTCATTACATTTTTAATTAGGAATTGAGGCCTACAGAGTTTGAGAGCTGTCAGACTAGATAGGAAAAGTCTTGGGGTGGGGGATCAGTGTCTGGTTCTTACCTAGTTTGCTCCTCTTTTGCGTGTCCAGAGCCTTTGGATTGAAAGGACCACCCTGATTCTAACACACCCTCTGCCCGGCATCTCTCGCTGGTTTGAGGTGGAGAAGCGAGAGCTGGTGAGTAGACGGATCCAAGATCACACACATAACGGTCTGACGGCTTTATCCGGGTGAGCTCAGGGTGACCCCGCCCATTTTCACCAAGCTGCTGACAGCCATGCCTGCTATGTGTCTGTGGCAGGTGGAGGTGAGTCCCCTGGAGAATGCGATATACGTGGTGGAGAACAAGAACCAGGAGCTCCGTACGCTGATCACACAGTACCAACACAAGCAGCTCCACGGCAACGTCAACTTGCTCAGCATGTGTCTGAACGGGGTCATCGATGCAGCCGTCAACGGGGGCGTTGCCAGGTACCAAGAGGTAGGCGGCATCCTCTAATTCTTCTAAAAACATGAGTGCCCCGGAGAGCTGTATAAGAAGCCACAGGAAGTGACTTTATATTGGTCTATTGTATATCGGTCTAGGCGTTTTTCGATAAGGAGTACATTAGCAGTCATCCAGAGGACACCGAGAAGATCGGGCAGCTCAAAGACCTCATGCAGGAGCAGGTGAGGCTCGTTCTTCTGGTAACGTGGGAGTCGTACAGTGGAGTGACTGCTTTTGTCATCTGTGCTTCTTCATCCACATGTCTTTTTTCTTGCAGGTTCACATCTTGGGAGTGGGCCTGGCCGTCCATGAGAAGCTGGTGCACCCAGAAATGCGGCCTCTGCACAAGAAGCTGATAGATCAGTTCCAGATGATGAGGAGCAGCCTATATCATGTGAGGGGTGTTTCTCAACTCACAAAACTTGCTTCGCTATCATCCCAGCTCTTACACTTACACTCAGGTTGCAGTAATTTTGGAGGAGAAATGTATTCCAGTGTGGAGCAGCAAAGTGGATGGCACCCCATCCTGGGTTGTTCCTTGCCCACATCCCCCCCCCCCCTCCGCAAACCCTAAGTACTGTAGGATGAGCACTTACAAAAAATGGATGGTTGGATGGTATTAGAGTGCCAGGGTCTTTAGCCTAAAAAAAGTATGCATTAAAAACAGTCCTAGCCGCCAGTATTGAGGTCACACCGTGTTGTGACGTCCAATGAATCAGCCACTGGGACAGTCTCAATATTCAGAGCAGTGTTTCTACGTGATCCTGCAGGGGCTTCCCGGATTGGACAAGCTGAGCCCGGCCTACTCTGGTAACAGCGCCCCGAGGGGCTTCCTGGCACCCCACAGCCCCATGAGTCCCGAGAGCCTGAAGATGATGCACAGACACAGGTGAGTGAGACCATGGAGCTGGAAGAGGTCACGCACTGAAAAGCAAGCATGGCCAGTTTGGGGAATGAAGGCGTCAAGCAGAGTGAAACACACCTGGCTGCAAAGACAACAGGCAGGGCATCCCCAATGGCATGAGAAGATCTTAGCAATTCGCCTCAAAATTCTACTACCCGATGAAGTATACATGCCACAGAAATAGTACAAAAATGGTCACTATTCTGCACATGCAATTATGTGCAGTAACCTGCTATAATAGTCACTTCTCACTTCTGCACTTTATGATATTGTTACATAGTCTACCTCAATATTTGCTTACATTTTATAAGTAATTTATTACTTTATATATTACGTACATTTGTTTGTTTTATTTACTTCATATTTGTATCGCATCAGCTTTGGACCAATATAATTTTATTGTGTGTATAACACAATGACAATAAAACCATAGAATCTTGAATCAGTAGCTTAAAAACGAAGGGAGCTCAAACTACTGCATGTTATAAAAAACAATGGTATATTGGCTGAATGACTGAGGGGCATATTAAAGTCAGCTGGTAATTAACATGCAGTTGTAGCCTGTTACACACATGCAAAGGACACTGACTGGATACAGGACAATGGCTGCCTGGGTTCAGACATTAATGAAATGAAAACAGGTGTGATGTCATGGTGAAAATGCACATTCCCACTTCCCATTGGAGCGGAAAACCTCTCTGTCTCTGAAGTCCTGCTCTGCTTTCACTGATGCACATTTGCTTCAATCCTCCACCTTTCTTTCTGGGTTTTGCTTACGTGCCCCCGTCTTGTCTTGGGCGCCCCCCCCCCCCCCCCC
>JAODKF010000138.1:3802971-3813716 GCA_026779585.1 Mormyrus proboscirostris
TGTATTGTGCACAAAAGATCTGGCTAGCCAGTATGTTCCAGTAATAAAATTGCTTGTTAAGACTATGACTAAACATTCAGCCCCATACAATAAACTCTTTTAGTTATTTATAACTATGAACATACCAAGATTTGTTTGGTGTTTTCATACTTCTATGTACTAGACCAGTATTTCCCAACCCAGTCCACAGCGAACCCCGGACAGTCCATGTTTTTGCTTTCTTTCTGCTCCCAGCGCTCCTTACCAGGTATTTAGTGTTCCTGATTGGCTGGGAGCTGGGAGGGAGCAAAAACGTGGACTGTGTGGGATCACCAAGGATTGGGTTGGGAAACACTGTATTAGGTCATTATGATATGAAAACATGTATGCTTCTGTATTTCACAGTAAAAGTGTCATGAACACATTGAACTTGCCCAGCTTAACACCTTCAGGAACATAAATGTAGCTGTAGCACCAACATCTTCTCAATTCACATCTTTAAGACTTGCACTTAACGAGGACCTACTGATGCAATCCGTCTCGCTTTTGTTCCCATGATGCTGCTGCTTCGTCACCCGCGCAGTCGCCTCTGCACCCCATTCCTGCCTCCCCCACCAGCCCACAGTCCGGCCTGGATGGCAGTAACTCCACACTATCGGGCAGCGCCAGCAGTGGCGTGTCCTCCCTGAGCGAGAGCAACTTCGGCCAGTCCTCCGAGCAGCCTGCCCGCACAGACACCCTGGACTCCATGCCCAGCCAGGCTTGGACCACAGATGAGGACGTGGAGTCATCCTACATCCCCGTCCGCTACAGCGTGTCCGAGCCCGACGTCCTCGACTCCGTTAAACCACCATGTCGCAGCCACTCCGCCCCCGGGGGAGTCATCCCCGCTGCCCAGGAAGGCCATACACACCATCACATCCATGCCCACGCCCACTACCACCACGAGCCGCCCCCGGCCCTGCCACCCAAGCCATACCTGAGGGAGGGCTGCATCCCTGAGGAGGACCTCCGCCCGATGGCACGGCCCATCCCCATGCCACGCAAGATCTCCCAGCCACTTCTCACCAACAAGGAGGAGCAAGCCAAGGTGGCGTGGGAGCACGGCATCAGTGAGGAGTAGGGTGGCCAGAACAGAGGGCATCTCTTTGTGGCCAGGGGTTCTGGATGAAGATCCAGGAAACGGATGAGCACAAAGTCATAAATGGAGAGGGGGTGAGGGTGGGTTTCATTCCAGTCCTCCAGCTTGGAATCTCGAGACTGCCCACCAACATTCCAATTGTACGGAAACACAAAGAGATCTTAAAAAAAATGTCCGCGTTCTCACAGGCGGCAAATCCGAAAGGCCGCCGTCGCCACATTTCCATCGGATCCATTTGCGCGTGGAACAGTAACTCCTGTAGTGAACATCCCGGGAACACTGTATTCAACACTGGTCATTGGTTTACTCTTAGCTTGTGTTAGTAATGGATCTGGATCTCCATTAGGAAACTCAAAATGTTGTGTTTTTCCATTGTGATCAATGGGTACTTCAGCCATTAGCTAAAACCCAAGCATAGCATCATTTCACAATTCAGAGTCGAGGTGTTTGAATGTCATTCTTTTGTGACACCTCTGGTTCTGTAAGAGTATTTCATTCTGTGAACTGTTAAATATCAAGGCTAGTGTTTTTGCCATACTCAATGCACAAACAGCCTGCATTTCAAACAGAACGGTCTACCATAAATCTGCTTCAGAATATATATAGTAAGCACTTAGTTATTTATTGTCCATGCATATAATTTAAAAAGATTTATTAAATTAAAAAAAATCCTTTCAAGATACAAACATCACAAATACCAAGTAATACTTAGAAAACTATTGCCTAGATCATCTCTAACTTTGTAATATTAGTTACATGTTACACTTGTAATCTAAATTTAGAAGCTACATGGAAATTATTTAAATTACTACAGAACCATTAACAATTTACAAAGCTATACATTTCCATCAAGCAACTGAGACAATCAAACCAGTTGTTTTAAAGTATCTAAGCTACACATAAAACAAGATCTCGCAATTCCGTAAGAGGCTTTATCATGTCGCATTCACCCTCCTACCAAACATGTTATAGTCCAATTAAATAACATTTAAATAATATGAAAAGGGATGGCTAACTCAAAAGCTTTTTAAAGATGTCACTTTACAGTTTGGCTGAGTTTTATTTTGGGAATTTGAATTATTTTTCATTTAGCTGGTAAGAAATAAAATATATATTTTTTAAAAAAATAAATCTAGTCCTCCGCAATTTATTATAGAAATAGATATATCGTATATTAATAAATCCCTATGTCATAGATTGAGGAGGACGGTGGTTCTCTGTATGAAATATATGCAAGACAGGGCTGAATGTGCCCTTTAGCTGCTTGATGAAGTGCACTGGAATTCGGGGGGGAGATATTTTCTGAAGGTTATTATTTAAATGAAAAAATAACTAACTACTGTATATGTCATTTTTCTAACTTTTTTTTCAATTTCAACTTTTTGTACAATTACTATGTGCGCATGTTCCTCTCCTAGTGCAGAAATAAGTTATATTGCTCAGACACCGCCCCCTTCCAGATCACATGACTTCACCAGACCAATGGCAGGTGGCAGCTGAGCCAGGGCGGAGACGAACTGTCATGGACCTCTTGTTTTTAAGTAGTTGTTGCTGTTTGTTACACGATTCCTCTTCTCTGAATATCGATACATGGTTAGCTCTGCGGGCTGACGTCGGCACCCCGTGCCCCGCTTCGGCAACCCACCTGTGAATTCGCTTTACAAGTGCTCCGTGATGCCTGTAAGCTACGTCCGTGGACGCTCAGACTCTCTTCGTCTCGCTTCCATGAGCTCTTGGTACTGCTGACACGTGTCGTGAACGTGGCTCTGCAAACTCTGCTAATGGATAACACAGCTGATAACAGGAGGGGGGTCCTTCTGCCCCGTGCGTGAAGCTGTTCGGCTCGGGTCTCACCGCGTAGTTACATATGAGCTCGACGTCTGTGTAAATATCTCTTCTTCTGTTCTATATAATGCACCACACGCGACCTTGTTTGTCTTATCCGATTGTGAGTTGCTTATTTATTGGCGATGGATGAGAAGCCCTTGGTTGGCATTTAGAGTGGCAGCAGCTTTTCAGTTCTTGGTCAGGGGCATTATTTAGAAATGGAGTGGTGAGAAATGTCAATGGTTTTGGTTTGGAAGAGTCCAGCAACCTCCCCTGATGCCTTTCAAAAGCTGTTTACTGGGGGGTTTAAAATACTTTGGCATTGCCATAAAATGCTCATGAATAAAACTGCCTTTACCTTTTTGCCCCCTTTGCTATATCTGCAACCACAGTGCTTGACTGGAGTAGGGATGGTACTTAAACTGTACGCGTGCCTCTGGGTAAGATAATTGGTACAACACGTCCATGCCATAAAGATGCGCTGTTTTTTTTTTTTTAATTACTTATGAGAGGTGTAACGAGGTTTATTTTCTTCAGGTGTCCTTCAGCACTAAAATGCTGCAAGCTAACACTGAGCACGTGATATGCATACATTTCATATACATTGTATCTAATCGATTACTGTACTTGAAGATTGTCTTTTCCACTGAACAGCAGCTGTACAGTCTTTGCTACAGCAAATTTTCTTTTAGTTTTCTTCGGAAAACTGGGAAAGCACCTGGCATCATTTCTGTAATAAACAAATTTCTCTAAGTAGACTTAAGTATAATTTGGCCATAACTTGAGCTAACCAGGGGAGACAACTCCAAAATCTGCATTAATGGTTTTTTTTTTTTTTTTTTTTTTTTAGTTTTTGATTCAATATATGCAATTTTCACTGCTATAAGTGACCATAGGTCCAAACAATCACAACATTTTAGGCGGTTTAGTTTCAAAAATGTGTCACTGACGCAGCACTTAATTTAATCACACAATGCCACTTGCAGTAAGGTTTCTGTTTCTCATTCATCCTAAAATACTTTATATGCCTGTAGGTACTAATTACTATTGTGGCCTTTTGACTTGCTCTGTCATACAGATATGTGACAAAATGTAGTAAGGGATGAGTTACTATGAAAAGGGCATGATTTCCTTCACAACTATGGATTATAAAATGTGTCTATGACAACAAAATGTTAAACATCAGGGAAGTATTACACTCTACAGATGAAAGATTTATGGAGAATATTTTGACTGATATATTGGCTAAATGCAAAATTACAGATCTGGATTTGTTTTAAATGAAGCTTAATTTAAAGGAAAAAAAGATTTTACACACGCTACATTCTGTATGCAAAGAGTGAGGTTATGAGAAAGTCATTTTGATTTTCATATGCGTCCTCATGTTTTTGTTGACTAAAGGTGGAAAAGCCATTGTATTGACAAGGAACACTGACAGCTTTGACTTCTTTGACTTTAATTTTGATTTGTGTAATTGTATAAGGTTAGACAGAACTTTTACTGCCTAGTCTGGATGAACTGTAACTTTGTACAGATTAATGACGAAGGAAAATAGGTTAAGATGTGAATCAGGTTTTCCAATAATATAGCAAACATTTTCTTGAACTACTGACTATATTTATAGATCTATTATTATTAGTGGTAACAAGACAATGTGTCTGTAAGTTTACATTTTTTAATTGAAGAGAATGGAAGCATGTTTGAGAATAGGTGGTTGGAGAAGGTATTTACAGGTCGGGTGTTGAGTGCGACAGAATTTTAAACTTGAGATTCATAAGGGTAGGTGTGTGGTTTAAACGGAAGCAGTTGTATTTTTTAGATGCCATTATAAGACTAGATTACCAGAGTATTGTGGGAAATGGGATACCTTTCTGAGTACCACTGCAGTTGCTAAAACCATTCAGTCTGGCTTCATTTTGTGTAAATAATCCTTCCAAAATCTGTCTATTTATAAGGTTTAAGAAGGGAAACCCATGTATAGACTGTGATTAATTGTCTGCATTGTACTTTATGATGTAAATGTGTTTTAAAAAACGGTGACACTTTCAAACGCCTCCCGTTACTGTTATTTTGTGTATTTTGCGTTAAAGACAAATATGGTGGAGAAGCTGAAAACACACAAAAAAAATCTTTGTATACGCATTCTGAAAGGTACTTTCTTGTATATATTGTGTTAGCATGAATAAACTGTGATGTGGATTTTAGATGTAAATACACACATTTTTTTCCTACTCACTTAACCGCGTTGATGTGGAATTCATTAATAATGCCTAACATTAAAAATTATGTTTTACCGACTCATTTGTGCCACTGTGTATTCTTGGAATTTGTTTATTGTTATCTGGCTATAGAATTTAATTAAATTTTACAGGATAAAAAGTACCAAAAAACACAATTGGCATATTGATCAACTATTGTGCTTCCTGTTATCTAGTGTGCAGGAATGAACATTAAATTACTTTCACTTGTCACAATTATTAAACAATGGGTATTTTTTCGTAATTACATTACAAATGCATTTATCAAAACTTTAAATGGGATAAAGCCTCTATTTTGTAATATACAAATGGGAATGCAATTTAAAAAAGAGTAATTATTTAAACAGCGAAAAATGAATAGATTATATTGGATACAATCTATTCGAAGGCTAGTATCATACACTACAGTTGATAAAACTTTTTAATTTGGTTATGGACTGTCTTTATTGTTACTTAGAAAACGCAACCCAGCAAACTAGACCATTTGCTAGCACAACTTTACAGTATATGGACGAAAGTTTTGGTACACAAGTTCTTAATCGTAGAATTTAGATGTTTCATTCAGACCCATTGCCACAGGTGCATGAAATCAAGCACCTAGCCATGCAGTCAGGTTTAAAAACATTTGTGAAAGAACTGGTCATTCTGATGAGCTCAGTGAATTCAAGCATTGCAATAAGTCAGTTTGTGAAATTTCTTCTGTGCTAGATATTCCATGGTCAATTGTAGGTTGGTATTATCGCAGAGTTTGGTGAAGGAGGGATAAGGGTATGAGGTGGTTTTCCTGTGAAGGAAACTCTTAATGTTTCAGCATACTAAGACATTTTAGTCACTTCTATACTTCTAGCGTTTTTGGAACAGTTTGGGGAAGGTCATTTTCTGTTCCAGCATGACTGTGACCCATCGGTCGGGTCCATAAAGGTCCATAAAGACATGGTGAGTCTGGTGTGTGGAGAAACTGGCCGCACAGAGCACTGACCTCAACTCCATCTAACACCTTTGGGATGAGCTAGAACATAGGCTGTGAGCCAGGTCTTCAGTACCTCACCTCACAAATGCTCTTCTTGATTAATTGGCAAAAAACTCCCACAGATGCGCTCCAAAATCTTGTAGAAAGCCTTCCCAGAAGAGTGGCAGCTAGTACAGCTGCAAAAGGGTGACCAACACAAGAGTGGCAGCTAGTACAGCTGCAAAAGGGTGACCGACACCATGTTGATGCTCAGTGGCTTTGCTAGAGATTTTGGGCCCCATGAAGGGATATCATATTGGGCCCCGCAGTCCAGAGCAATCCAGTTATTTTCCAATTTTTCTAGGCCCCCTGTCACTCAAGGGCCCTTGGAATCGTTCTAACGTTCCCCCGCCTTACAGTGCCCCTGTTCATTCCTAAGGGTTTAGAATGGGATGCCATAAAAGTTCCTGTAGGTGAAACGGCCAGGTGTCCCAATACTTTTGCCCATATAGTATATTCGGCATTTACAAACTGTACCAAGTCAAATTATAAGGCTTTGAGCAAATTTGTTAATGGATGTTGAATACATTTGGATTTACCACACTCTGGGGCATCCCAAATCCTCATCATCTCTCTGTATTCTTTCTTACGCAGATGGGAACCTTTTTTCATTTTCCGCGATTACAGTACATTAATTTACTTTCTTCATTCTATCATGGTTGCTAATAAAATATGTCTACGCATATGATGCATAATATTGCTGTGATTTTTCTCTAGAGGAATTCTGTCTGCCATTCTGTTCGTAGAAGATGCCGTAATGATTTTCTGACTTGCCTGAAACTGAACGGCGATGCGTTTCTCATGCGTCTATCAAGAAGGGGTGGAGTTCAGATCAGTGAGCCGCGCTAGGCGCACGTCATCGATCCTAAAATCGTGTCTTGATTTAACCAATTAAAGGGCGCCAACTGGACTCTGGCCCTGTAATAAACTAAATTCGTCCAATGGGCGTTCTGTTTCTGCTGTCTCTCAAATAATGAGCAAATGGGATTGCGATGAATAAAAGTCCTTCCCCGTTCACCAGCGAATCGGAATGTTACTGGGAGGCGCTCGAGACCGGAAGCTGTTGTTCAATCGAAACAGCTTGCGCTACTTTCTCATATACCGGTGTCGTACCGGGTGCGCTCGGGTGAGAAATAAGTGAATAAATAAGCCAAATATTTTTTATACCCAAAACTATAATATTATAGCTAGAAGTAGATTTAAAATGTTGCGTTTAAGTGGCTTTTCTGTTGCTTTAGCTCTTGTACTTGTACCGAGCGGCAGTGATGCTTTGAAAGAGGGGGAATGTGAAGGTGAGTTTTTTTTTCCCCCTTAATTGCTGAACGTTAACCTAAACTATTAACTAAATTAAACTGTTAGTTGCTGACATAGGGGGGTTAATCAAAGGTATATTTAAGAATCACCGAATACTTTGGGGGAGTCACACCGGCTTCTCGGTAATCGTGCATTTGTATAGGTAGCGTATCGCAATGATTTATTTCGTGACTGAATAAAATTATATCAGTTAAATGGTCGTGCGTGGTAAATTTTGTCAATAATAACTTGTGAAATTGCCGACTTTAGGGACATCGTGCCAAGCAGTTCTGCCATTAGCATGCTATTTTGCTAGCTACCCAAGTAAGCGATGTGATGACATGTGTGGTAGTTCTGTCTTGGAGTGACACCCATGTATAGATGTATATAGAATGCGCCAGCTAGGGGAAACGAGTGTGTATATTATTCCTACATCAGTTATACATTTTTTCTCTGCATTTATAGTCCATACAATTATTCTATAGGTCTTAATCAAAACTACGTATGAATTTGAGTTAAAGTTAGGTTGCCCAGTAGTTTCCTTCTTAAAGTTTGTATCCACTTCTACAATTAAACATTTTAACAGAGGACAACCCAAAGTAATGTTTTTCTTTTACTATTCCAGTGTGTGTGAACTTCCTGAGCAGGTTTTATCAATCTTTGAAAGACAGCGATGTTAAGTTTAACAGTGAAGCCATAGAGAACGCCTTGATCAAGACTTGCAATGATGCCAAGGGGAAGGAGAACCGACTGGTGAGTCTTTCAGATGGGAATGCGGTGACACGGGCACCTCGGAGGTGTCATTGGTTAAAACTCGTCAGCTGCTATGTCTTTTCAGTGTTATTACATTGGAGCAACAAATGACGCGGCAACCAAAATCACGAATGAAGTCTCCAAGCCATTAAGCTATCATGTGCCCGTGGAGAAAATTTGTGAAAAGTTGAAGAAAAAGGACAGTCAGATATGTGAACTGAAATATGGTGAGTAAACTGAGAACCTCCTGTCTGTGATATGCATATAATTAGGTTCTAATTATGCCAGTGTGTCTGAATTATAGAATAGTTGGTTATATTTAAGTAAACAAAAGTCATTTAATGAATCAAATTTATACACAATACATTAACTGGTAGCTATTCTATGTTTTGCTCCTATGTATCTATCCATGGAACAGGAGCCTGTGTTAATTTAATAAAAACATGACTTGTATGTTCATTTTATCATACATTCTTATCATGCTGTTCATTATTATAAATAGCCTGCATACTAGGGCTCATTGTATATATGCTTAATATAATGGCTATTTGCTGTATTTCCTCAGTTTGCTTGTGCGTGTAAGGGTTAACACCACCTAAGAGAAACTTTACTGTTGACAGACAAACAAGTGGACCTGACCTCAGTGGATCTAAAGAAGCTGAAGGTGAAGGACTTGAAGAAGATCCTGGAAGAGTGGGGTGAGGCATGCAAAGGCTGCGTGGAGAAGTCAGACTTCATCCGCAAGATCAATGAACTGATGCCCAAGTACGCACCCAGTGCGGCAAAAGCACGGACAGACTTGTAATGACTGCTCTGAAAGAGGGAGGGGGGCAGAGGCTTCAAGGGTGGGGAGAGGGTAACCTTTTTTCCAATGTGTGCTATGTGGACCACCCAATAGAATGGGATAGATTTTTTTTATATATATATGTATAATCATTCACTTCAAACCAAGAAGAGAGAAGATGAATTCATGAAAAGTGAGCTCATTCTTCATTTATCCTGTTTATGAATGCATACAATGTTATGAAAATTGGCAGAGTTTTTCATTAAAAATGGGAAAAGATTGTTGTTTGAAGCTATGATCATATTGATATGACTTCCTGTTTCCTGAGTTATATCAGACTACCAGTGATTGCTGCATTGGAGGTGAGATTTTGCTAGTTCAAGACACTGCTTGTGATCTTAAACATTGCAAAAGTGTTACAGCTTGCATGGCAACAAATTGAAACAATCTTGAGTATATTTTATGAATAAGGCCGGGCTTAATTCTTATTCATATTTAGATGCTTTTGTTTACAACAGATTATTTTATAAAGCAGTGAGATGAACTGGATGGTGGATTATTTATGATGCTCTGACAAATTTTTACAATGTATTTTAAAATAAGATTACAGTACCACCTTGCCACTGCAACATTGTCTTCGATATTTAATTTTGTGTGCGTCTGTTGTGAAAGCAGGGGCTCCAGTTTATGGTTAATTATCTTCATTAAAGCAACATTTGTATGAAATTTTGACATCTCACATATCCTATTCTCACATTGAGCTGGGATCGCGAGTCAAACATTAGATTGGTGCTAATAAAATGCCCCAGTTCAACTTTGCACAATAGGCACAATGTGCATGTACCTTGGGATGGTGTTTAATACTTTGAAACTGCTTTATATGCTGAAATGGTCACGTTTTTAGGTGGTGAACCTGCTGTACACTATTGCAGTCCTTGTAATGAGTCCCTCATGCCCATACTGGCAGAAATAGAAATGCCTTGATTCTTGTCCAAGTGCTGAGTCGTCATAAATGATCCATTTAGTTTCAGGATTACCTGGCATCATGATTCTTAAGTTATTTAAATGCTGGTGGTATTCTGATCAACTATTTAATAAGGTTTGTTCGGGCTGTTGAATTATTAACTTGCACAGAGCACCTAGGGGTAGAATGGGTCTTGTTGGGTAGCACCATTGCCTGGGGTTTGAGTTCCACCTCTGTTCTGCGTGACATACAGTTAGGCTAATTGGTGTCTTTTGATTGCCTATAATGGGAAGCTGATAGTTGGCCTTCAAATTATATAAAAGGATACATTTAAGTTATTAATAATTGATAATTTGTCAATTCATGTATGTTGAAAATATGCATCCAGGATTCGAGAACCACTGAAACACCAGTATGACTGACTGATTTTGAACTTAAATCAGTGTAATGCATTTTCATTGGTTATCATTTTTTTTTTTAGAAATCATATACCGCACCTGGGAAAAAGTCTGTAGAAAATACAAAAAAAGGTTTGTAAGGAATGTCTGTCCCACTCAAAACATTTCTACGGTTTAAGTTCCCTGTCAGCCTTAGGTGTGACGTTATTTGTCTCATTTCAAATCTCTCATTTTTCTTAAAGCACTCTGAACTATTGTGTAAACTTATTTTTCAGTTTTTATTGGTATTTTTAAACTCAACGATTACAGACGTAGCGAAGTCTGAGTACTTAAATCATT
>JAODKF010000138.1:3817871-3828703 GCA_026779585.1 Mormyrus proboscirostris
GTGTTTGTGAGTGATTAATTGCTGAATTGGCCGCGTGCCTCTTGATGGTTGGCCAACGTTAGCCGCATATGTTGTGAGGGTGTGGCCCCGTCTCTGCGTGGCCCCCGTTTCCCCCCCTTTTTCTCCTTTTTTTTTTTTTTTTTTTAAAATAAGGTTTTCCGTTCTCTACTCCACAATTTGATGTTTCCTCCGGCTGTTTTCCATGCTGTCCCATTGCCAGTTAAATAGCCAACCCACTGAGGAAGATCGGAAGCTGTCAGAGAAGCTGAGGGCCCGTGCTGGCCTTTCTGCATCAGGACTGAAGACGTGAAGTTTCTCCGGCGTGATCCCTGCCGTAGTTGCTGCCAGCTGGCGCTCTCATCATTTGCCAAGGGTTTTCGTAAAATCCGCCGTCCCCATATGCGTATTGCACAATACAGAGACTGCGTCCTTGTTAACAACTGAATAATGTTACGTTTGACATTTAGAAGAAATAAAAGGTATCTTACGCTCTGTTTTTATATTTCAATTAGGCTTTTCTTTTGTATTTTAACTGTATGCTGTATGAAACTCAGTAAACATTTTAATGTTCCCATTTTTAATCCTTTTGCTGTTTTGTCTCTTTTTCCTCCAGGTATTATTATTAAACTTGGTGTAGTCACATAATGGGAGTTAGTGAAAGAATGTGAGGTTTTAATAGGCAAAGAGCAATAGGTCTGTCTCCATAGTTACCTGTTAGGATTCAGGTTGTAGTATCCAGGCAACTAGACCTAGCTGCTGTTGGTTACTGTAAAGAGACTTGGAGATGCTGTGTCTCTTAGGGCTTTGTTTTGGCTGAGTCGCGGCCACTAGATGGCACTGTAAGGCACGTTTTCTGTTTCGTTGTATTTCCCAGTGACTGCACGGAGGTTGTCACCGGTCGGTACCTGTGTGGTAGAATTATGGTAAAATTGTGAGGGCTATTGTTCCAGAAAGCAATTTCTGGAAAGTTTAATTATCAGTAATTAGAATTGAATTTTGGGGTAGCCTTTTACAGAGCACTGTGTTACGTTTGGGGAGTCCGTCTTCTATAATCTCACATTCGGTTTGGGATACGCCAGGAGGCTGCAATGCTGGCGTTCCTTTTGTGCTTTTCCTGCATTCCTGCAGCGTGGCCACATGATTTACTTTCCTCAGTCTCTCGTCTGAGGAACAGGTGCTCTGGGGAGGGTTGGTGCCCTCTGTGACTAATTTGCCTTTAAGGACGCCACACTGGATGGGGACGATTATTCTTTGTGTTAGGGGGGGCGGGTGTTGTTCTGTGGATGTCAGGAATAAGTTCAGTGGGAGGGAAGTGTCCTACTGTGGTCTGAAATGCTTAATCCTTAATTTTTAAGCTGTTTGCGGTTGTATGTAATGTTTTATGATGATAAAGACTTAAAGTATATTAGCAATTCATCTAATGGTGTTTTTTTCATAGCTGAATGGAACAGGTTTGTATACCTTTATGGGAAGTGTTTATTTCTAACAAAATGCACCAAAACCTCCCCGAGACAGTGTAGAAATTATTGTGATTTATGTGATTTTTTTTTTTTTTTTTTTTTTTTTTTTTTTTTTTTAAGGAACACTTTTTAAAATAATTATAACTAAATGTAACGCCTTACCACATAATTAAAAAATTCTTTGTAGACATTTGTGGCTATGAGGTCAGTAATGGTACATATGAAATATTTTGGTTTTTAATAATGGTTTACCAGAAAGACACAAAGCTGAGTTCAGTAAATATGAGGTTCGGGAAAGGTTTGTCATGGAATCCTTTTCCTTCATTAGGAAATCTGGCCAATGGCATCTTTGACATGCAAATGAATATCAGCGTGGCAACTGGGAAATGACCCTTGATGACAGGTGGCCTGCCTCACTTCTGGCTGTTTTTTCTGGGCCTTTTTGGTAGATGCAGTGTTTTGTGAAAGTTCTCACAGGTATGAAATTGCCTCTCCTATAGCCGTAGGCGTGAAAGAAAGCCGTGGTTAAGCTCTGTTCACGTTCCAGCTGGCCGTACCGCTTGTCGTGCTTTGTTTAGTTCGCTATGGGGCGTTTCTTTAGCAGTAAATGTGTATGATGCCGTATCGGTTAAGGACACGGACTTTTGACCTGAAGGTGTCCACTTGATTTCCCAGGGGTGACCCTGCTCTGCTGTCCTTCAGCACGGGTACTTAACTGAATCATTTAAGGAGATGCCATTGGGTAACCAATTCAGCGAAACAGTGAGATAAATGCAGCATATATTACCTATGTAGCTGTTCCTCTGGAGAATGTTCACCACTCCCGAGTCATGTGATTTAATGCGTTATTTAAGTTTATGTGATTGGGCACTTTTTTTGGGATGGGGCCAGATTGTACATTTGTGAAAGAATCGCCATGATACCTTTAATGATCAGGGTCAGGTTTAAATTCTTAAGGAGAGTGCCCTCTTCTGGACAGGATCATATCTGCCAGGGGGGGAGAACAGGATCTGGTCTTATAATGAACGTTACCATGGTTCCTGCAGAGGTCACACAGATCTGCTTGAATCAACTGTAGTCGCGTGGTGGTGGAGCTGCTGGTAGCTAATTAAGGCTAGATGCTATTATTGGGGATGCAGGAGCTGAGCTTCCCTGTGATTGATGCAGTTTCCCCATCCGTAAGGTGCGACCGGCTGTCATTTCCAAGGAAATGGAGGAGAGTTACGGCGATGAAAGATTCATGCGGAATCATCAAGTCTTCGGTGGCATCCATTAGAGGAATGTAGAGGGAACCTACAGTAGATGGTGCATTAGGCCCAAGCGGCACGGTCCTGTGTCTTGAATAATCCTCCGTGAAATGGTGCGGAGGGATGAGTTTGAGGTCTGGATGCTGCGCTTCCTTGCATGACTGTTTTGGAAAGGCGGAGGCACCCACAGAGAGAAGAGTGTGGAAAATACCCCTGGCGCGGATTTATGGTGCGGATGACCCAACTCCATAGTGAGCCAGCAGATGTCGGTTGAGAGGGGAAGGCGGCACTGATGGCTGGAGTCGGCTTCCTCTCTCACTTCCCCCTGGGCTTTGCTCATCAGTTGGATTCTTCCAGTCTCAGCTAATGTTGAGCTTGGGGTATTTTCAAGGTACCGTAAAGGATGGACCCGATGCTTCATGATAAGGAGAATTCTTGGCTTCTTGCTCGGTTTTTGCGGAGTGTTGGAGCCGTTTTCATCTGATTGAAAAATGCCAATTATTTCCTAGGACGTGCAGAATTTTTGCAGAAAACAATGAAATAAACACAATTTTTAACTTCATTCCAAGTTCTAAATGAACTGTCCCTCAAAATAATGTGTGTACATTTCTCAGGAATAAAAATTCTGGACATAAACAAAATGAGAGCACCGTACAGTCCTGAAATTCACAGATACATGCTGCGAGGACCCTCATTTAGTTATTAAAATGATTTTTCTGTACTGCACATCTGGTTTGGCCTGAGAGGCGGAGTTGGCATTGCTGGTTTGAGCTTGGTATATTGTCATTGTCCTTGTCACACAGGGTAGCAAATAATTTTACTTTTCTGGTGAGCTGCAGAGTCTCACAAGTTGATTCGAATTCTTTGCAGAATTTGGGGAGAGGGTGAGACTCGATTTGGATATTATATTTTTATTTCTTGAATTTTTTATGATGGCCAGTGTGATGAATCCCTTTGCAAATGCTTGTCTTGTTAATTAAAACAGACATTAAGGAGCTGAAATATAAAATATAACTTTTCCCTGTGCTTTTCTAGAGGGAGTACAAAGGGACAAATGTGAAAAATCAGAATGTGTTTCAATTGTCATCCACCAAAAAGGAACAAAAAGTTCTATGGCTTTGAGTATCCCGCTTTATGTGAAAAAACTTGTCACTAGCCATATTTAATTCAACATAATATTACAGTCACGATTTTTCAAAACCTGGTTTCCCAGCAAAGCTGAGCTGTGTTTTTCTCTTAAGTAATCGTTTTTAACGGGTTGCTAATTTAAATTGAAATACTTGGGGAAAAAAATAAAGCGCTAACATTTTTGGACTGGACAGATTGAGTCAGTAATGGGAGGAATGTGCTTCCATCTACCAATTGTCCTTCTGCTTTGTGACAGCAAGGTTTGTGCATGCAGGTTAATCACGTGTTGAGCCAGATTGCCCTGTGCAGAACACACGATTGTGGTTTCATGTTTGTGCTGCTAATATAACTGTTGGTGTTCATTCTATGCAGCTATGAGACCTAAGCTCTGTTTCATAACCTTTGTTATTATGCTGTTTTTCATCATTATTAACTAAAAATGAATATTTTAATAATGTTTTTAGCACATATTCATTAACTATTCAATCTAACACTAAACACTACATGCGTACATAACTGCTGTATGTAGTGCAGAACAAGGTGCTTAATTATAATAACTTTTTATTTACAAGATAATTGTATAAATGAAATGAAATATGAGAATGAAATATAACAATCGCAAGCTAATCTGCATGAAATGAAAATAATTGCTAAACAAATAAAATGCAGAGATGCCTCTTCTGACCCATTATATACTCTTAGATGACGATACCTTGATACACATTCTTAATACCCCCATTTATAAATAGTCTTCTGAGGCGCATTTGATTAGTGTTTTTGAGGGTTCGTTTTTTTTTCTAAAGCTACTCATTATTAGCCGGCTGGCACTTTTCCTACTTTCAGAAATGTTTCCCTCCAGAGCCGTCAGCGGAAGCAGTTTGAAAGTCATTGATATTCATTATTAAAGCCGTCCATATAAAATGAACCGAAGAACCACTTTGATCTGGCGAGCTTTTCTTGTCTTTACGTATTCGTTTAATCTCTCATTGAATTGCAAAGCACACGGGTCTCTGCTACATGCTACCGCGCTTCCCTGGGTCATTCATGGCAGACAGCTAGCTTGTAATACCGGCGTGTCTTTAGAGTAAAATGGTAAAGCATGGCCTATGCCTTCCAGTGTATCCCGAGGCTTTGTTCCGTTTTTATTAGTCTCGAATTCCGAATAGTGTTTGTTGTTCATGCTAGACTGTGTAAGCACAGCACTGTTTGCCTCAGTTGCGGATTTAAAGTGAGCAGTCTTAACTTAGCCCCAGGTCTCCCGTTTCTGCATGTGACAACAGTGTGACAGAGTTCCATGGGCAGCCAGGAAAGTAGTGCTTAAAAATATGGAATCGTACCCTGAAGGTTTCCGGTTCAGGCCCCGGCGAGCGACATGATCACATTACCCTTGAGGAAGTTACATAATCTGAATTCTCTAGTAAAAAAATATCTGGCTGTATGAATATGTAATTAATGTGGGTCAATTTGCTCAAAAGCAGGTTCAGACAGTCCCTGGAGGAACTGGAGGTTAAGGGCCTGGCTCAATGACCCAATGGGGAAGTCTCTGCAATCCTAGGATTTGAGCCAGTAACCTTCTGATCACAGGGTTAGCATTCTAACCCAATGAGCCACACACCTTTCGCTACTTAAATTCTTATGATTTATATTTATTGCAGTGTGAGTCGGAGCTCCTGCCGTCGTGAACCTGTGCACTACTGTTCTTTGTATATCAGCAGCCTCTTCATCCCTTTTCAGCTTTGATGCCCGAAAGAATCTGTTTGTGTTTGGACAGCTGTTGGGGAGCACATTTATTCACAGCCCGCTTTCATCCAGAAGCCGCTGTCTTTGTCCCGCTCAGGTGCTGGGAAGGAGCCAGAGGAGCAGTGGGTCAGCTCTCAGGGCTGCTGCCGTGGGATCTGCCGTTAGAGCCAGCAGATGGACGCGTTCTGCACCTGACGCCTCAGCTCTCACACCCCAGTGCTCATCTGCATGATGACTGGGTAGCAAGACCCTTGACTTGGGCTTTAATTACTTGCTGATATGGCATCTTCAGGTGCTTCAATGAAGAAGCCATTTTGGGTTTAACTGCTGGTGTGAAGATGCTGCCAAATGTCCACAGTGGGGCCATTTTCTGACGTACGCCTGAAGTTTCACATCACCGACAAATACAACACATTTGAGCGCCTCGATCTGCATAATATGTATTTATTTATGGTAAAATGGAGAACGGAAAACAAGAAGATAGACATGACAAAAGTCACGTGGACACAAAATGGCAGAGTTTTGTATAAAAACGTATTTTAGGGAAATGAATTCTTTTGGCCTTCGCTGCAACAAAAGAGCATAAAATTCAAATGCAGATATTGAGAGACAAGCATATCTGTCATTACATATAACAATGACCTATGTGAAGTTTACATGAAGTACATGACTAGCTGTTGATCTTTTGGTTCGCAGACCAGAAGGTTTGTTTCACACCTGCGACTCACCTTTCCGTACTCGTCTGAACAGCCCTTACCGGATAGCCCCCTTTAGCTACCGATGTTGCATAATGCGGAATTACTGTGGAACCGCAGGCGCATGGTTTGCATAGACGTCAAATGAAGTTGTATGCATGCAAAATTCACTCGAGTTAAAAAGAGGAGGCATCTTGTGAAACGGCAGGGTGAGCTCAGCAGGGAAAAGTCAGCGCTCAGGGACAAATTTACAGTTTCGTGACGCTGCGGACGCTAACTCGCTTGAAATAAAAAGCTGTGAGCTTGGACAGAAGAGGGACCGATCGTAAGAAACGACGTCTCCCAGCAGATCATAATGCATGGCGTGCATTACTGAGGGGTTTTACCTGTGGTTTTGCTTGCATTGCCAGTTTCACTTTCTACATCATGAGACCCAGCACCCTCCAAATTCATTATCTTATCATTCGCATAGCTTGCCATTAAAATCTCCCACTTATGTGACCCCACTGTGTGTGTGTGTGTGTGTGTGTGTGTGTGGGTGCAACAAGTCAACATGCAGCGTTATTTTCGGGGTGTAGGGCCAGTTACCATGCATCGCCTTCATCGTTCTTCTAGAGGTTTCCCTCCGACGCCGCGCAGATTATTCCGCTTTTCCTATTTCCTAGCTACTTAAGTTAGAAATGAAAAAAGAACCTGACTTTAATTTCTTTTTCAGGGCTTTTAATTCTAATTACATTGCAGAGGTGGTAACACACTTTTCCTATTAAAAAAAATAATAATAAAATGTACTGTTAGGAAGCACTGAATCTGTAATTAGAGGCAAAGAAAATCTTTTGTTCTTTCATCATAATCCAGGGCGGGAAGGACAAGGTAATATTATGTGTATTTTACCTGGTGTCAATTAAAAAAAATATTAATAAAAGAAATAATCACAATAAATATAATAAATTACAGTTTTCAAATAAATGTGACAAAACTACGTAAAAACATACCACAAAGAGAGGTTTCAGTTGTCTTTTTTTAAAAACTTGCTTTTTTTATACATCATTTATATATTAAAAAAAAACCTTCAGGAAACTGTATAGAGGAGCATACACAGACACTGTTGTATAAAAGCTGATACGTTTAGGGTTTAGCATCAGTAACCAGTGTTTAATTTATAAACTCTCAGGGAATAACTGTTAATAAATAAAAGTAGAGAACAGACAAGAGAGACAGTCTATGGCTTAAGAGGCTTGGCAAATTACATGATCTATATTGGCCAATGCCATCTCATTTTTCTGTGGTTAATGAAAAAAGCTACAAAACAAAACAAAAAAGGAATACAGTCTTACTATATAGCTACATCAGGTGGGAGAGGAGAAGAACATAGGGGCCCATCCCAGATTTGTCTTAGGACAGATGTTGGGAATTTGGGGGAAAAATGGGAACATCAGTAGGGTGCAAACTTTTGCCTCTCAGGTTTCTTGATCCCGTTGGCGGAGGAGATTTTTGCGGTGTAGGAGGCCAGGGTCCCGTGGGCTGGGGCCGCGGCGGCTGTGGTAGCAGGGGCGGAGAGTGCTAGGAAGGGGACGGATTTCATTCCCAGGAGGCTGGAGAGGGGGAGGGCATAGGGAGCACCCAGCACAGGAGCATGGGGCAGGCCACCCATGGCTGCCAAGGCTGCAGCTGAGGACGAGGCAGGGGAGGTGGGCTGGGTGAAGCTCATGTTGAGGTCAACAGGGGTCGACATGGAAGAGGACTGGGCGGTGGATTTGGCGGTCTCTAAACTGCACAGGGGGAAGGGAGAGGAGGGACGAGGAAGAGGAGGAGGAGGAGGTGGAGGGAGAGGGATAGGAAAGGGGTCCGGATGGAGAAGGGTTAGAAGGTTAAATAAAAGACATGTTAAAGAAAGAAATCAAACTTAAATAATAAAATAACGGAACGAACCAAAAAAATCATAAGAGAGGTGTGTTTTGCTGGAGGTTGCAACAGATTATTTGAGGGTGGGCCTTGGTACTCATGGGGGAGGTGTTGTTTAATTCAGGGAGATGGCTCGGGTGGGGGGTTTAGGGAGAGGAAACAAAATTATGTTTAATTAATTTGGATTATTTTATTTCCTGAACCTTTAAAAAATAAATAGGTCTAAGTGTAAGTATAATTTCCAAACTCTGCAGCTAGAGAGCGTAATTTAAACGACACTTTTTCATATATTGTTAATGGCTGTACGCTGATTGAGTTCCTCTGTAGCTAATTTCCGAGCAGCAGGTAGAGCTGCGGGAGGCTTCAGCAGTCGACGGGTCGGATGGAGCATTTCCAGAAGAGAACTCCGGCTCTCCCTAGCAAAACCCACTGAAAGAGTGCTGCTCAATCTGCCGGTGGATAAACGTGTTGTGTTTCAGGAGAATCTAATTTCAGTAACGCTATTCTGACATCAAATGCTATTTGGATAATGATCTTTTTATAGAGCCGCCTGCTAATGCTAGTAATACACAATAGTTTAATTAATACTGTGTTCACCTCTATGTCACATACCTATGACTAATGTCACATCTATGACTAATATCATAAAGTGGTTCATGCTGCTACTGTAGTTAAGAATGAAACTATGCCACCTGTTTAAAAATTCAAATTTAACATACTTCCATAATAATACTAATAACTGAATACTAATAATATGAAAAGAATTCTGGGATCTACCAACACCCAATGATGAAGTAAGGATAGCACATTATTTTATGTAAATATTATTACTTTTTTTAGACAGAAATATTTTCTTTGACATGAGAATAATTTGGAAGCACTTAGCCAGTTCCTGAAATAAAAACTGGAGAAAAATACCCTGTACATTTAACTGTAACAAACTTGACTACTTGATTATGTTGTAAAAATGGAAAAAAATGGTCATATTAGCATTAGCAGTAGGATGAAGATCATTGTTTTGTATTTAACTGAAAGAGACATAAATATTTGGAAAATGGTACATTTCGTATCAAAGGTTACTATAAAAATTGTACAAAAATACATTATTTAAGGTATTGTACAGATGCCTCAGTACTTGTATTTCATAAATTCCATTTTTCATAAAACATTTCAGGTATTTAATTTATTGTATGATGCATGCTAAACCCAAAACCTAAAATAGGATCTATTGTATATAACAAGATAGCATCTCTTAAATCTATAATCAGTGTTTTAATGTTTGTGTAGTCAAACTAGCTTAACTAGGATTTCAGGATGGGTGTTATGTTGTGTATGAGCACAAGCAAACAAACCACCAAACAACCTAGAGATCTATGTGAGTCTCTGAACTGAATTGCCAATCACGTCGTCCACTTCTGAGTCCTGATCGCACGGCGACTTCGCAGATGGGAAAAAACACGCTCCAGGGCTAGCCACGAAGACGCCGCGTTGCGTTACTCTGGGGTCTGAAGCTTACCAGGAGGTGATGAGGTACTGGGCGAGGTTGATGCTGATCGGGGTTCCGGTGATGGTGACGTGCCGGTCACTAGTGCTGTCCAGCTGGCTTCCGATCTTGATCTGAGCGCCTGACACCTGCCGGATTTCGTTGATCTTGGTGCCTTGTCGGCCGATGATTGAGCCGATGAGCTGCAAAAGGCCAGCAAAGACAGTCAGGGGGAAGAAACGGCAGCTCAGTCATAACTCAGTAATACAGGGCTATATTCCGTACATAAACATAGCCTGAAAGGAAAGCTTCGCAGTCTGGTTGGTGCTCTTTGTTGATGACTAGCATTCTTTTAGCATGATCACCATGATGGTAAATCATGCTGTAATTATATTACTATATATTTTCTGTGTACGTGCCCTAAGCGTGTGATATATGGATATACACTCTGCATGTGTTATCATCCTAATGTCTGTCTCGATGAAGCTATCGAGGTTCAGCTGTTCTACAGAGGTTAGCTAATACCCTCCGGCCAATTCCCTGGCCGGTTTTGCTTCTATCAGGTTCTGTAAAATGAGACAAACGACCGTGCATTTCCTTCTCGTCACTCCTTTTGGCTAAGTGGTTATTGATTGTCAGAGCTGGGTAACTTTGGAAAAGCATCACTTCCTGAGCAAGGTTCTGGGAATTGCTTATTCTGGCCAGTTAATGCAGTATCACAGAAATAAAAGGTGATACATAAAAAAACACAAACTTTGTGTTTTCTGATTTTACTGTAGACTTCTCTGTTTTTATGTAATGCGTTTATACTATTGTTATTCGAAAAATAAGTTAAACCTCCCGATTCAGCTTCATTGATCATCCAGATTAGTAAGAATAAATTAAATGCATTGTCTTAATCTTGTACAGTAGCGTCAAAAAAGCACAAAATCGAATAATGTATTTAAACCTTCATTTTATCGATGTTTTGTGCAGATTATGCCTCGTTCTCTGCAGCCCATAGATGGGAAACTGCTGCAATCCCCAAAGCATGCAGGAGGCCCCGGCAACGCGGCGTCGGCACCAACGGGGACCTGGTGCCAGCAGGTGGACACTCGGGTGATGGACAGATCCCCTTTTGTTCCTCTGGCCCTCTATCTGCCCCCCCCATTCTTTGCTCCCCCCCCCCCACGTTCCG
>JAODKF010000138.1:3832275-3847903 GCA_026779585.1 Mormyrus proboscirostris
ATGTGTCAGATCTCTTTTCTCCAGCTCACCAGTAGCTCCGGAATTAAGCGACCCTCCCTTGTGTGTGTGTGTGTCCCCCCCCCCCACCAAGGCCCTGGGCCAGGCTGACACATACCAGGAAGGACAGGGGTAGCAGGCTGGGCCATGGGAGCCAAGCCTTGCTGCACCGACAACTGGTGAAGCTTGACCAGCTAGCAGGAAAAGGAAAACAGCAGTTTGCATATGGAAAGGAGGCCTACGCCTCGTCATACAATCCAGTCTTTTATTTTGAAATATCTGGGTTACTCACCTCTGAATGTGGAATGCCATATTGGTTTTGTAGAGTATAGGCCTAGAAATGGAAGTAGAACCTGTAAACACGGCCACTGCGTTTGATTTGACTGTGATGATAATGTCAGTAAATACCTCTCAAACAACAACTCATCTTCTAAATTAAATAAAAGGAATAGTATCCAGTTTATTTCATTATGTCATTAGTTGTGACCTTGTCAGAGAGACAGTTATAATTGGACATGTTTTGGCACAGCAATGGGTAGATATGCTTAAAATGCATCGATGTATGGTCACATGATGCACATGCTAAATGCGCAAAATTTACTTAAGCTAGCATGGTTTTCAAGGAGTACAAGAGCTTCATCTTGTAGTCTCTCCTAAAGTGGGGCACTAGCCCTTAGCATGTTAGCACCCTTAGCATGTCGCCGTGTCCCTTTTGGCCCTTTTGGGTTGCGATTCAGGGCGTTATTTCCATCCAAATCGCCTCACTTATTTACTGTCTCCTCTTCCGCACTTTCCTTCTCCTGCACGTCCGCCGCATGCTCGTAAATAATGCATAAAAGCATTAATCGCCTCACAGAACCACTTAGCGTGCTGTAATATCCCCACACCCCAGCCCCGCTTTTGCTCCTGCGACGGGCTGCCATTAGCAGCGGCCCATGTGATGATGATAGGGGTCCCTAGGCCTCTGCCAGGCATCAGATGTCCATTCTCAGGCCACCTAGAACCACTCCCGGTGGTCCTGCATTGCCAGATGTGACGTGGAGTCAGTTCTACCCAATCACAGCCCTGTCTTTGAGTTGTCAGACGTTGTTGAGAATGCTCCCCAGTGTGTGACTCGTGCCTATGGAACATCTGCCAAACTCCTTTTTCCAGAAATGATTCACTTCCACGTCTACCAGAGATGCGTTTTGCGGCGTGGCATTACAAAAAAAGACTACCAACAGCCTGGCCACGGCCCAGTTTTTGACACCAAATTATAACCTTGTTCTTTGTTCATTCTATAACGGCAACATAGCTTTCTCTCTGGCTCAAGGTGTTGTCTGCAGCGTACAAAATAAAAACAAGACTAAAGAAAACAAAAGTGTGCACATTGCCCCGCCCTCCCTCGAACATAGGCCACAGCAGAGGAAGACGGTGTTAAATGGAATAGGGAGGTCTGTGCCTTAAAAATGATCCACATCTCCAAATATACTCACTTGTTGCAGATCCAAACCTCCCTGAGCCACTGAGAAAAGAGGGTGTGACCCAAACTCAGAGGCTTCGAAAACCTTGAGATGGGAGACAGAAAGAGAACAAATCAGGGCTTTATTTTCACTATTTTCACCTCGTTACTGCTGCTGCATCAGTCTGTCATCAGTCTGGAGCTTAAAGGAGGCTAGAAAGGAAAATCTCATCTATATCATTCAATCGTAAACTTAGAAAAACAGCTGGCAAGTTCAAAGAACTTTGCATTGATCATAAAATGAAAACGAGTCTTGTTAAAATTTGGCCTGGGTTCTTGCTCCTGTTGATCCCCCCTTCCTGAATTTGAGAAGCAGAGAGAAAATTGAGAGATATTTACAAGGGGGACCGATTCAATCTTACCATCATGCACACATGATGACTTGTAACACTCTTTATTCTTCTAGGTGAATTTAATACACATCAAACCAATCAGATCCCTGTCTGCAGGTAGATTCTTCTGGAACATGGGTGTCAAACTGCAGTCCTGGAGAGCCGGAGCCCTGTATAGCTTAGTTCTTTCCCTGTTCCACCACAAATGATTCAGCTCAAGAGCTGTGTGGTAATTAGCACAAGGAGGTGCAAGGAGTTGAATCAGGTGTATTAAATGAGGGGAAACCAAAAAATGCATAGGGCTCCGGCCCCCCAGGACTGGAGTTTGACACCCCTGTACTGGAAGGATGATGGTCCTAGCTTTATCGTCTGAATTATTCGGGCTATCTGCCACGCTTTATAAACAGGTGTAAATAGCAAGTCACTTTCGAACTAAAGCAGCTAAATGCAAAGGACTTCTAACTTCCTGCACGTGGACACATCAACGGTCCTTGTTGTGTTCTCACCTGATTTCCAGACAGCAGGATGGCTCCTGGGGTGGGACTGGGTCGGTATGGAATAGTGGCACCCTTTGGGGGAGACTAGGGTTTGGGGGGAGTGAGGGCCAAGGGCAAGATAACATGGTGGGAACTATTAGAAAAACTGTGGCCCGAAACAGGAAGTAACTGCAGCTGACCAACATTTGGGTGACATGTGACCAAGTCATCAGGCATTAAGTGCAGAGTAAAAACAGAAATTATCAGGGTATATATGAGTCACTATGACTAACGTACAATGTGCTGTTGTCTGCTGACACAGAAAAGCACCAATGAATCTTCTGTGTAACACATTACCTAGTATACATGTGTCAGTATGTCGGAACACTAATAATATTACACGATAGAAGCTGCATAGCTGTAATGTAAAATAATATAATATAATATAATAGCTCTACCGTCCAGTAAATGCACAATATGGATCATTTGGGGAGTAAAGCAACTAATAATTTTAATGACAGTTTTCTTTCCTTGTTATTGTTTTTCTTAGTGTCTATGGTACATTTCTCAAACCATCCTCAACATTGGCAAACAGTAAGTGCAGTAAGTACGGAACAATTCGTACAAACAGCCCCACATGATGGATCACCTGCAAAAACCTGTGACTTTCTCAAAATCCTTAGTTTATCCCTGAAAAATAAATATTTATGTCAATCAACTTCTACTAAAATGACAAGTACTTGTGTCGTCATTCACGAACAAGATGGTCAAAATGCTTAGCCATGTTGTCAGTATAACAGTGCACTCTGTAGGGGTTTTCCGAAGTAAACTATGGCTAATGATTGGAAATGCACAAAATTGTACTTTTTCTGTATGACATATCAATTTCAAAAGTATAAAGTTACACATACAGTATATATACTGTGACACACACATATGTATACATACGTATATACACACTGTAAATATGCACACATATGCATGTGTGCTACAGTATATGTCCAGTATGTAAATGTATAAAGTAAATGTACTGTATACTATAAAATGCAGTGGAATACTGTAATATGAAGCATTGCAGTATGTGTACAATATTATAGTACAGTGCATATTGTTGATTACATACTTGTTGTCTCTATGAAACGTTTGAATGACTGAGGACATGGTCGTTCTCCCAACATTCGGCTGCACCCTTTGACCAGGCCATTGTAAGGCCATGACTGAGGAAATGGTCCACATTATGGCCCTTATTTAATCAGGAACGTGCCCCTGTTCTTGGCCTCTTCTTCTTCCTCCGTTATTTTGCCTCCCTGCCCTTCCACCAAGCAGCCTCACTACTCTTATTCTTACCGGCTGCTGACCCTGTTCATTGCCTTGTTGTTCTTCCATTGCCAGACTGTAACACTGTACCGTGCTCTGTCAGTATGTACTGCCAAATGAAGGCTCATGCGATGCACCTCTGAGCTGTTTTAGAGACCTGGTTGATCTCTATTCGATCTACTGCCTCAAACATTCCCCTCTGTTGGTGACAGTCAACATTCAGCTGAGAGAAATTCAAGTTCAGGACACATTTATGCAAAAAAAACTGTAATGGAGATGTACAGTGAATATGCTTAACTGATTATGATGACTAGGTCAACCATTTTTCATGTAATGAACTAATGCCTAGACGTTTTGGGCGGTTAGACTGTTCTAGTGCCGGTACCAGTATAATACATTTTGACCAACGTGGCATAAACAATTGAAAATGTAGGAATCAGCAGATGATTGTATATAATTATTTGCATGACTGTGCCAAAGCATTTGCAATCTGACCAAAAGAATGAGACTTTGCATTTATGATGTGCAAAAGTGACTTGATGATGTGGAGGTTGTACAAGTACTTATGAGAATTTTGTTTCTGATCTGAGAAATGTACCAAAGCGACCAAGAAAAACTGTAAAGTCAATGGCAGGGGCTGCCAGGTGACTCTGCTCATTTAAGCAAATACGAAGCCCTCGGGTGACTCTGCTCATTTAAGCAAATATGAAGCCCTCAGGTAACTCTGCTCATTTAAGCAAATACGAAGCCCTCAGGTAGGCTTATAGTTCCAGCCAGCTCTACATCATCGGCTGTGTCTCCCTAATTTCCCGGGCACCTGGGCGCCAACAGGGAGAATGGTACTATTCCGACAATCAGATAAAGTCTTCCTGGGTTATATTACATGACCACCTCCACGGGCCAGATCAGGTGTCCATTAGCTGGCAAAGCTAGCTATTTTCCGACCTTTCCACTTCCTGGCTAGATGACTTTCAGGGGGCGGGTGTAGGTAGCTTAATTGGGGAATGTGAAAATGAATAAATAAGAATAAAGACAGACTCTCTTCTTCCACTTTCTGCATTTCAATTTGTCAAGCATTGATTATTGGGGATCTTCGAACTGGCGCCATCAGTTTATACAAGACAAAAAAAATTTGTTTTCTAGTTATGGTTAAATATCAAGACAGCACATGCACCTACAGCAACATTAAGGAAAGTGGGTTTAGTTTGTATATTTTCTGCGTTCTGTTAAGTTGTCCCAAAATCAGAGCCTTGGTATGGTTCTGCTGTCACTTCCTGCAGTGGTTGTGGTTTTGTACGTATGCGCAGTTCGCATGGTACCTCAAGGATGACGGTGCATATGAGCTTGATGCATTGAATGATGGCTTCCTGGGTCCCGGATATCGTCACCCCTCGCTCGGTAGAGTTGGGTAATAAATCTCCTGCTACTTGTACTTGTGCCCCAGTGCTCTGTGACAAGAAAAGATGGAAACTCACTTTAGATAAATTGCTCTCCTAGTTATCTGAAAGTCAATCAGATAAACGCATATGTATTTAAGTTCATGTGTTTTTTCAACCCATATTCAAGATAATAGCATATTATTATAGCTTATTATTATTTTGATGAGAGATGATCACACTTGTTCTCTTAAATTTGTTCAGTTTATATGAGTATACCCTTAGCTGGCTGGCCAAAGCATACAACAGCAGGATCCCAGTAGACTTTGATGCGTGGTCTTTTTCATAACCTCCATGTCCCACAACTCACCTCTCTGATCTCCTTGATTTTGGAGCCACCTTTGCCAATCAGGGAGCCACACTGGCTGGCCGGAATGACGAGCCGGAGGGTGACAGGCGGTTTGCTGGTGACAGTGCCATTGGCGACCAGAGCTGTGAGGTCCTGAAGAAATCCAAAGGGGTCGACAGTGAATGAGAGCGAGTAACATCGGCATCGGCCTCTTCCATCGGCATTATGGGTAATATGTACTCCCATCACGCACATCTACCATCAGGACCTTGGGTGTTTCCTGGAGGCCGGATTTGATGTACAGCATCACCAGACACACCCTTCCAGACCAGTCCAAAGCAGCTCATATCCCTTTAAAATTAGATTTGCTCTTCAGCAGAGGGCTAGAGCCCCAGCTTAATTCCTGCTGGTGTGGCCGAGGCTGCAGATTCAGGAAGGGCTTTTTCTTTAATTAAATCTGGTAATAAATATTAGGTTCAGCCGTGTGTGGTGACTGCCGCAATCAATTAGTGAAAGTCCTGCAGCATTTGAAATGTAAATCGCATGTGCAGACCCACTGCCCATAAGCGGAGACCCTGCTCTGTGTAGGAGAGTCGAGCGGTCATCCCCTCAAGCCAATAAGACATAATGAGCAAATGAATTTGTAACCGGCATAACTTATATTTTGACCAAGTATATTAACTGGCCAAACTTATTTATACAGTACTTTGCAAAAGTCTTAGGCAGTCAAAGGTAATGATGTTTAAATGATCTTCATGTCATGTCTGTCAAAGAGTATTATCTTAGCCTTTTCAAAACCTCTCTTAAAGTCACCCCAGTATTTGCTGCAACCAACCAATACAACCAATGTTTTTTTATTCAAACACTAGCACACGTTAGCTGTTGGTGAACTTTAACAAACACGTGGAATGGCTGAGGTGCCCCTGAGGAGAGGTTTGGGAACTGAAGCGGTGTTCATCTAGCCGTCCAACAAGATATCAGTAACGTTTTTGAGAACGGAAGAAAGATTTTGTTATTTTTTATCGTGTTACTGTTAATTTACACATGTTGTACAGTTGAATTGTATTTATTTTCTAAGCTTTAAACATTTTCTGTGATTGCCTATGACTTTTTAACAGTACTGTATATGTACTCTTGAAGCAGTTTAGTTACAATACCTTGTTGGATTAAAGACTGGTTTACAGTTGATTGTTAGGCTGACATATTTATCCTGCAGTACCAACTTTTTATTACCCTTATGTACAGGTAGATATTTTATTTCTTGCCTCGCAATTCTTGCTATAGAAGACAGAACAATTGGGACCAGAACCCTCAAATCACTTCTCCGTCTGCCATCTTTCATACAATCCTGTCCCTTTAAATATCTTGTCTCAGTCCCTTGTTGGGTTGTTTTTCTGTGCTTTTTTTAACGTATTTTCTTCAAAAGGGATTTGCGCTTTTCGGCTTTTCCCACTCCTTTGAGAAGTGGCACATCTCTCCTCGTCAGGATCAGAGAGCCTTACGCATCACCTACTGGATTTAATTTAAAAATATGCATTACATCTTAATAGCTGTGAACAGCATAATCCTCTCACTTCAGTAATGCTCTGAGCATTTCAGCAGAAATATTTCAGTCCGTTTTCATACTCGCAGACATAGATATTCCCTTTTATACACTCTATTTACTCAATCGAGAGATGAAAAAAATCAATAATTAATTGGCTAGGAATGTAAATGCTGTTATTTTTCATCATCTAAAAAGGGCTTGTTTATATTTTTGGAATGACAGACTATAAAGTCTATTACGTAGGAATCCTTCAGGATTATCGAGCATGATGGTTTCAGAGCTTATTGATAGGACTGACACAGCTCATTCTGTCTTCCTCTTATTAAAGCACAAAATAATTAAGCAGCAACCATGAAGCACAGATCAGATTTCTGCCACAACATTTTGTTCTGGAACCAGCGGCTCTCCGATTCTGTCAGAATGGGCAATTATTTAAATGTAGCCGGACAGCCCCTCAACAAAGTCTGTCATTGATTTCGGTGGTTAAATACATGCATACACTTGGGGCAAGTGGAGCGGAATGCTGACCCCTGTGTTACTATGACAACTCTGCCCTTATGAGTTGAGAAAGGAACAGGGTTAGGAGGAAGTGGCGGGGGGAGTGAGGAGGGTGCAGGGGGCTTTGGGCCAAAGAACCATGACAGATGTTTCGTGCTTAACTGTTTGCTTGTAAAACACAACCCTTCGAATTACTTAATTTGCTTTACATTGATCAGATGCTTCTTGTGGAATAACTATGATTTATTCCTTAATCTGGAGGATTTATCAACACACCGCACATCAATAACTGCTGTGTGGAGTCGTATGTATGGTTTTCATCTGACCATTAGCCGAGGGTCGCATGAGCCACACCCGATTTACTCCACCTGATTTACGTGCATTTGAGCGTCCTGATGCGCATGCATGTGCTCCTGTATGTGCTGGAATGTCTGGCTGTAGGGCAGCAGGGGGCGGGGCTGTCCATTACCTCCTCCAGTTTTAATGTAAACATGGTGATGGTTCAGAAGATGTGTAAGCTTGTATATATGTGGTGGGCGGGGCCGTCCATTACCTCCTCCAGTTTTAATGTAAACACGGTGATGGTTCAGAAGATGTGTAAGCTTGTATATATGTGGTGGGTGGGGCTTGGGGGGCGGGGCCGTCCATTACCTCCTCCAGTTTTAATGTGATCAAGGTGAAGGCTCTGAAGACGCACTCCGTCGGACCCGTTATGGTGATGATGCGCTCAGGACAGGAGCCTTCAGAGATGTTTATCCGTGCGCTGCTCTGTGAGGGAGGAGAGAGCCATGAATACCCTTGAGAGCCACTGCTGAGCCCCACCGAATGGGCAGGCGGGCACTACACAGAACCATATACCATCTACCAGAACCCAAACGTGCCGGCACCGTGTGGCCAGATTTTAGCCAAGGAGCTGTGTTGGGGGATCTTCCAACAGAGTCAGGTATTAGTTCTGTGATAGGTGCATCTGCACATGGGCGACGGGCTGGCAGAGAGGAACTGAAACCAGACGAGGCCTGGAATTCATCCTGACAATAATATCACCCTCGGCCTTTTCACATGTGAGCCTTATTGCTCTCCAAGGCATCTCCAGTGACCCGTGGAGCCAGTAGGAAAATCTTTGGCTGTAACGCCAAGGATCTCACTTACAGCAATGCAACAAGGCCGTCATAAACATACCCTCCCCCCCGATAAGGTTTCACTAATCTCTACATTTAAACACGACCCATGCATAGGCAGCATTGGGGGGCCCTGGAGTCGCTGGCCATACTCTTGTTGCAAATCTTCACTTTGAATCCCTACCAGATTTCTCCATGGCCTCTAATTATATTAAAGTAAACAGGAACTGCATATTGTGAGTGGGTTATTATGCTTCTGTAGCTGCGTTTTCTGTTGTTGCTATGTTTAGCTTCATTCCACTTTGGTCCTCCAAGAGGTTCCTCCTAAATCCTGCCACGACGATGGCATGGTGACAAATTAATGGCCACGCAGTCCCTCATGCACATAGTCGCCCTTAGATCTCAGATGAGGAGGGTGTGAACGGCCGAATCCTTCGAGATGCGTGTTCGGAATGTTAACGGGAACATCTGTGCCTTCGACAATATTTACACTTCCCCCGATCCGTGTGGAAAAACAAGATCCAAACCTTTGTGGACCAAAAATAAGGTTAATGTCATAAATTATTACTTGAGTTACGCCCTCTAACTAGTGACATTGTACTTTGTTCTCTGTTTATTACACAAGTGTGAGGAGTGAATAGAATAGGAAATATAGAGAACGAACTTGCCTCCTCTCGTATTCTTTTCACAGTTTCTCCTTTCTGGGGAAGTAAATAAAAGTAAAAGAAAAAAAAACAGATGTTACATTTGCGTGAGCTTCAAACATACATCCATTCAGAAAGCTATATTAATGCAAGCGGTCTCTGCGGTCTGCAGTATATGCTGGATGAATATTAATATTATGCACAATCGGAACATGGCCTTTGTACCAATGTGCCCCTCCGGAAACTGACGAGGACGGGATGAGCGCCGCATCCTGCCAAGTGCGCCGCTCTCTGTGCCCGGCTCTGATCCGGTGGCCAGCTGAGCATGGGACGGTTTCTCCAAGTAGCGTATCTACCCCACCAAATCCCCCCCGAAAAACACTCCCGCTTTCCTCCCCGTTTGGGCTCCTAGCTTAGCAAAGTGTGGGTGGATGGGTGGGACGTTGCCAAGGAGGCTGGGTAACATGACCCCACCCCCCCCCACCCCCGGGCACGCATGACAAGGGCAAAGGGTACGTGGAGCCAATCCCAATCAGGTGCACTTACATTTCACATTAATTTTGTGTGTTACTTGAAAAAATCCCAATACATACTGAGCTAATGTTACATTATACTGCATGTGGGCCATAGTGAAGGAGGGGTTTAGTATCGCCCCCCCGCCCAGTACCTACCACCAGCTAATATCCATTATACAATTAATGACTCTGCAATCAACAGAGCACTTAGTGAATTACGGTAACCGTGGCAATGTGCGCTGGTATGATCCGCTGACTCCGCACTCGATGGGTACCGATTTCCAGAAGCACTCCACTGCGAAAGCTTTACTCCCTCTGTCGGCACGGGAAAATAAAGATAATATTCCTGCCAGGACGGCAGCATCAGTTTAGTGCCAATCCAGCCATACGAAGCCTCCCAGGCTCTGGACGTGTAGTACTGCACCTCGCAGAGCGATCCGCAGGAAATGCGGCCCAGAGGCACATCGGAGGGGCGGCCCCGGACAGAGGGGCACCCGGTGTCTACGGGGGGTTTGAGTGGAAGGCCTCGTTAGTCGCTAAAGGCTAGCCGTCAGCCGGGAGGTTACGGATTGCTGAGACCCCCCCCCCCCCAGCTATATTTGTGCTGGGATTTCTCCAGCCGTGAAGATTCCGGGATGCTAGTTCGGATTCCTTATTGGGAATAACGCTGCCTGTTATCAGACAGCTATTTCTAACTTCATTATGTAACTTTTGGACATTCCAGTGCGGGGGTCGTCATGTGACCAGCACTCCCATTCAGCTTACCTGTTCTTTATTACTGGTCGTTATATAAGCCTGAATTTGTTTTCTCCCCCGCGTAAACGCACTCAGACTCTAACACTTGTCCCCCCGCACCATGTCCATAGCCCCTTCCGTGACCTGCCAAAATGAAATCATCTTGCTAAATCGTCGCCCCCTCGGTAGATGGCGCCCTAGGCGGCTGCCTACGTCACGTATTGGGCACTGCCATGTTGTGTGCCTCCATTTCATGCTGTGAAATCTCATGGTAACATTTAATCGGGACAATTGCGTTGTGCGGAACGGCTTTTGGCCAAAAAAAACAAATGGCAGAGTGAAATTCATTGTTGTCTCCGTAAAGATGTGATGATGTCGCCGTGGAGATTGAAATCCACTCACCTTGCCTATGATGCTTCCCACCTCCTGCAAAACAAAGAGTGTAAATGTCATCATATCGATCCCCCCGTTCCACCAGACGCTCCCAGTGGCCCTTGGGCGCAATGTGAATCCTGTCCTTATGAATGAGGCGCGGGACATGTCATCCGAGCCCGGTCAGCCATGAGCTACGTGCTGTTACGGTTCCTGATGTGTTGGCCGACCTTGGTGAGAGAGTCCAATTCCTACATGTTTCCCTTCTCCACACTCCTATGCCAGGGGAGTGTACTGGGGGGAGGAACAGGGGCACTGGGCTGATTGGCTTGCTCCCCTGTCACTCACCAAGTCAGAACATGCTATTGGCTAATGATAAGGTATGTCACTCCGTATGTCACAGGTAAGGTATGTCACTATTATCGCCCCTCCAATGCCCCCACCTGCCCTGTGGCCTTACCTTGCCGTGCATGAGAAGCCTCAGGGTGAGCGTCACGTTCATGCCCCCCTCCCCAAAGTCCTGCTCACAGTTCATTCTGGTGTGGGCGTCCGACGCGGGGAGACGCATGAAAGAGGCTCGTTGGCGTCGGTATGCACTCAGGGCAAAGTGGGTCTTATCCTGTCCCCTTCACAGCTGCGTGGGACACATAGAACAGAAATACACACGGGGCCATCACATTACATGCACAAGCTGCCATACTTATCACACCCCTTGCATTTACTCCTCTCCGTCGTGTACCCTGTGTGCTGTATTCAGTACTGGTCACAGCACATGTGACGCCCAAATCAAGCTTCACCACCAGTGGTCACCCACCGCCCACTTCAAGAACCAATTTCACTCTGTACTGGGGGGGTTGGCAATAGTAAAAGTTGTCAACTTTCCACCCACGGAGTGCTAAGTTAGTGCCCTGGGCAATTGCCCATCTTCCACTTCCCAGGATCCTCCACTGCTTGTACTAATACTCTGCCCTAATTGCTACTTGTCCATTGTCATGGTGTATCCAACGGTCGCAAGCTGCGGCAACAGAAATTTCCACTGGCCTTGGTAGTGTCCGTCGTCCGATACTAAAGGCCATTTCCACCTTTATGGGCTCTGGACCTAGCTGCTCAAGCGACCCTCCCAGGACCGGCGACGGAACCGCCCTGAATCATGTCCTTCTTTTGGCTGTTTCGCGAGTTTATCAACTCTTTTTTTCCCCCATCTACTTCTGTACTTGAAATAGTAACATAGGATTAGAAACACTCAGTTTGGGGAGTAGCTGTTTGCTCTCTGACGGCTGAGGTAATTGCTGGTTTCTTGCATGTGTCTCCACGTGTATCAAAGAGATCGCGGGTTCTCAGCAGAACAGTCAGGCTGCTTCTGGAAGACTTTGATCCCAGGCATGCATGAAGCTGGCAGTCACAGAAAACATTACTTATGATCTGGAGTGTACCTACATATGTTGTTCTCAGATCAGACCAGAAAAAAAGCCAGTCTATCCATCTGTCTATTTATCATCTTGTCCTTCGTGTTTGTTATTATAAGTTACATTAAATGGCTTATCGATTGCCGAGAAGTCGCACAGCACGACATCGAAATCGGCGCCTTGGCGCATTAATTCATTTTGCCATGTCAAAACGAGGCGGTATAATCATTTTTTAACTCAGTTAAAAGCTGGAGGGTGAATTAAATAAGCTTTTCGCATGAAAGATCCGCTGTTGCATAAATACTTTGAACAATCCGCCAAGAGAGCAGCATAGGCGAAGCGCACATAGCAATAACACAAACCCAGACGGTCTTGCAAGTATCTGGATGGAGATGTTTAGACAAGGGCTCCAGCAAAATCTGGAATCTAGCGATGGAGTTTCAGTCCCCATTGCCAGATTAATTAAGGATTCCAGAACCATGCCTGCACAACTATAGCCTCACTTATACAGATATTTTCCATTGATTTATGTTTACTTTTTAGCAAATGCTTCTGTCCAAAACGATATGCAAGTGAGGTTCAGAGAGCAGGGTCTGCAGAGAGCAATCCCTGGAGTGATGGGGAGTAAGGGTCTTGCTGAAGGGCCACACACCACCATGTCTTGTAGGAAAAGTGGTGAGACAAGCTATGTATAAGCAAGGAAGATGTATGTGACACTGACTAAAGGCGCCATGCCAGTAGTGGTTCAGGAAGTTGATTCCGCATCTCCATAATCAATATATGTCACATTAACCAGACTGGTGGCATATGAGCAGAAAAAGCCACGTGACTCACTCGAGTCATTAGCCCATACAGTAGTGAGTTTCCTCTAAATCTCACGCCCACATCAATCCAGATTCATCCGAAAGCATTGAGCTGGAGCTTTCTGCGGTAGCAGGTGGATGGACAGAACAGCAGTCCAAAGCAGGGACCACATGTCCCAGGACACCTCAGTCCATCTCAGATGCTTCCACAAAAATCCACCTCTCCGTGGCACCGCGTTCTCCCTAATGAGGAACAAATGACAGCGGATAAATGACTTCCCTGCTTCCTGTAGCGGCGCGGGCTCAGGTTCGGTGGGGGTTCTGCGTAACGGATGACGGCAGCTCTGTAAGAGCACTGGAGAACTTACTGTCAGCACCAAGGCTGAATACAGCCAGGGAGGCAGACATGGTTACAGACTTCATTGGCATTCATTGAGAACCTACCTCTGATTTCCACATTAAAACAATAACTTCTCTCAACGCTTCTCTCACAAATTCACCATAATAGCATAATTCTCAGCCATTTCGTCTTGATGACACGTATATGTGTCTGGCTGTAGTTATATATAATCACTAATTAGTAAGCTTGAGCATTGATTCATGGATGTGCATTTACATGTATTGATCTAAACACGGCAATAGAGAGACATCTTCAAAAGCCACAGAAATGTTGACATAAATATGAATGAGGCGGCCAACGGCCGGCCCAGCCTGCGGGTTTCATCGTGCTCATGGGGCTTGGGAAGAGATGCCAGGATCTGGAGCGCTGCACTTTCCTCCGGTGCAGCAAAACCTGTCTGCCTGGTGCTTCGTTCACACACCATCCGCTTTTCAATTCCGTGTATCAAAGCTTCAGCGTGCTATATAATTAGTTCCCTTGTTCCTGGTCCATTAAATAGATAGATAGATAGATAGATAGATAGATAGATAGATAGATAGATAGATCTAGATTGACATTTATTAGAGATAGATAGATAGATAGATAGATAGATAGATAGATAGATAGATCTAGATTGGCCTTTATTGGAGATAGATAGATAGATAGATAGATAGATAGATAGATACTGTAGAAGATAGATAGATAGATAGATAGATAGATCTAGATTGGCATTTATTAGAGATAGATAGATAGATAGATAGATAGATAGATAGATCTAGATTGGCATTTATTAGACATAGATAGGTAGATAGATAGATCTAGATTGGCATTTATTAGAGATAGATAGATAGATAGATAGATAGATAGATAGATAGATGATGGATGGATGGATGGATGGATGGATGGATCTAGATTGGCCATTGTCAGGAATACAGATGACTACTCCCATTCCTCTGAAAGTGTCAGAAGACATATGACTTTCCATGCTGGGTTTCCGAGAATGGGGTGTGTGCTGTAATGCTCATGACCATCAACAATCCTGTCTTCAACACCATGTGTTTTTCACCATCATTCTACCTTCAGAACTTCTCTCCAGTGCAACACAGGGGTGTAACACACACATTGTGTGCCCAAAACTACTCTTGAGTCCACGTCACTCTGCGATGCACCTGTACCATCCTGATGGCCCGCAGGACATATAACAAAATGAGACGCACTTGCTACTGATGCCCCCCCCCTCCCATTCTGTATAAAATGAAAATGCCCGAATTCCTCGCCCATCTTCACCTACCCGGACCCTCCTTTGGACATGTCTTTGGCTGAGAGGCAGCATCGGCCTGAGCGATTTTTTTATTACAGTACAGATCTTATTATTGTCCCAGTTACTCAGCCAAATGAATAATTGAAAAGCTTCAAAACGCTCAGCAGTACAGGATCAGCAGTAAGTCCCCCCCCCTCCCCCGGCTCCTTAAGTGCCGACCCCATGCCTGACTGAGTCATAGCGACTCTGGGGTCCAGACATCATTGCTACTAATGGCCTGGCCTCCATTATGGCCAAAGGAGCACTCTGGGGGAAGCGGGCTTGGGTTATTCAGCTCACACGCAGCATGGAGTTAAAGCCGCAGCTACGGCCTGTAGCCGCTTAATGGCGGGATCCCACAAAGTGTGCTTTCCCTTATCATCAGATGTTTTATATTCATCCAAAAGAAACTGCATGCACTGTGCACACTAAATTACCTAGTAATTATTATTTTTTAATAAAATAAACATTCCTTTCAAATATATAACATGGGTCGATGTATTTAAGTAGAATTTATATATATTTATTCCTTTGTTTCCTCTTTATGTGTCTCATGGAGAGCAAGAAGGGATTTACGATTATCAGGAGTGTTTCTGTGTACCTGCGATTGTATTAGCATATATGGATAATAAAAAATCATATTATTATTAGCAGATTAGCCAGCAGATTATGTGGAATGACCCCATAATAAGGCTCTTTTCTCATCACACTTATTTACTCATTTTCACCACTAGTGTAGAATCTGCCCTGTAGCTTCCTATCCGATTAAACGCAGGGATCAACGAATCACACTTCAGCAGATCCGCACTTCAGGTTTAAACTTCAAAGCGGTCCACGATGAAACACACGCCTCTCGCCTCAGATAAGTACGCCAATGGTATTGGGAGCGATGATGCGCGCATTCACAGAAATCCCAGCACCACAGTTGTTTGTAGAATAGTTGCATGCAAGATCATTCACCATA
>JAODKF010000138.1:3855918-3884011 GCA_026779585.1 Mormyrus proboscirostris
AATGCCCCCCCCTCCCCTTTCCCTTGTCGATGCACTTGTCCGTTGCAAAAGTGTTCCTCTCCCCCAAAAAAAACTCCTTATTTCCTGCTCCTAGAGTCCACAATGACCTTCCTGCTGCCCAGAGGGAGGGAATAAAAAAAAAAGACAGGAAAGAAATCCCCGCGAATCCTGTGATGTGTGGGGAACCAGAGCAGACCAACAGAATAGTGCACTGTGCCACACCCCACAACTTCCTGTACTTCAGCAGCTGAGAGAGAGAGAGAGAGAGAGAGAGAGAGTGCAAGACAGAGGGCTGAACTCAGACACATATAAACAGCAGGAGAGACAGGCAGAGCTTTTGTGAGTGAGAAATTGCGGACTCGCAACTTCCTTCCTGTCATTGGCTCTGTCTCAGAAGCAACACACTGGCAGACTCCAGCGCTCCCCCAGCCCCCCCACCCCCCTCCCAGAATGTGAATTTGTGATAAGTCATTAATAGTAAGGCACCACTGCCCTCCTCTCGGCTGTGCTGCGTACATGTGTACACACAGGTCATCAGCAGCACACATTGTGGGAGAGCAAATATCTGTATTTTAAGATAGATGGAGCAGGAAAGTAGCATGAGTAAAAACAAAGCAAAGCAGATGGAAAGAGGAGAGGAATTTGGCTGATAGAACCTTGAGTGTAACACGCGGGAGCTGCTGAAGGGCTGCTGTGCTATGAAGGCCGTCATTACCATCTTATTCTAATTTCAAATTTTATTACTTGCTTGATGAACTTTTATCCAAACCAACAAAAACAGCATAAAAATCCATTACTACTGGTCATCTGCCTAAGGTATTAACCAATATCTTTAAGGTAAAGCATATTTCATAAAATTAAGTCGAACATCTTCCTGGATTTGAAAATGCATCACCTTTTGCCCTCTATCCCAGTTCCTAACTCTGTATAATCATGTCCCAGTTTTGCTACTCCGCAGGGGAAATCCGTGTCACAGGCATTACAGCCTTCACAGTCCTGTGTGTTTCTAGGGTGGTTTCCATTTTTGCAGCATACACACCGCCCCCCCCCCCCCCACCAGAGACTCAATTAGTCCATTTCCAGCACTGTGCGAAACTGTCCGTCACTTAGTGCCCACGTTTGCTTTATCAGCTGAATCCTTCTGTGGCTCTTTTGTGCGTCTGTCAGGCCCGGGGGAGGGCCCTCCCCTCCTCGTCAACGGGACAATCTCGCTTCACCCAGTGGGTTCAGGGGCTCATGATTCTTTTACCACAAGGTTGGTGCAAAGCAGTGGAAACAGGCCAGAAACACAAAAGCCCTGTGCACAAACACAAATGCACGTTACATTTTGAAAGTTCAGAAGACTGAACCCTAGCAAAGGGGAAACCCAGGTAAAGAGAGCGTATTTTTTCCCATGTATACATCAGCAGACATAAGTAACGAAAATAAAAACAAAAGCAAAAACAGCTTTACTTAATTCCTTCACGAAACCCCAATTCTACTCTGCCACTCGTCGCTGTACACAGCCCATGCCACATTGGTCACGGCACTGGACTCATCCGCATATTTGAGCTGCAGATGCACAATCCAGAAGTGCTGCTCCTAAACCATCACCAAGAACATTCCCATAAATAAATGAACGTAAGTATACCACATAAATCCACAACCACATGTCTGTTCTCACCGTGATGTGGGCACTTTGAAGCCCACGGATGCCCTGCAGGGAGACACATCAGCGCATTTTAACTGGAGATGCACCGATCCGATATTTGGATCGGTATCGGCGCTGATCCAGACCTATTTGACGGATCAGGTATCGGCCATGCGTGACCGATCCACGTCCTGTACTTATTTACTTTTTGGCTCTCTCTAAAAAGATTAGAGAAAGCTCCTATTTTGTGTTAAATCTATTTGTACAATCAATCGCATGAAAGCGATTTCCCATTTTACATGTGTTTTTTACGGCATTCAAATCGAACGCTAATGCTGCCCCTCAGTCTTTTTCGCTACTCAGTGGGTGTGAGTACAATGACTTCTGCCTGCTGCGACGTCATGCACATACCCTTCGCAGTACGAGGAATGCAAGATAAGACGTGACGGGAGTGTTTTACGCTTTTAACAGAAACCAGTAGTACAGCAATTTGCAATCTTTGTAAAAGGAAGTTGAGAGGTGAAAATAGCTAATAGATAATCCCACTTAAAGTGCACGCAACTGTGTGAGACAAAAAAAGGCAATGGATGATTTGGGAGTCACTAACTGTTTTGCGAACTCGCTGCAGCTCGTGATATAAGAGGGGCTGCCATCACAAAAGAGTGTAACTGAACTGATGCCAATGGGAGAAAAATTGTGTTAAAATTTTAACCATTCGCCAGTTGTGTATACTTGCTTTGAAGATATTCATATTGAACTGCAAATGCCTCAAAAAATGCGTAAAACAAGACGTACAAACGAGGTGGAACAGTATATCTGTAGTAGATATTTTTTTGTCATACGTCATACATTTTTTCCTTCTGTATTTACTAGCTTCAAAAAATTTATATATAAAGTATAACAAAGTAAAAAGAGCTGTTGTATCGGAATTTGAATCGGTATTTGTTTGTCTCAGAATCGGATCGGAACTGAAAAAATGTGGATCGGCCCATCCTTACTTTAAATATGAACAATCTTATAGAAGCATACAGTGTTTTTAAAGGAAATACTATATTTACACAATTATGTGTGTATCCACCCAAAACCAAAAGTAATTATCCAATTAAAACAAGGCCACCAAAGAACCAATAGCGATTCTTACTGACAGCCAGTCAAGCTGGCATATACAAACAAGTCAAACAAATGACAAGCCACCAAATGAACACATGCATCAATTCTGGCACCTTCTTTCACACACCTAAAGAGTTCTAAAAGCAGTGTCTAATGAATGCTCCTCTCCTCCAGGGGGGGCAAGCCTAGAATGCTAACCCTTAATGAAGATTTAATGGCGTGTTGACGTGGCTGAGTCTATAAATAGAGATGCCGTGTCCAATTCTGAGTTACTTTGAGGAAACTTCTTGTCACACATGTATAGATCTGTTCCCAGATCAGCTTAAAGCCACCCAGCCATAATGTAGCTATCACAATCACCATCTGATCTAAAGGCTGACACAAATAAAAATCAAAGGCAACTATAAACAACTAGTGCATTTCGCATATTAGTAATTTGCATGAGAACATTTCCTGGTTGTGTACAACAACAACACAACGGTGCTAATTTTGCATGGGTTCCACACAGAATCATGCTGAATGACTGGATATGAAAATCCTACCACTGCGGCAAAAAAAACATGACAGAATATTCAATGCAGGCTAGTGTTACACAGAATCTTTATCCTGTCCTAAAGGACAATATTTGCAAATGTTTGAATAGAGGCATAGACTCAGGGTTAATGGTTCCTTATACCTCAAGCCAACAATTATGAGTTTGATTTTATCATTTTGATTTCTGCAAATAAAACCTAAAATAAATTATAAATACCACCAAATGACTTTTTTAGCAGCCAGCACACAAAGTAAACTGGCGATGACAATCTGCACATAGTTAGTTTGTTGCCTCAAGAAAGCACAATGCCAGCATTAAATATAAAGGTTTTTACAACACACTAATAAAACATCCAGATGTTGCAGTTAGGGGTGATTTGTTTAGTAACCCATTTTCATGCAATATTAATACTTCCAGAAACAATGCTGAATACACTGTTGTTTCAACACATAACTGTAAAACTAATTTGACTGAAAGTTACATTTGGAAAGAACTGGGGCTTAGAACTGCAGGCTTTTCAGAAACATGAGCTATGTACAGAATTATAAGCTCGAATCTCACACAGTAACAACCACAATCCAGCTCAAAATCAAAAAGAACAAAACGATGTTCTGAATACTATACATACTCAATAGGTGTGCCAACATGGGCTATACATGTGCTTTATCCTTAGAGGACACAAGTGAAACACTAAGTTAAAAGAGAAGTGACTTGGAAGACAAAACTTCTGTCACTTCACATAAAACATAGAAGTGCAGGGCAAAAAAAGATAACACAATTGTGCCTCGGTGCACCTATAAAAATTCAGTACCGTTCAGTGTACAAGGTAGAAACCTTATCAAGTTTTGCTAAGTAATAACATAAAAGAGTAAGGAAAACAGTCCCCTCTGTCACAATGCACCTCAGCACAACGACTGTACGGGTAACTACAGTCAGCTGGGCTTCCTCCACATAGCAACAGTTCCCTGGTCACACAGGCCTCCTGGGAACACTCCTTGTGCAGGTAAAGTTACAAACTGGGGCCAAGACTGACCCTGTATCACACATAGTCACCCAACCTATATACAGGCCATCCCTTACAGGGCAATGGCTGAACACATTAATCAGCTGACAAACATGTATACATTTATTCAATGTTAGTGGAGCAAACAACAAGCAGCAGGGTAGACTATTGTTCCAACAGGTGTTGCATCGCAACAGTTTGACTAGCACAGCAGGAGAACTGGGAATGCTAAATACCAATAGTAGACAAGTGGAGGAAAGGCAACCCACCAAAATCTAACCAACCCCTGGGGTTGAGGCACTGATGCAGTCACCGTGAACCCTTGGGAAACTTGAACCATCACTGGCAACAGAACAATGCCAACCCTATTCTGTCACTATGAAACTGTCCTTCAAAGTCCACTAATGACTTAGTTCAGATGCATAATGTAGTGTGATCTACGGAACCCATTGTATGAGCGAGGCCTCCATCAATTTATATGGAGATCCTCAAAAAGGCAACTGAAACCCAACACAAAAATTTTAACGCCAATTTTAATCCGAAGTTGAGAAACCAGAATAATGACAACAGCATTGAGGATTTCCATTTTAACCTAATACATAGACATAAAACCCCTTAATAAGTAAGACTGAAAAAGAAAAATGCAAGATGCAGAACAACATTTTAAGTGCTTTTCTGTCATGCTAGTATTGGGTACCAGAAAGAAATGGGCAAAGAACTACAGGCAGTTAGAAAGACCAACCACTGCTTCTATGCATTCTGCTCACACTAACCTTTCTCCACATAGCTCCATTCAGCCTGGGATTTGGACTTTAGGCATTAGTGGCATTGGGTTGAGGTGGAGGGTGACAAACAGTGAATGCCAAGTGCCTCTTCCTCTTCTCATGTCTTGGCGCAGCCTGTTTGTTTACAGTCAACAGAAGAGGCCACTAATATCCTGGGCCAAGGTAAAACAGATGAACACCACCCAAAGCAGTGAAGTTAACAGCAGTTTGGGGGCTTTCTGCTTGGCTGAGGCAGCAGAGAGTTGTTAAGCTATGCTTGCAATACAGATTCTAATGAGGGTTACAGCCCCTGCAGTTTGGAACCTGAGGAGCTGAAGGAAGAACCTTGGACCAAGATGCAACACACTTGTCTCAGGGAGCAATATCTAGAAACGCAGAGGTCTCCAGCTAATCACAACTGTATCCAGCTTATCATAAGGCAGCGTCCCCAACTGTTCCTAAGGGAATTCCAGGAATTCCACTTTGGTAACATCATCAAGTGCCAAGCACTTTGTGGCAGACAACTCTAAGCAACATGCCGTTTTATTTAGGCCAGAGAAGAATGGGAATAAGGCTTCCCCAGGATAATCTTCCATCAGTATCAACCCTCACTGCCGCTGAATCATTGTTACCAGCACCACACCTAATGATCCATCATCAACTCCTGCCTGGCTTGCTTTCCACTGTTGTATCAAAACAACTTCCAGCAAGCAGAGGAAAAAACTGAGGTGAATTAAGAACTTCACAAATGTACAGTAAAAATATATTCATCCACTCTGGGCTTGAATAGCACAGGGAATGTACATTTAATCATTTATATTTAACAAACCAGGTCAAGTGCCTTTTTTCCCCAATGCTAATATTCTCTGGGTTTGAGGAGTATCTTTAATGCTATTAGGTCACAAGGTCAGCTCACTTAGTCCTACCTTCACTGCTACTCTACATCCCCCCCCCCCACTGCAACTGTGCTTGTTAATGCCATCTTCCTTCCTGTCAACAAGTCTCCCATTTGCCTTTTTCCATTTTCTATTCTTTGCAGATGGTTTCCTGGGATTTGAGAGATACAGATTTGGAACTAGGGATGGGATCATAAAGGGAGGGGGAAGAAGGAGCAGAGAGAAGAAGAGCAGAGCTGAAGCAGACAGCCATGCCCCGGCCAGCGCATGAACAGCTAGAGGTTCTGTGAGCAGAGTAGGGTGACTTAAATAAGTACAAGGGGAAAAAAAAGAGAAGCCAGGTAGGCCCAGCTCAGGTCAGATGAGAACCCACACTGACATTAACAGAATATAGCATTTCCCACCATGTTTTTAAGTGTCACAGCGGTTGTTTCCAGAACAAGACTTGAAGCATAGACACGTAACTGACCAGAAACCCTACACCATGATCCAGTGTCTCTAGCAGACAGCAGAGGGGGGAGGGGAACAGGGGTCTTTATTTTGGCTGGGAGTTCTGGGACAAAGGCAGAGACTCTGGGAATGAGAAAGAGGGGGTTTGAAAACTGATTTTAGCATGTGTTCTCCCTCAGCTACATGACGTACCCCAACACCTATCATCTTAAAATCAAAGTCGAACAAAATTGAATGATGCCAGACATGGTTTTCTTACATGCATACACATGTATGCATACTTTTAAGAGGCACAAAAACAAACCACAAATTCCACCATGTAAACACAAACTGGACCAGAGCTGTTCAGGCACAAACAAATGAAGCAGTAGTACAAACACACCAGTCGGTAACATTCTGAGAGTGTAACATCAACCAGCCACAGGGTCTTAAAAAGTGCCATAACATTAGGTATGTAGTATATCAGGAAAAGGAGCAGATGGTTCCAAATAAGTCAAATGCAGAACTAAATTAAAACTCTAAAATAATATGAGTGGAAGCCTGGGGGCTGGGGTGGGGGGTGGGGGGGGTCATGGGATGCATTTGCTATCAGACTACAGCTGGAGCAGAGCGAATCAACATGAATGCTCTTACTATACCAAGGTCCAGCCTCTCTGGAGACAGAGGGAGAGAGCAAGCAAGTCCCTATGACTGCATTGTATTTATGTTACTGGCATTGCCCACCGCACATACAGTGGAATGCTTCTTAGCGATGATGTGGCGCAACCAAATGCAAGATGGCAAATCAAGTTACAAGACAGCTAACTGCACAAGAAACCAAAGGCGCCACATGGACAACATCCCTGATGTGCCGCAGTTTTAACAGCAACATTTGCACAGGGAGCCAGACACAGAAGCTATTGGTCTTCTAGGCTGTGGTTCTGCCATGACTAAGTACCCTATCAGCAGAACCACATATGTAACAAAAATTCGAAAAGAGCCAAAGTTTGGATAAGCAAAAAACATGCAGCTCGCTCGCCTACTTGGACCACCCTCGCATCAACAGAGTGGTACATACTACTATGGTACATACCACTGGGGTTGGCATGTGATCCTGATTGAGTTCCTGATGATTCTCCCTGATCATGACATACAAACAAACATCAATTCAACTGGCTGTGGGACCTGCCGTCCACATGACTCACCTGCTAGTTTTCATCTGACAAAAGTGTAACAAATCATAACCTGTGGGGCAAAAGTACACAATGATCCAAAAAAGCTGCAGCCGACAGTCCCAGTACGGTCCCATTCGTTACAGTTCAAGTGGTTAACCAAAAGTGTCAGTAAAAACGCTCATCTATCCAAAAGTGTCACGTACTGGTTCATACACTGAATCAAAGCCTGCTAAGTGGAGCAACTTAATGATGCATAGCAGTAGAACAAAAGGACAAGTGGTACTACTCAATGTCATGACCCCCCCCCCCCACACACACACACACACACACACACACACACACACACACAAACACAATGCTACCACTGATGCGGGTGTCGAGTTGAGCCAGCCCCCATTTAACCGAGGTGTACATTCTTATGGAACACCCTTGCCCCTGCGCAGTCGCTGGGGGGTTTGGCCTACACTGCAGCCTGTCATCTGCCACCATGGCCAGTTTACTGTAGCAGTAAATTCTGTGAGTGCAGCTGTTGGGACACCCAACCAATTGTCCTGTCCAGCTCCCCATTAACCCTCTCAGCGTTTATTGATCCCTTACAATAATGTAAGCAGCTTAGGTGCTGTATGTCCACTGAGTTAACCTGACTAGACACTGCACCGTTATGGCTGGCAGCGTGTCCGACGGCTAAGGAGCAGCGCAGCTGTTGTAGGGCTGAGCGAGGTGGTTAACAGGGACTCCGGTGAATAATCTGACTTCAGAGGGTAAAATCGTAAGTAGGTAAAACTCCTAATTGCTTTCAGATATCACATCAGTAAAGTAAATGACCCTTTAAAGGCTCATTAAGTGGGTTTGGATTAGAACCAAGCAAATGAAGAACTTGAAAACAGTAAGTTGTTAAACTTACAACTAAATTTAAACAGGAAGGTAAATTAACCACTTATACAATACTTTCAATTCCTATATGTTCCAGTGGAAAAACAGACTAAAGTTTAAGTAAAATTTTAAAACAGCAAATTAATAAGTGCAAAGACTTACTGGAGACCCAGTGTAAATATTATGTTCCCCTTCAAAACACCACCAAACCAAATGAGTGACAAAACAATGGGAATGTAATGGGGAAACTGGAAAAGACCTGATTAGAGTAGTAGCTGAAAAATGTCCATTCAAAGGACAGTGGACTGGTTTTGTTAGAGGATGAAGGGATTCATGGTTATGCATGTTTAAGCGATACATCAGCACCATGTTTTATTCAGAAAGAACTAGCTGTTAATGAGAGACCTTCCAATGCAGTGTGTTGCTGAACAGAGACTGATCAACGCCTTTAATGCTGACTATCATCCCTGGGAGGGGTCGCCTCGCCACATATAAAAATAACTCGGTTCACCAGAATAACCCGAGTACTTTTGCCACCCGTCAGTGACGGGGAATTTTTCTTGCCACTAAAAGTTAGCGCACGAGCATCTGACATGTTGAGAACAACTGAGAAGTCAAATGGTTGCGTAATAAAACAAATGTTACACAGGCGTTACACAGGAGGGGACCGAACTGCAAGAGGACAAGACATCTTTTATGGGGTGAGACGACGTTAGCACATTGCAGAAAGTTTATCATGTTAGCACCTAGAATTGTAGCTAAAGTCGGACCTTTTCCTTGGTTTGGCTCCTTGCCCCAAACGCTCAGCCTCGTTCCCTCTCCCGAGATTTCCCCAGCAGAGGGACATCTGGCCAGCAATCACTTTTAATCTTTCTTCCTCGTTAAAATAAAGGACGCTATCTTAAATGTGCTCCACTGTCAGGCTCTGCACTGAGGTCAGCTACACTTGGTTAACTACTGGCCTGACTAATAGTCCAAGCAGATTGACAAAAACTGGATTTTTCCATTTCAGATACCAGCGATCACAATATGCTAGTTTTCCTCATAGCCTTCACAAAACAGTTGGAACAGTAGACCATATAAAGTTTGCTTCTAAAATCACTTTTCATATACACAGTGTATAATCATATATTAAACGCAGGAAATGGCTGCACCCTTTTTCCCTTCCAGTGAACAAGGCACAAACGGTGACCCTCAACTGGATTTCTGGAGAAGGTATGCCATTAAAATGATTATTATTTATGCTTGTTATTTTAGAACAAATTTCTCAAGTAGAAGTCTCCTGGCCAGGGATCAGAATGCTACAAAGTAGCATCATGCACACAAGAAGTAAGATTAAGATGGACTTTATTGATCCCAGAGGGAAATTCTGATGCATACATTAGAGAGAACATAGTGTACAGATGAACAAACATATAGTGCCAAACAGACAAAGCACAAAGACAGTACATATGCACACTAATTGAAAGTACACAGCAAATAAAATTAAGACACAGTACATTAATAGAATATCCTTAATAACAGAATATTATAGTATTACAGACAAAAAAGATAATAATAAATTAGCGAATGGAAAAGTACGTAAAGAAAGCTATCGGTGTTACTCTTTGGCTAAAAGGAAGATGCGAGATACAGCGTATGTAATGGACAGAAATGTTTAGTCTCCAGCTTTCTGCTGCAATCCAGGCCTGAGAGGGGGTTGACAGGCTACCTTGACAGCTCCTTAGGGAGCAATAATCAGTTGGTTTCCATTGACAAATCCCTCTGGATTCGGTAATTATGTGATAAGAGCTTCTACCCTTGAGAGTCTGGGATTTTAAGTGTGCTCCTGTCCGACTTGAACGGGGACAGCTTCGACTTTACAGCCGGGCTTCCAGCAGTGGCACCCGCAGATGCCAACGGGCTGCTGCACATGGGCCGCTGCTCAGAGACAGCCGTGCGTGTGCGACTGCGCGTGAGTGCGCGGCTGCGCATGAACATGCGAGCTGCCGATGATCAGTCTGAACCCCGCAGGCCTTACGACCTTTCCCTGTCGAAGAAGGACACTCCTTCCTGTCTGCCATAGTAGGCCCCCACCCCCCCCGCCTCGCTTTTTCCATTGAATAATGCGTCAGAGAACCTGAGACCCCACCAGAGAGGAGCCAGGGGGATGGGAGGTGGGGGGAGCGGGGGGGCTGATCGATAGCTCTTAACAGCAAAGCAGCCCTGGATCTGGGTTTTTTTTTCATGCCACTTACGGGAATGCTCATGCTCTCAGATGGTTATAATAGCTCGTTCTCCGTATGCACATGCGTACCAATTTCCAAGCTAAGCCTCTTCCTATCACAGGAGGAACCTAGAAAAAAATATATGTTAATATAAGATAAACTGCAAGAAAAACTCCCTATATCGTAATGTCATTAAATCTGGGAAACCTTTGATGAGTTTCAAAAACTAATTCTACGGGTCATGCTATGACCTCTTAGCTTCAATATCCTACACCATCAAGCTCTCAGAAGAAGCACGGAGGTTAACAGAGCCACGAGCAGGAACAAAGAGCAGAATGAGAAACGCTAGAGCTTGAGGGTAATATCCAATTTTGGAGACAAATAAACAAACAGTTGGCATGAGAAAAAAAAAACTGCAGTGTTTTTGTCTAGCTGGATTTTTTTTTCTTTTGGTCCTGACATTTGTTATTCTGTGGGTGAGACTGAATCCATGTTGTCTTAATAAATTAGAAAGTAACAAAACAATTATTTTAAACATGCAAATATATACACATCGTTTGTTCTTCTGTCATAACTGGGACATCATAACAGCGGCGATTTATCCCCCGTCATTTCAGTCTTGGATGAAGATCGGCTTACGGTTTTATCAGATTCATCACAGATGATGAAATGTAGCCCAGCTCAGGGGTTTTACTAAAGGACGTAACTTTGGTTTCATTCTTGGTAGTGAGCAAACCAGCTGAACACATTGTACTCCTTCAGTATAGATAGCGACATGTCCTTACCATCTGTACCCAAATCTACGCCCTTGGGTTCACTGCAGACTGAAAACAGTCGTGAACGCAACGTGCTAATTCTTTTTGACGTGTCCTTAACAGTACATTCATTCATGATGGTATCAACACACTGCTGCCTTTAATTCAAGGATGCCGGTCTTCAAACGTTTAAATAGATGCCAGCTTATTTTTATATTATGCTTTTCTTGTTATTTCTTACACTCTCACCATATGAACAGTCTTGATGTCAGCTCATCCGTTCACCTAGATTCTACATACGAAGTCATTCCAAAAATAAAAAGTAAATAGGCCTAATGATTTTCTATATTAAAAATCAGAGTGCATCCATTGCAACACCCCCTGACACAGGAGCCTACTCAAAGCATCAAATTGCTTAAAACCAAATGTGTCTAAATAAAACGTCTTTCACATAAAAAACCCAAATGCTAATAACATTTTGTCGAAAAAAATAACCTTGAATGAATAATCCCATTCATTCTGCATAAATGTGAGGTCCTTGTGTCTAGTGCTGCCTAGTGTTAGCTGCTAAATTAATAGATTGACCTTGAAATCCCCGAAAACCTGATGACGACTCTGCTCCACACACAGACACACACACATAAACCATTACAAAGCCCATATTTGGCAAATCGTAGGAGAAGCAGTAAAGACTTCTTCTTGGCGACGTTGGCATTGACTTTCTCCCTTAAATATCTTCTTTTTCGGAAAATGCACTAGAGTACATAGCGTAATCCATGCATCGATAGTCCGAGCAGGACTGTTCATTAACAGAGTCTGGTCTTGTCCGTCAGCCAGGCTCCTAGGTCTGCTATTAACGCCTGGGAGGATAATCAATTTTATAAAAAAAAGAAACTGGATGTCTGATACGGAACTATAGGAAATTTGCACACGCTGGGAGTGGTCATCCGCATAATTTGTACGGTAGACAAATTAAATATTCAGGCACACATAAACAAGGCAGTTCTCATTCAACGCACGGCGCTGGTCTCCACACAAGGGTTCGGTGACAATGACCATCAGTGCACATAGTAAGTAATAAAAAGACCTAAACCAGGCGTGTATTATTATTATTATTATTATTATTATTATTATTATTATTATTATTTTGCGACTAACGACGCTTAAATAAGCACGTATCCTGGATACGCCACAGCTGGTTTCAGGTTGCTGTCATGTTGATGGACAGGTACGCGATTACAAAAAAAAAAAAAAACTGCAACAACACTGATTATCATGCAGACTATCTATCTGAAACCTTGGTCGTGGACTGCATGTATAAAGCGCTCCCCTCATTATCCCGAACCTTTAAACGCCCCCCACTCCGCGCCCACCCCATGATTAAACAAGTTTTTCACTTTGAGGTAAGGCTACAGGTAAACTCTCCACTTCAATCCGTAAGACTGACTGTTTGCACCGGGATGTGCCAAAAGACGTGGCGTGCAGTAAAGCTATTGCACCATAAGCTTAAAAAAAACGACTGAGCACAAATCCCAAAATAGCACGAGCCTTGTTAAATATTTCAGGCACTCCACAGTAGAAGGGAGAGGAGAACCTTTCCGCACCATAAACAAAAACACAAAGAGACGGAATTATAAGCACAAGCTGAATAAAAGGGTGATACGTTGATTATTCTCATCATCATGCTACATAAATACGTCGACCTCGACATTTAATGAGTGTGCGCTGTTTTGCGGGAGATGTAGCAAATGTAAAATGAATACTGCTCTGGAATGGCAAAACTAAGTAAAATGACACAGCAGAAGCTCGCTTACTAAATCCTAGTGGCTCATTTTTGAAGGTCTTACCCACCCATCTTTGCCCTTTTGAAAATGCAAATATGTTCCAGGTAAATTATATCTCTGTATGATTATCAGTTAATCACCTGACTTTGGATCCTCTGGGTCATGGTGTAGCTCAACCTGACCAAGGGGAAAGAGTGGTCGGCTTGCGCTTTGTTCTTTTGACTTACTTATATATGATGTTTACTAATATTGCACACATTATACCAGAAACAAACGCTAATGCTCAAATGTGTTCTGATGTTCAGCCAAGCTCTTAGAATCTTCCAAGTCGAAGCTGAGATTCCCTGGTGTCTGCAGAACACAAGGTTGTTTGTTCTGGTTAAAACCAAACACAACGTATCGCTCTGGTATAAGAAGCCAAGACGTCGACTGGAAAGCAAGTATCATTTCAGAAAGCGACAGCACTTGTAATGGAACTTTAAGTAGCTGAAGTGACAGCTTGTTTTCGCTCACTCTGTATATGTACGCTGCCTGAACTAGGTCAGGCCAATCAATTCCTTTCACGGGAGCTATGATCTGTTAACGGACATATTTCAACACCGGGAAGGAGAGGAACAAGGGAGCGTGATTATATCTTTAAATGGAAGCTTTCAGTTGCAGAACTCTTTACTCTTTCGCTGTATAATACTGACAGCGCTACCCTCCCAGCCCGAGACCAGCTGAGATCAGCTGAACGGTCACAATTACGGACACGTGAGCGGAGGATTGGAAACCACAAGAACTCTCGGTTTTCTGGGTACCACGCACAACACTATTCAGCAGCTTTTTTTTGCTCCCACTGCCGTCTCTACGGTGTAAATGAGGAGGGGGGTGGGCAGGGGAAGTGCTGGATATTGGTTTTTTTTTCCCCGAGTCTTCGGATGTGCAAGCGTCAGTCCTTGAGTCTGTAATTTATGTGAGCCATCACCCCCTCCCTACCTCCCACCCAGCAATGAGCGACTTCCTTCAGCGTCGGGGTCGCTGGCTAGTTTTCATTATCGAAAAGACCCTTCCCTCTCTTATTAGATCTGCACATCCAGGAGCGCATTAGAAAAATTAAATACGGGATATGAGTCATCGTCTCAGCCTTGGCAGCTGCTGTGCTCTGAGTACTCCCCATCTCTCTCTCTCTCTCGTTCTGTGCACCCGACGACGGACCCAACTGAGGGCTAGCTGACAGTTCCTGTCCTCCATCTCCGTCCGAAGTGGGCCAGATCCGCGTGTCATTCTGTCGCGTCCCCCGTGGCCGGTGACGGCGACACAAAGCCCTTCCTTGTGCGCGAGGAGACGGACGCGGGGGCCAGCACAGTGGCACTCTGTTGGCGCGTGCATTCCGAGGCCGCACCGGCGAATAAAGATCCAGATTCACATGTGCCCACGCAAAACCCCACCCCACCATCCCAGAACCACAGAAACGTTCTTCATGGCCCGTGGCATTTAAGCATCTTCTGGGACAATTTCATATGTAGAAATGTACTGTTTTGCTTCTTTCTGAAAGACTGCATGTTATTTTGACAACAGAAGTGCTGTTTTGTGATGAAATTACAAAAACACCATTGTAATGAAATAATTAAATAATCTGCCGCAAAACTTAGTATGCATATATCACTTTATATATAAAAAAAACACTATATTACTTGGTGAAAGTAATATATAGAGAATGCAATACAGACGCTCCCCAGGATATGATGGTCCGTGTTACGATTTTTTGAATTTACATTGGGTAAATGTTTTTTTTTCACTTTCAGTACATTATTCAATGTTACATGAAATATTCAACACTTTATTGTAAAACAGGCTCTGGGTTACTGATTTTGCCCGACTGTAGGCTAATGTAAGTGTTCTAAGCATGTTCTAGAAAGGCTAGGCTAGGAAATTATGTAGACCTATTTCAGGTTAGGTGTACTGTATTAAAATGCATTTCCGCCTTATGATATTTTCGCCTTAAGATAGGTTTATTGGAACGTAACCTCATCATAACATGGGGAGAGACTGTATTCATTTCTAGAAATAGTGGGATTTTATACTTTTTTATTCATCTGTGGTGACATGTTCAGACTAGTGTCTTTAAAAAAAAACCTCTACATAACTTTTCATACATGAAATGCACAGAATTAGATTAGATGTAATGCCTGTTTTAGATGATGAAAATGCAAACTGGTAGGGACAGAGGTCAGGGGTGGGCGATCAGCTGCATCTCCATGGTGATTGATCCCCGGCCGGAGACCAGAGCACTTTGGGTAATGAAAGCCAGCTGACCATGATTAGTGTGGATTCATTAAGGTTGAAATAAGGTCAGCTGAACTGCTTGGTAAAGCATATGTGCCAGCTTAGGTGGGTTCTGGGCACCATGGTTTGCCAACAGTGCTTTAGGACATTTTCAGTTTATCTTTGAGTGGGTCTGTGCTAGTCCTTCTTAGAGGAAAAAACATTATTTTGCTCTTTTTGTTTGAGGACTCTGTCTTGGTCATCTAAGCTACAAGACTGAATGGAAATAAGCATTAATATAACGTATATGGCACTGCAGATCTTGGGCGAAAAAGAATGATCAGTTTAATGGTAGTAAATAGTCTTAGCCAACTATGCGAACTGAATGAGGACAAAAGTACCAGAAAACTATAAAAAAGGCTTAATATTACTATAGATGATAACTAGAATGAGCCTGTTTCAAAGATTCTGAGAGTCAATGGATCCTGTGTTCTGAAGATCTTACCAGCCACAGTGAATTGCCCAACAGACTATCGTTAAAGAAAGAGGAATTATTTTGGTGTAATGAGTAACACTATAGCACAGTAACGCATGTTTTGGTTGCTTTGCTGCCCAAACGCGAAGCATTTAACTCCTCCGTCACCCAAACACCCAAGGAAGGGGAAGGACGGATGTGAGTATCTGTGGGAGCACCCTGTTCATTAGTCACAGATGCCACAAAGTCTCCAGAGATAAAGCTGTCACCTCCCCCCCCCACCACCTCCCCCCAGCAACACTACCTGTAAGACGTACAATCGCACGACAGATGAGTGTATGGGTGTATAGAGGCACAGTTAAAGGTAGCTCAAAGCGATCTGTCAGCCGCCATCTGCATGACAATGAAGGACAGAAGCTTGTCCTGATTCTGTACCGCATGAAATAATCGTGAAGTCATGCCTAAGGACGGCTACAGGGACAGCGGTGGCTTTTGTTTTTCCTCAGCAGATGACCCGATTTTGCCAGTGCCTCTCTCCCACTTAAAGGGGATGCCATTTGACCCAGATCCTCTGCAGAACTGCACATTAGAGATGCAGAAACACAGCTCATGCTAAATTCAATTACGGGGTAGTTGCCAGCATGTTGGTTTGTTGACTGTGGGTTTGTTTTTTTTTTTTTTGTTCAAACCAATTTCCTCGCAATATTGGTCCCAGGCTTCTTATGGAACCATTTTTTAAAGCTGAATTGTGTAATTTTTTATTAGCTAAAGAAGCAGGTGATTGATTACTTCTTAAAATCTCTAGAGCAACTACAACACGAGCGTTATTTTTATTTTAAACGTGTTGGTTTTCCTGATGATGAATTCAAACTTCTGACTTCATAAGAACTAAATCTGATTTTTTTTTTTTTAATCATATTGCATTTGTGGAGAATGTCTATCTATGACATGTATACAGAACATGACAAATGGCACATGTTAAATAACACAAAGCCCCATCTTTTTAAAGCCATTTGAGGGAAGGTTTTGACTTCTAATTAAACTGACAAGTAGAGCGGACACCTGTTTGCAGATAGATTACCTGTCATTTCTAATTTCAGAAATGCAATGGGAATCTGTCAGTTTGCACCTGGAAGAAATAAAGCATGAATTATCTTAACAAAGGCATCTTTATTTGGTTTACTTACATTCAACACTACTGTTGAAGTGTAGAATTGCAGTGCATTATACTACAAGACAGTTGTGTTGTATGCAGAATTTTAAAAAACTTTACATTTTAATTCTCATTACCGGGCATGCTCGCAGTTATATAATCCATACGCATTACTGAGTTGTATTCTTCCGCCGTTTGTCTTGATTATTACCAAACAAATGTGTGCCCTGACCATATTGACCAACCGACAGAGGTGAACTGATAATGAGTCAAAGCTGAGAGAGCATTAACTTCAGAGCACTTAGAGCTCTCTAAGGCATAACAGCAAGGAGGATAAGGCTAGAGATTTCCCTTTAGAAGTCAGTAACACACAGGTTAGCAACTAACATCTGGGAACAAGTGCTGGGAATTTGTGCTTATACAGCAAGCAAAATATTTTGCATTAAAGTGCAGTGCAAAGAACGAGCCATGAAATGAGTTCTATGACTTGTACGGTATGAGACGAGCTATGAGTTCTGCGAATTATTGACGTAAGCGATGGGTCTCGTAAACTACAGGTCTTTGTCTTTTTTTGACCATAGTTTGATGCTGATTTCCACAAATTAGCAGCATGACTGAAACCCGTACCATGAGGATCTACACAGTCCTCAGAAAGACAAGGTGTAAATTTAAGCACGTTATTGGGAAGCTGGGAAAAGCCTTCTGGGAATTACCCAGTGCTTTAGTTTTCAATTAAAGAGTAGCCTGAAAGTGTCATGAGGAAGGAGAGAAACCACTAATGTATATTTCATAGGACCATGTAGTCACAGAACCTAGACTGGGGAAATGCCAACTGGTCATGGCCTTTGTGGACAAACCACAACAGCATCACCCTCAATTACCCTGAATTATTCTGACTCTTTAAACTGAGGCTCAATCAATCCATATTAGTCTAATATACAGTAAGTCTGGAGTGCTAGATCATTTCCCATCGTTTTCTCTTGCAGACACATTTAAAACAGGCGACTCCAGAATACTGTATATAAAGTATCACATTTCCTTTCACTGTTTAGCCAAGCCTGTAACTGATCCAAAGGACATTTGGGTAACTTAATTCTAATTCACCAATATTTCAGTGATCTAATTTGACATCTTCCTAATCTGTTTCATGGAAAACTGAAATCCGTATACATCTCTAGATGTACATGATAACAGCTGATCCAGGACTGGCCGCAAGTTCTGCAGTTAATAAAATTAACAGCTTTAATAAACACGTCAGCAGCGGCCGTAATGCGTTGGAAATGCAAATCTAACTCAGATGGTAAAATACATTTTTAATTAGAGGAATTCAGCAGCAGATGCAGAAATGTTAAACATAAATTAAAATTAGCAGTACAATTCGCGCTTAATGAGAAAATGCTTTATTTTGGTTTCAGATAGTTTGTGGTCCAGCAGTACACTGCATGGCATATTATTTTTATGATAATATTACCATTATGCTAATATCAGACATAGAGCGTGTGTGATGAATCATTATGTGTTGCCATAATGCTGTGTAATGACTGTTTTCCCGGCGAATAAAACACGCTCCTCCATATGCGATTGTCACCCTTCCGTTTGGCGCTGGTGTGCCTGGGGAAAGTTGTCTAGTTCAAGGTGCGCAGTATGCACATCTCCCAAAACAGGTCGCGTACTGCCAGGAAAGCGAAAAGGAATGGCGGAAAAGACAAGGGAAAAAAACAAGTTGCCAACACCGACGGGTGGGTGAAAGGAGAGGTGGAGAGGGAGGCAGGAGTGGCAGGGCTGACAGTGATGGGTGAAGAATCCCAAGTGAAGCAGACGCGAGAGACTAAAAACAACCCGCAGAAATCAGCTCTATGTATAGACCCAGATAAAAAAGTGAAAAATATCTCCCATAAAACGATAACATGCTGATAGCAGGTCATGCGGGACAAGCTCAGCTACTAGCGAGTGAGATACAGTGAGTTTCTGGGAACTGTGCGTGTCATTTCCCTGCACCTTCACCAATGCAGTGTAAAAGAAACAGGCTGCGTAAGGATGCTTTTTTGTTAATCGTGTTTTTAATTAAAATGCACGTAGGTGAACAACACGATGTATCGACCCTGAGGCCATTGGGACAGGCAGCCGGTCTGATCCGCCGCTTATGGCAACTAAACCAACGAGTCTGATGGTTTACTCAATGCAATATTCACGGTAGATGGCAATTTCCCCAGCAAAAGCACTGCCTTAGAGGAAATGGCTTATAACGGTACGTGACTATAGCCACAGGCCCATGGCGTCGAATTTACCATGCTACCCCTTCCATACAGCAATGAGGAAAACGAAGGAAAGGGAAGAATCCTGAGCTACAACAGTGAACAGTTAAATTATTTTAGGAATACTTCCTTTGAGATTTTTGACACTTCGAGAAAAGTCTTCTTGCGTTGCAATATTAAGAAGTGGTTTCTGTCTACTACAAGATAATTTAATCGAAATACAGGTCAGATATGGTTTTAAATTTACGTAAGTAATGTCTGGTGACATATTTGCTTTTCTAACCTTATAAATACAGGGGCAGAAACGTGAAACAAATTCACTAAACATTTAACAGGACTAGACTAGCTGAAACAGGACTAGACTCCCTGAAATCTTTGCCTATATAACTACAATATGGAAATCATACAGTACAGAAAACTATATAAATATATATAAATAAAGCAATCTGCTTGCAGTTCTGTGCATTTGTATCAAGAAATGATCAGTATACCTTTAAATTATTTAGAGACTACTGTTTACTACTGATCAGTAGTCCTACTTTGCCACAACGGTAAACAGATGTAAACATTGGTAATGCATCTAACTTTGAATCACAAAACAGTATCAGCAAACAAGAAAACAAACAAATACCAAGAAGAATATTAGCATTAATGATACTGATTTACCATGAGTCATGAATCAAAACAAATAAGTGACAGTCTGCGAAGCCGCATGCGCCCATGACTCAAAGCTCACTGTAACCCAGAATCCCTTTCTTTGTTGTCCTGATGTACTAAAAATAGGACAGCACTTTGAATTTTAACTATACACGAAAAAAGATTAAACTTTTGTTATAATCTTTAATCTAGGATCAGAAAACGTTCGCTGCTTTTGTGTCTTAGAAATGCCGTCTCAGTTAAAACCATTCATGTAGCCTATCGATGCATCCGTAGTCTCGATTTTACCGAAATTTTTATTTTTATTTGATTATGCTCAACCCACCCTTTTTAGTGTGTATCACTCTCAGAGACATCCCTCGTGTTTTTTACATCTTGCCTTTGAACATAAACAGTATAGAGAAGATTCCACGACTTTCAGTTTTATTCTAATAAACTGAACGTTATTATCACTGGGAAGCTACAGCATGTACAGATCATGTAATACATATTAATTTGATGACAATTTCAACAACAAACAAAATTAATCCCAATGAGCTATATTAACATACTACACATATAGCCTACATACTATAAAACAACTAATTGGATTATCATACTTTGCTATCGATTAAATTTATCATAGACAAAACATCACTGATAAATAGATATTAGATCGAAGATAGCACACTTACTCCGTATTCATCGGATGTGCTAACTTGAGCGACGCACTGTTAACCAGCGACGATTGGGTCTAAGGATTTAAATGATGTTAAGTGTCTCAGCATACGTTATCATATCGTATTCTGAATTATAGGGTGCCATTTAAAACTGTATTTACCCTTTGGCTTTCCACGAATTATTATACTATATTGTACATTTTAAATATGTTATTACAGATGTTATGTAGATGGTATCGGGATTAACGATACGTTTTGATAAAGGGCATTTTTCTATAAATCAATGTTGTTGTTTTAGTTAAACATTCTTCAGTAATGCATAGCTGAGAATTGTAAAAAAACACAACACATCGTACACTGTATTACATTTATAGAAACATCAGTGTCCTCTTATACCCCCAGAGCCGGACACTAATAATCACTCTAAAAGTCTGTCACTTTTGTAACCAGAGATCTGCAAGTATTTCAAAGTTGATCTTTTAAAATTTTAATTATGTCAATGAAATCAGGTTTTACTGTGTAATAACTGTTGTAAGACGTTAGACATATCCGCAGTCTATTTTATTTCATTATTTGGTCAGCGCAATCTAGTTGGGATTTCAGGTGCATAATACAATTGGTTTGTCTGAATAACCAACGCCGCCATAAAGACTTTAAGTCCTGTTAGCTTGCATAAAGTCCAGTTCTATCTCTGTCTTTTAAAGCGACACGCTAGCGAAGCAAGATAATATTCAATTATCATAAAGATCCCCAGAAAACAATAAAGTGACTGTTCGGCCTAATAAACCATTGTATTCCGAGAACATCTGTCGAGATGGAGCCATATGGCCTGAGAATCAGAGCACAGCTTATCCCCGATGCAGACTACTTTGCATCTGCTAAACAAACGGAGAGCCGTCCGAGCTCGAATACAGCCCCTGCGAGCTTCCCTTAAGCGAAATATAAAGCAGAGGATTAGCGTAGTAAAAACGCTCCAAAACGCCCCACTGGACTAGATTACGGCGGTCGCGGTCTGCATGAAATGATGGTTAAAGGCTAATAGTATAGGTAAGGCATGTCAGCATCCATCTCCAGTTGTTGAAAGTTCAGCGGAGAAGGGGCTACTCGGACACGGCCGTTGACGCTCCAGAGACCGGGATGTGCGCTCACAGAAGTGGGCTAACATCACGGCATAAAGCCGACACTCTGAGTTACGATCTAGATTGGACTAATAATAATAACAATACTAATAATAAGACAAACGTTTTGTTGCATGACTGGCGAGTGAAAATGAGACATCTACAAATGCGTTATTCTCAGTTTTTACGTGAATAATGCGATCTTACCTGTTTACATGCAGGGGTATAACACGGCCGGGACGACAAACAACCAGAGATATATATATCTATATATTATATATCCTTAGCTGATGTCCACATTGTCAGTAAGAGGCTTTCACTGTAACAAATAATCCTGATGCTACTGTGTAACAATAAACCCCAGCAGACACAGAGAAGGGAGAGAGAGAAAGAGAGAGAGAGAGAGAGAGAGAGAGAGAGAGAGGTGGTGGGGGGGGGGGGTGACGGGACTATCCTATCCAATTACAGCAGACAAATGAGAAGCTAAATGAAACATTCTGGGTAGGACCGTGCACCAAATTGTCATGTATAAAACCTGTCTCCCACCGTATGCCAAAAACAACCGGTGGGGAATCACTCACAAGTCCGACGCTTTCCGTCAGCGTAGACTCTACTCTGCCACATATCTTACAAATTGCCACGGAGAGGATGAGTCAAGCATTTCCATGTCACTGCCGTGTAAATTAGTCTTTATGAAGTATACTTGAATATTATTGAATTTCACCACATGGATGCCTTTTGGTCTCTTAACTCATTTCCTTTGACGTTTACAAAGCATAAAATGTTAGCTGATCGTGTAGGCATTAATCACCAAATTTGCTAATCGCCAACGCTTTTTAAGTGTAGGCATCAAAGGTGTAAGCAATCAAACGACAGTTGTCAAACAAGTCTGAAGTGACAGTTTGAATGACTAACAAAGTCATTCCATATTTGTCAGTACTGAATAATTGTGTTAGACCGAAGAACATTTGTAACCGTATAGCTGAAGCGTTACGCAGCATTAGCGAATCCAGTAGCAACCGTTGGTATGTGCTGCCATCTAGTGACCATAAATTATTTAAACATTAAGAGAAGAAAAATAATTATTCTTATGATACAGGTATCCCTGTTGTGCCTTTCTTTTACCATAAAACAGCTATGGAATAATGCTCACACTAAGAATAACTATAGGTGCAACTGAAAAGCTATATGTTTTATTGGAGCAGATGTACTGAATGCAAGTGGGGTTAGTTTTTCGTAATAGTTTTTGTTGTTCTTACATAAACTGTATAATTAGCAGTATTCTCTTCAAATGGTTCAGTTTTCCTTCTGATTTATGTATGTTAGTCATGCCTTTAAAGGGAAGCTGAAGGAGATATTGGGCAGCTCAGACACTACTGTCAGTACAGGATTAAATCAACAGTTAAGTATGCAAGCCAAACTATACCTGCAATAGCTAAGTGAAGTGTGCTGCTAGCCCTTACAATGCCCATGACTGTCGAAAATGTCTCTTCCAGTGACAGCGATGTTTACATATGCATCTTGATACCATTCCTGTTTTTAGAGGAATTCCTGTGAAAGGAGACCTCAACGATTCTGAGTGACAGGTAGCTGCTGTTGGCAGGTCCTTCACAATGTTCTTGACGTCTGGGCTCCTGTGCCTGAAGCGGCAGCCTTAGGCCAAGTATCTAGTCATGTGGGAATCGGGCATTTCTAAATTCGGGGAGGGGTCTGTCATAGTCTGGGTACAATTAGATGATTGATGTCCTACTGTGGCCTGTATCCCATGATGCAGCACTCATCTCACGTGGGGCTCAGAGGCTGTTTCCTTCACTCACCACGTTGCCCGTCTCCTTCTTCACCCCCTCGTCCATATCCTACAGAGTGCCCCCAGGCTCATCTGCCAAGGTTGCCATGCCAGCAGTCGTCAAGAAACTGGTGTGAACCGCAGGAACTCTCCGAAAGACTCCTCCAGATTTCAGCTGAATAGTTCTGGGCCGTTATTGACCCTCCTGTACAGAGTATCGTATTGATTTCCTGTTTCCGATGGACACATTGGCCTAGCAGAGTATACGGAGAGTCAATTTTTCATGCTATACCTTCATTTGATTAATTGAACTATCATTCATTTGTACCGTTCTCACACATCAGATGGTTGTGATGGTGATATAAGGTATAGGGGATATCGGAGTTTGTTTTTTGTTTTTTTTTTTTTTTCATTTCACGAGGATTTGCATTGCGGTCACCGCACACCAGTACCACACAGCTGCAGGATGGGGTGGTGTTAGGTTACCATCTGTGAAGCGCTCCTCTCAGCGAGGCCTTTTGCACAGGATCAATAAAAGCCAGACAAAGAGCTGCATTTCCAAAGAGGCTTCTGATATTTCCCAGGAGACCATAAAAAAAATTAAATAAAAAGTCAGAGCGTGCTTAGCTCTGAATGGTTATCCTCGTTGTTTTTGTCCCAACAAGGCTAACATGACACTCGATTAGAGCGTCAGCAGTGACAGACTGGCCAGCAGCTGGCCCGTGTGGGAGGACCTGCTGGGCAGGCAGAGGAATAAGGTTTCAGGCCTGAAGGCGTGGTATCAATCATGAGCACGCAATAAGAGCTCCCTAAGCCCTTGTGGGATGAATGCCTGCTCCTTACGCCTTTTGTAATTCAGCCTAAACACAGCAGAACAAGAAAGGGTGTGTAAATAGCAAAGATAAAGAGTAAGAGAGAACATAAATGTGGGGAAGGTGGTATCCACAGAACAGGCTATAAACCACTCTTGCAGCAATGGAAGTGTCTGACTTAATGAAAATATAAAACTAGCATGCTTGCCCTGGAGTATGATGCCCTCTGTTGGTCAGTATAAGATTGGAAGCTTTCAGCTGGCGAAGTACAGGCTACAGACAACAAAAAGGTGCCATATTACAAGTTGTACCATCAAACGGAGAAAAGGATAACTGGTCACTTGTCTGTCTGTTATTTTGCATGTTCATAATTATGCAATTGTGACATGATTAGACTCTTGGATTTTACACACAACTGTGGTCATCAGAGTCAATAACAACCTTCAGGGGGTCAAGTTTAGGATTCAGACACCTATGGAAAGAGGGAACATATTTCCCCTGTTCTACTGAGACAGTGATTTCTTCAGAAACTCCTCAAAGAAACCCTGGAATGCTCCTCGAAACTTGCGGTCATAGCCGCTAGTGATACATGGCTAAGCCAGAGGCAGCCGCTTTGATGAGACACAAATTAGCGCGTCTGAGGTCCTGCCGACACTCTGCTCAGCCAAGTTCTGCGTGACACCAGCGTGTAGCAGTCGCCACCCCTGTCTGAGCACAAGCTGGAAGCTGAATTATTCAGGGCCAGCTGAGTGCCTGAGTGCCGTGGTCTGAATGCTGTAGGTGAAGTACAGAGCGCCACGGATGAAAGTGCAAGGAGGGAAGTGGCGTGTGAAAAATTGAAGGAGTCAGTGCTGCAGTGTTAAGCTCTACTGCATCTTATATGTTTTGTAGAGGTGTAGATGACCAAAATCTCTTCATAATTATGATGATGTGTATAGGAGGGTCGCTGTAAGATTCTAAAATTGAAATCCAATGCCTTCTAACTCCTCAACAAAGACTAAATAGTGCTATTATATGTGTGAGGGGAAATATATCAGGCATGATATCTGTCCATGTGCAACAGCCATACTCCGCTCAGGAAAATGTACGTTTTGCCCAGAATTACTAGGTTCAAATATTCATTTAAAAATCAGGGAGGTGGTTTTTCTAATGATGTGAGCCTGTAAATTGTACTGCCGGGAGATATCAACAGTTTTCCGCCCTTCGATTTGAAATTTGAAACGGAAGGAGAGTATTTGAGATGGATGAGAAGAATTGAGGAAGGGGTGCAGATTGAAGGAGGAGGTGTAAATTTCATTGGAGTCAGCTCCCTTGCTCTTGAAATACGGCTTTTTAAAAGCAATAGCTGCAAACTGGGATTTTCTTATTTTCTAAGTCCAACTCCTGAGAACAGAAAACCATGATAAAATACAAGTACAGTTGATTTGTTTTGAAAGAATCCAGTGTTCTTTTGATGTACCCCGCAATTGGTAAATGAAGATTTTTTTTGTGACTCTTAGTGAATTCCAATCAGCCTGCATATTATGCGGTTTTTGATGTGCAGTTTAGAACAATCATGGTTTGGAAAAACACACATACATGTAAGGTAAACATATCCTTATGGGGACCTCTCATTCATTTCAATGGGAAAAATGCTAACGCTAACTATGACAACCTTAACCCCTACCCAGCCCTAACCATAACCATAAGTAACCAAACAAAATACAAGAGTTTTTGCATTTTTAGTTTTTTCATAGCAGTCACCGATTTTAATAAAATAGAGTTTTCCTTTATGGGGACCAGGAAATCCATCGATATTTATAACGATATGGGAACATTGTGTCCCCATAAGGATAGGTAAACCCGCTCACATGCACACACTCACACACACACACACACACACACACACACATATATATATACACACACACATATGCGGTGGGTTGTGCAACCAATTGACCACTTAAGATGTGGCAGCATTGTAACATTTCTTCTCAAGGGCCTAAACTCCAAATTTGGTTTTGCCCCAATTTTCATGGCCCATTTGGAAAACAGTGGGAGTTTGTGTAAATTCCTGCCAGTTTAAGACGAAACCACAGTGCAAGAATATAATTAGAAAATTGTTCTGGCAAAATATGTCATTATTATTAAACCATATATTGGCCCTTAGAATCGCACTTGGTGAAAAACTATTGAACACTGAACTTGACTGAGCACTTGTTGTCATTGCTTCTGTATTGCATGCTATTGAGGTCCAGTAGGAGCAACAGATGAATAGATTTAATTTGAGAATTGAGTGTCTTAATCCTCATTGAACCTAGTTTGAATGTCTTTCAACATGTTTTGCATCTAAGCCTCAAGCAATTGCTTGTTGATGCCAGCCAGGCTCTCATTCATCCACCAGACGCTGCATTTGCATTTGCCAGTTCTTACAGGCTGCTCCCCAACCGTGAAATTAGATGACAGAGTTAGAACATACTTAAAAATTGTAAGGAATGCAGACATGCAAAAACTGAAGTCATTCTAAGAATTGTATTCTGGTTATATAGTATACTTACTCAATAAGGCTTCAGGCAGAATGTCATACATAAAAGCAAAAAAAAAAAACAAAAGACATTTTAAGCAGTTTTTGACCTTAAATTTTGAAAAGATTATTTTTTCCCCATGAGTTACAGGAGCAGGTCTGGAGAGAGGAAACCATGTGCATCTGAAACCCCCCCCCTGGTGCCAGTGGGCTGCTAATGAAGAGTCCATTAGCAAAGCGGACGGCAGGTCAACACTCCTCGACAATGGTGGATAACATTGAGCCGATGCATGTACTGCAGGACGAGCTCTGTATGCATCAAACCTACACATGTCCCAACATAAATACATGTGCTGGTTTTCACACAAAAATGTGTGTTTCTGACAGATCTGGGCCCATGATGGTTAGGAAACCACAATTTTCCATTCTTTACTAGCATTTTTCCAACTTTCCAACAGCCTGCTGTTTCAGCCTAATGCTCTGAATTAGAGTTGGTAAACTGAGGCTAGGGTTAAGGGTAGAAAAAGTATGGCATTTATAGCCATTAAAATGTGTGTTTCTGGCAGTTCTGGACCCATGATGGTTAGGAAACCACAATTTTCCATGGTTTAGTAGCATTTTTGCTAATTTCCAACAGCCTGCTGTTTCAGTCTAATGACCGGAATTAGGGTTGGCAAACTTTGTCTAGGGTTAGGGTTAGAACATGTATGGCATTTACAGCCATTAAAATGTGTGTTTCTGGCAAACCTGGGCCCATGATAGTTAGGAAACCACAACTTTCCATGCTTTAGTCGCATTTTTCCTACTTTCCAACAGCCTGCTATTTCAGCCTACTTTGGGTTGGTAAACTGAGGCTAGGGTTAGGGTTAGAAAAAGTATGGCATTTACAACCATTAAAATGTGTGTTTCTGGCAGTTCAGGGCCCATGATGGTTAGGAATCCACAATTTTCCATGGTTTAGTAGCATTTTTGCTAATTTCCAACAGCCTGCTGTTTCAGTCTAACACCCCGAATTAGGGTTGGCAAACTGAGGCTAGGGTTAGGGTTAGAAAAAGTATGGCATTTACAGCCATTAAAATGTGTGTTTCTGACAGATTTGGGCCCATTATGGTTAGGAAACCACAATTTTTTATGCTTTAGTAGCATTTTTCCTACTTTCCAATAGCCTGCTGTTTCAGCCTTACGCCCGAATTAGGGTTGGCAAACTGAGGCTAGGGTTAGGGTTAGAAAAAGTATGGCATTTACAGCCATTAAAATGTGTGTTTCT
>JAODKF010000138.1:3885469-3911012 GCA_026779585.1 Mormyrus proboscirostris
GTTGGGAAACTGAGGCTAGGGTTAAGGTTAGAAAAAGTATGGCATTTACAGCCATTAAAATGTGTGTTTCTGGCAGTTCTGGGCCCATGATGATTAGGAAATCACAATTTTCCATGCTTTAGTAGCATTTTTTCCTACTTTCCAACAGCCTGCTGTTTCAGCCTAACGTCCAGAATTAGGGTTGGGAAACTGAGGCGAGAGTGAGGGTTAGAAAAAGTATGGCATTTAGAGCCATTAAAATTTGTGTTTCTGGCAGGTTGGCAAACTGAGGCTAGTGTTAGGGTTAGAAAAAGTATGGCATTTACAGCTATTAATTTGTGTGTTTCTGGCAGTTCTGGGCCCATGATAGTTAGGAAACCACAATTTTCCATGCTTTAGTAGTATTTTTCCTACTTTCGAACAGCCTGCTGTTTCAGCCTAACGCCCCGAATTAGGGTTGGCAAACTGATGCTAGGGTTAGGGTTAGAAAAAGTATGGCATTTACTGTATATGTACTGTGTAGGTTAAGACAATCACCTTATAATCTTATTTTCGAGCTACTGGGATCACTGGGAGTGGATATTTGAGTTTGACGGTGATGTCATTCAAAGCATGATAATCTATACAGGGATTTAGGTCGCCACCATTGTTCTCCACAAAGAGAGAAACTGGATGCTGCAGGTAACTTCAAGAATCAATGAATTGAAATCCTTCTCAATATATTAGTCCATGGCGACAGATTCAGAGAAGGACAGTGGATAAACATATTCCTGTGGCACTCCTGAGGTACCTGCAATAAGCTATGACACATGGGTGATGCTGTAGAATAGTGTCCATAATTTTGCTGAATACATCCCCGAATTCCCCAGGATTTTCACAGTGATGGTAACCAGGGTACTCTCAATCGATAAACTTCAGAAAGTTATACATGCATAAATACTCCAGGAAACAAGCTGTTCCTTTTTTTATTATTGGGTCATGCTGTTCTATCTAAGAGTGGCTTAACACCAGGGAATCTCTGGAAGAATATGTGACAAGCAATTGCATGACTTCAGAATGCAGTGCTCCAGTCTATAAGAGATGGGGTTCAGTCTGATGAGTAGTCTGACCTTTCCCTAAGGGTTGTCTGTTCACTGCCCTCACATGGAGCGGACGATTGATAGTCTTACATGGCACTTTTAATTGTTCCACCAGCTTTTTATTGGTGAAACTCCCTGCCTTGCCAGAGTCTATCAGAGTGGTAGCAAATCCATGGGAGACAAGGACAGGAAGGGTGAACTGACAGGGTTATGTTAACTAGAGCTGAAATCCCGGCATGTGCCTCAAAGGGTGTTCTCACTCTCTCTCTCTCTCTCTCTCATGGGACAGAACAGATAACATGCCTGCAGATGTCCAGTTGCTCCGCAGTACAGACACAGATGATTTCATATGCAGTGGGCACAATACTCTCGAGGCATAGGGGATCGATCCAGTAACACAGGTTCCGGGTCCAATGTAGTGAAGGGTAAGAAAGTTGAAGAAGAGAATAATACAACAGCCATGGGGTTTACCTGAGGGTCCAGACTACTCCTCTTCTCTCCTATTGATTAAGACGGACATGTGGATATACAGATCCTGGTGGTATCTGTTTGACAGGCTAATTTGGATTGCTAAATCGACCATAACCCATGTCGATACATAGTGAGTAAAGCAGATTCGTTCCAGCCACTCCCAGCTGTTGGAGTGTTGAATCCCAGGATAATAGTAGCAGCAGTCTAATCTCCTTGTTCGAGTTCACATAATTGAGATCCAGTGTCTCTTTAGGCAGCAGAGTAGTCAAAAACTGGAAGAGTACATGGAATTGTTCTACAGAGTTTAGAACAGCCCAATTCTGATGCCAGAGTGCTGTTTCCCACTCTAGGGCTCTGCCTGTAAGCGAAGAGATAACTATTTAAATCTTGACTACATTGGACTGAAATTGTCCTGGGTAATGGATCAGTCAAATGAAGGAGGAGCTACTGTACAACTGTGAAAACAGCACAAATAGCTGATCATGACAAACACGCATCATCATCAACTTTTCTTCATGGCTATTTCAAAATGCTCGCAACTCTGCAAAATTTACCATGATCATGAGACATTCTGTAATTAAACAGTCCAAAGATGCTTGTGGGAGTTTCACTTACACAAAAATGTTATAAGGGCAGAACAAAAAATTATTTTTTTTCAGAGAGATAACCAATCAGATTGTAGATGAGGTGGGTCCAATCAACTACAGGAGGTGGGACGAAGACATGTGATTGGTTGGTCCTAGCTGCTCTAGTTACTTGGATCCACCTGCTCTACAATCTGATTGGTTATCTCTCTAAACCAATATTTTTTGTGTAAGTAAAACTCCCATTGGTTTCAAAGATCCAAATGGAACGCAATCAGTTTTAGTGATTCCCAGCAAGGAATGTCAGGCACCAATAGGTAATCCAAAATTCAAGGTCAGAACAGGGCAATGCAAATACCAAGTCCATTTCACATCCTGCACACAAGGTCAGAAAAACAGGCCAGAGTTCAGAAACTAAATGCAGACAGAAGCACAACAAGTCAAAAGTTCAGTAAGGAGCATGCTCAATACCTCACAGAAATAGCTGATTCAGAGAATGTCTTTATAACAAACAATGGTGTGCTTGGTATTCTGGTGAGGCAGGATGAGGTCTAGTTTGGCATGGCTGCTGGGCCTGTAGACTGGAGACAAACGGTACATCCTCTAAGTAACCAAGAATTTGTGTTAACCTATTATGTAGTTAGATGAAAATCTAGTTAGAATTCTGTCAATTCCCTCTCTTTTCAAATAAATGATGCAAATTGGGTATCGCAAAGAAAAAGGAATATAATATTTGTTGTTTATTTTAAGGGATATAATATCAGACAATGTAATGTCATAATGTCAGACCTATTTAATCTATGAAATTGATAAATGTCTGAGAAGGTCTGTCACCTACACGTTCATGCCGTCATGATAGTGCAGTCATGTTACACAAAGCGCTGGCTATTTAGAATTCCGTGGGCCAAGTCGGTCAGGCCCTAAAGACGAAATCTACAGAACTGAATCTGAAGCCTGTGACAGAAACAATGGAAAGCTCTGTATTTTTGACAGTCCTCAGAATGTTACCCTGGCACTTGGGGTTAATGGTAGAAAAAGAAGCAGGACATGCAGGATGATCTTCACGGGTGGGGTTGATAGTGCGGAGAGTTGTTGGAAATCACAGGGTGGGCGGCAAAGGCATCCTGAAAGGGGTTTTGTGAGTGATGGTATTGTGAAGGAACATACAGTAGGTGCAGAGTCTTTCTTTGTTACACGGTGGTGTGAGCGTGTGTGTCAACTTTGGGGATTATGCTAAGCAAAAAAATGTCAAGTTGTCGTAGACATTCACAATGGTTGACTATACTTGGGCTTATGTGGGTAGGGAATGAAGCAGAATGTATTAGTACAGAATGCAGAGAAGTTGAATGGAAATATAGTAATGTTTATTGCCTGCTTATTTATAACAGGATCAATAAAATCTGAAGATTCACAAAAATGCTTCTCACCAAAAAAAATCTTTAGGAAAACATCTACAGATGATACCCTCTAAACTAAAGTAACGCCCCCACCATCAGGTACAAGCATTACTGTGACCTAGCAAAATAAAAAGGTTGAAAAGATAAAATGAAAACAGGTTAACCTCAAGGCCAGCACATTTGGGTTTGAGGATTTGCTAAATTAGTTATGTTAGCACCACGTATGGAACAGAAGAAAATAAACAGTAACAGTTGCAGCAGTTTCACTGGATTTTTAATGCTTAACTGATTTCTGTGTGCACAGTGCAAACAGAAAGAACTATAACCTACATTTCTTCTTCTTTGAACTGCCCTCATTATTTCATGGCTTTCAAAGAATCCTTTAATGTAGAGTTTTTCAACTTCTCTTAAACCAGGGATTGCTGAATTTAATGCAGGTGTTTAATATTTTTGCCTATATTTGCTAGTACCCAGTAATATTTTAGAGCATTGACAAAACATTTCTGTGGACTCCCTTCAACCACTCTGCACATGTCTCTGGGTTGAAATCCTATTTTAGATGTTCAAAGGCGTAAGGAAATAAACAATTAAGACTTTTGATAAAGACACTTTGATTGTTCTGTTCATTATGAATGTGTTCCACAGGTCATAACAAATCAGGTGTCATTTCAATAAAATAGTAGATGCCCAAATAACGTATTGATAATAAGGAAGGTAGTGGCTTCAGTGCTCAGCTGGTTGGGTAATTTGTGGTTCTACATTATTGAAACAGCCTTAGAACATGTCCCATCCAAGAAATGATCAAAATAAGCCCAATGGATCTCAGATTTGACCATCAGCATCGCAAAAGAGAGAAGGAAGGCCAAAGCTATGGGCAACTGAGAAGATTTCTGAAGGTTGGATGCAGAATTCCATAGACTGGCCAGAAAGGACAATGAGAATTATTGGAAGAAACAGTGCCAGAAGATGGAGCAGGCAAGAAGTCTATGCTCACATAAAGAGGGCATGGCCAACATTCATTGCTCGGAAGGCAACAGCTTATGGAAGCAATGATCAGGAGTTGCATGACCAGCAAGCAATATGCAATCGGTGGAAAATATACACATAAAAGTAATACAAAGGTGAACATCAGAATTGTACAGTGAAGGAGAATGAGACACTGCAATTGGAGTCAGATGTTCTGGAGGAGGATGTTGTATGGGTAATGAAGGAATTAGCCAAGCAAAAAGCCCCAGGAATCGATGGCATACCAGCAGCATTGCTAAAGCCCGTACCAGCGGTATCATTAACAAGGTTATATCAACGAATATGGAGAATGTGTGACTGGCTGAAAGAATGGAAAAGATCAGTATATATTCCAATTCTGAAGAAGGGAGACACAAAGGTCTGCTTGAATTACGGCACCATACCCTTGATACCACACACAAGTAAAGTCCTTCTGAAGATCATTCAATAACACAGTTGTTGATAAGTCAGAGAAGAAAGTGAAAAGGTTGGACTGCCTGAAGGAGACGAGGGATCGATGCATTTGAATTGGGATGCTGGAGATGTCTGCTACGTGTTCCGTGGACAAGGCTAAGATAACCAAACAAACTTTGGTAACATCATGCTAGGCAAATCACTGGAGAAGGATGTCATGCTTGGAATGGGTAGTGGCAAAAGAGGAAGAGGAGACCCAAGAACGTGCTGGCTAAACACCATCAAGAAAGATACTGGGCTGAACATAGCATAACTGAAAGAAGTTGCGAAAGATTGGAAGACATGGAAAGCATTGATCAATAGAGTGACCAGGAGTCATACTCGACTGAACGGTTGATATATGTATGATGTACAATCCCCATGGCTACTTATAAATACTGCTCAAGATGTATGAATATTTCAAGGGGGATGGTGAGAGCTTGAGTTGGGGAGGGGGGTGTCGAAGAGAAATTCATAGTCTGGATTAAATTGTGTTTCAGTCTGGAGTCCAATGGTTGTGTATCCCTGCAGTACTGTTAAAAAAAAAATATATAATAAAAATAAAACAATAGGGGTATGGGCTGAGGGGAGGGGATTGAATATTTTCAAAGGGGATGGGTTATGTCATTTTTTGCTCCATAGGGTGGATGGTATCTACATGCATCGTATGACAACCTCAGCCCTGCTTATCCCTCAGTGTGATAGTTAAGCAAATATGGGCAGATGTCATTTTTTAGTTTAACCTATTTCACGATGTGTTGCACCACACGAGCGGGTCAGAGACCATTGGTTATCAATTAATTTGGCAAAGAGGCAGCCAAATTCGGTAGACGAGATCCCAAAGACACACTTAGCTGTCAAACCAAAAAGGCATCCAATACTATGACAAATGCCACACACACATAAACTGAAATTAAACAATAAACACAGAACAAAGAGCAAAATATTTTCTGTCACTTGTGGGTGAAGAAAAACATCTCCAAACTCTCCCAAAGACTGCTCCTGCTCCCATGCTTTTTTCTTAGTTTGCCTCGCTGAAAGAGATGGAAAGTTTAGCTGCTAGCATCCTTAAAGACGTAAGGAAAATGGAAAATACTGTGACGCGTGTCCTTCTGCGAGAGCAGCAGCGGCACAGAGTTTCTCCTCCATTAGTCCCTCGGTTCCAGAACACACTGTGACCACGGTGGGCGGCAATGTTGAATGAGGTCAGGAGAGGTTCAAGCCCCAAGACAGCAGGCCACTTGATCTATTAGAGCATGCCAGGGTTCTGGGAGGTGCCCCCCCCCCTCGGGCTTAGACCACAGTGAGCTTTAATCACATCATTAAAAGAACAGGTCAGAACACACACTCTGTGAAGGAAAATTCCCTAATGCTGTAAAACTTTAATTAGGAAGGAGGCGGTAGCGTCATTGGCAGATGACTGCCTGCCCCTTTAAAGTTACTTCGGATCACATAGGACATCGCATGCTTATGGATGCACCGTGACTGAGATTTAAGTTAGGATTTGGAAGTAGAGTGTGAAACACCAAGGGACATGCTTGTCTTAGATTTCCATATTACATTTTAAGTATTCTTTGAAAGCCCACTTATAATGCATGTTTCAGAATGCATATGCCTTCCGTGCATAAGCCCCAGACGCGAGATAAAATGGTAATTATAATATAAAAGAGATATAATCTTAGCGCAGGAACACAGGGCCTCTCTCCCAGTGTATCACTGCTTTTACAGTAGATGAGTATTGATTCTGAAAATCCAAAAGTCGGCCGGAAGCGGCGATGCAAGAATGGAAGGGCGCCAAGAAAAACAGAGGCGCCACGCAAGAATGCAAATAACTTACTTATGTGGGCTGCGGACATTTAGGCTACGTTTAATTATTCACAAAGCTGACATTAACAGCTAGTTTGACTCGGGGTAATGGCAGAGTACGAGATATTTTTTCTGCAGTAATGGACAAATCAAGAAAACGGATGAGTAGGACCACTCCCAGGGTTTATCCTGAGGCCCATCCCTTTAAGTAAAATAGAATTCGCACACATTTAAGCGTATATACAGCAAAAAGCTGCTTCCCGGGACTGAATATGAGTCTCACAATTAACCCAACAGAATGTCAAGTTATTATGTACTTATAAAAACCATAGATCAAGAAACACAATGTAGCCATAAGGACCGTTGTGACTTATCTAGAGATATTTATTCAGTTATATATACCCCATATACATATTCCCCGAAATAAAAATAGGTCACTCATAATGTCCCTGTACACGAAGAGCAAACATAGGCAGCAGATAGCTATTTCGGGAGGTGTTATATAACGTTTAGGCCTATCTGCGATTGAAGGATAAACCAAGCCTCCCTGACAGATTGAGAGCATGTAGTAAATTCATCCCGATGTCTCCAGATGATAACTTAAAAATATACAATAATAAGGAGTAAACATAACGACATTGGTGATAACCTATTTCAGTTATGATTTGCATTGGTAATTATTTTATTGCTGATGCTGCTATAACGTTTTCTATTTCCCTGAAAGGTCTCAAGTTATGGAAAATAGTGATGCTGTTTTCACTGTTTAACATAAATTTTTATCAATGTCATACATCAGTAAAAATGTTCATTAAAGTTACGAATGATATGAATTCAATTGCCATTGGCACTAAGTGTAAGTAATTAAGTCAGCTCATCTTTAGTTAAAATATCAAAATCAAAGTATTTGAATTTTACAGTTTGAGAATTTGTTAACAGTGGAAGATACATTTGTATGGGAGTTTTACTGCAAGTAAAGTAATTCTTGTGTTTTGTTTTGCTTGCAACAACTGAAACTAATAACGGAAGATGTACGATGTAATTATTTGCATAGAATCCTTTTTCTTCCTGTATGATGCTATCATTTGTTTGGTATGTAGCTGACATTTTATACAGGACTGCTTGCATGAAAAAGGGGCAAACCCTGAAGCAATGGGTTTAGTCCAGTCCTATTATTATTACTATTGATTTTATTTCATATACCTGTATATAGAATATATGAAATGTAAGTCTTAAAGGAAAGTCCTGTTATACTTCGTATTTTAGCACCAGTGTAGACGTAATGCTGGAATACATACAAAACCTCCAAAAATAACTTTCCCATCCTCATCTGTGATTGAAAATTAAAATGTGCTGGATGTCTGCCTCATAATTACAGATGTGTGAATGAATTATTTCTATTCAAGAGCATAAATTACCCCACAGAACTCAGTGCCGATATTACCCGCATCACACACCATTTAGTACAGGTGGTGACACAAGGACAATTTGATATCAGTCCCATTCATGCATTTATTTACACAGTTTGATGAGTCACTCGCTCGTTTTTAAGAGCCATTAAAGTGGAGAACAAAAAATTAACACACACACACCCGCAAATGCACGCACACACAAGCACATACACAGACTGATTTACAGATTATAATTACAGTTCCAGCATCGAGAGGGAGTCGAACAGCTCTTTCCTACTGAAGATTTATCCTTCTGGAACTTAATTATCAGCATCAGCTTGGCTATAGCTTTCTTGCTGGCAGCAGGCAGGTTTTTGTCTAATCTGGGAATTGCTGGTGTGTTGATTACATCCTGTCCCCCCCCCCCCCATTTTAACACTGACATAAAGGTGTAATTATTTTGATATTGACCTAGTTAGAACCGCTCCACATTATCTGCCGATGAGCTCTGATACCTCCTGTAGACACAGCACACAGGTGATCTCACAGTGATCAAAGCCAGTGGTCACACAGTGGTCAAAGCCAGCAAAGGATGCTGGGCAAAGGACACATTTTCTTTATTATTTCACTGTTTAAAGTTCTACTGTTCCCAGATCTAAACTCATTCTCTGATATTGAATTCATAGTATTAGTTTAGTTTACCTAATTTTAGTCCGGCCTTCATGGAAACTTTATTATGCGGTAATTTTCAGGGTATTTTGAGTGATGAATGTTGGTTATCCTATGCAAACATGTAAAATGTAAGAAATTATATTAAAAATGAGAAAATCAATGGTACAGCAAACCTGCATTGGTGTAGCTGCAAATAATACCATTTTATAAATGGAATTTTAAATGTACTGCATTATCCTAATGTAGTATGCCAAATTACGTATATTACTAATTGTATATGTTTCTGACACGAGCTGTAAGGTAAATTATCAGCAACTAATTAAATTTACTATGGGTTAAGTAACTGGTACTTGAACCTTTAAGTCTGAAATCTAACAGAAGGTTCTGATGCACCATAACTTTGTTCACATGGTTTGCACTCTTCTTCTGTACTTGGTAGCTTCAATTGACCTTAAAATATTTTTGGATTGTGGGGGGAAGCTGGAGTAGCTGGTAGAAACCACACAGGAAAATTCAAGCAAACTTACCCAGCCAGGGACTCACACTGTGGTCCCAGAGGTAGGAAACACCAGAGCTAATGCTTGTGCCACCACACCCCAGTTTGTGGGATTTGATTGGCTAAATGAATAAATAGCAACCAATGCTAATCACGTAAGCATTTTCCCAGCCATTCTGAATTACATGAATATAAGATGATATGTAAAATCCTTGACTGGCTTTTAGCGGAATTATTGTTATTAACAGTGTGTTGCATGCCATGGTCCATGTAAATAACTGGCTTATAACATTACCTTAAGCAAAATATGCTGCCTTCAAATATACATGGCATATTCTGTAAACGCCCTGCATGTCGGGTGACTGCTTCGACTATTTGATTATGCTTCAGTAAAAAAAAAAAAAATTTAAATTAGCAGCACGTAGCTGTAACAGAGTCACGGTGAAACTCATAAATGCCAACAGCTTCTTTGATGCCTTAATTAGGAAGCATTTAATTAAAATACAGTTGCGTATTGTGAATTTAGTGGTAAATTACATTAATGGCTCATGAACATTAAAAAGCAGCTGTTAAAGTATTGGACACCCTATTTTCAGCTATTTGAGAGAGAGCCGTCACGTGCCATTGCGGTTGCAGCTTTGAAGCCTGTGTTTGTTGAGCGAATACACCGCCTTCGGCAACAAACATGGCGTGAGGAGCATCGCGGTTATGACAGCAAACGGGGCCACGTGGCGACGGCATTGGGGAGGCATTCGTCCCATTTCAGGAACAATGGGGTCTGGGCAGGGAACGGTAGGCATAACAAACTGGAACATAAAAAATAAATGATAATTTTTGGAATACATAAAAAGCAAAGGCAACTCTGTTTGGTGTATATGTGATGAAACAAATCAATCCGGCTGGCCGGCCCTCAGGAGGGGCATTTAGGTCTAACCTAGGTCACCGTGGGAAGAATGAGTCTGAGCAAGGCAATTTAAGCCTGATACAGTGAACAAGGGCCAGGTGAAACTAATCAGTACCACAAACCCCCGACACCTGACCCCACCTTCCTGAGACGACCTTACCCCCACCCCACACAAAATCTCTAGAACTTCAACGTCAATTTTGGGCAGATACATAAAATATGTAGGTCATTTTTAAAGGGCACAGTAACGCTCATTTATCTAGCTGCCGCTGTTATGAAGTCATTTCCTGATATTCAGCATTGCTTGTTCTACACAGATTTATAGTGTGTATTCCTTTTCCCAAGAAGCTCTAATCCAGAGAATTGTTACTGAGCAGCCGTGTAGTACGGAGCGCCTGGCTCTGCAGGGCTCAGCGCGTAGGGCCTCACGCCCTGACCGTCTCTCAGGTGCCACTGAATCCGTGCAGCTTATCAACTGCTGCATTTGAAAGGAATCGATTCGCTGCTTTGCATGCACGCGTCTTCGTTTATCTGAATGCGGCCGGGTGCTTTGTGAGCCGCCATCCCTGAAAGAGAACGTCAAAGCCACCTTTGATGCCTCTGAGAATGCGGTTAGCAGCTTTCATTAAAATATATATCACACAATGAAGAAAAATGAAAGCAGAGAACTCAGGGACTTGAGATCTGAAAAGAACAAACTCACATCTTCCTGGTATAGTAAGTTATGTAAGTACAGGTGATGCTGGACCGCAGAGTAAAGCTGCCCAGTGATTAATGTGTTTCACAGAAATTTGATAGTTAGGGCAGAGTTTTAATTTTTATTTTTTTATCTCTTCTTTTCTCTTCATAGGGTAGTGAAAGAAAAACATTGCCTTTAGTAAGCTTTGTTGTAGGCTGCTTTGAGACTTTAGTTTTCTGGATGGGGTGTAATTCATTAGAGAAACTCCAGGGGGAGCTCTGTAATTATGAATCTTACAAGATGTTTCTATGCCCAAAGCTGGGAGGCTAAAAGCACGGACCTTAGTCTACCTATAGATCTATTATAATCAGGCTATGCCATACTTTCAGTTTATAGCACTTTGGCTCTGAAAGGCTGCTTGGCTGCATTATAAAAATGTACATAAAATGTTTTCACAGAAGGATTTATGACTTAATTATGTTTGGAGAAAAAATACTTTAAGTTTAATTAGCTACTGTAGCAATATATAGTATATAACGTATGATACGGTAATAAGCTCAATCTTCACAACTAATTGGCTTTTTACTAAAAAAATTACAGACTTTAGAATACTCACTCCTGGATTACTTTACAGAGCTTAATTGCCATCAAGATAAGGAGAGGTAAGTGTGACATCATCAACACGAAGGAGCATTTCTCTACCCACCCAATGATCATATTTTGTAGAACAAGGTGCCTATTGTAAGGAGCATTTTAAAAGAGCCAGCAGCTGAGTACATGTTATGACAATTTTTCATAAACAGCTCCTGGTTGTGGGTAACTGACAGGGTGATGATGGTTTAGACCTGAGCTTCTCCACCAAGCTGTCATTACGCCTGTTGAGACAGTGACCATACATGTGAAATGTTAAAAAAAAAAAAAACCTGCACTGGTAGCCTAATTTCTGCTGGCCGTTATTTGCATTTCTCATATTTAATTTGCTGTGATGGAGAAATATGCAAAAACCTGAGGGTGCCTTGTATTACATGTAAAAACAGCAAATGGGATGAGAAAGACATGCAATTATACTTGCAGCTTTTTTTTATGAAATGCAAAAGTAATTCTCCAGTGAAAGGAGCAGAAATTGCCCAAACAGAATTATTATGTGACAATCATGGAGGAAGAAGTATGAAATTGCTAGGATGTTAATCATGAATAGCTCCTGCAAGAGGCTTAACAATTTAAGATAATTAAAACTATTTCTGAAAACTAGGTTTCTGTTGGGATGTCAAAGCATTACATTTCCCATATTCCTCTGACACATTCCATACCAACACATTCTTAAAAATTAAACCGCAAAACATTCTGAAGAAAATTAATGACTCCTATCTTCAGTAACAAAGTATTTTATTGTCCATTGCTGACGCGTGGGAGGCAGGGTTCGGGATGGGCTATTCCATGACTGCATAGCTTATTCTTCAAAAAGACACAAGAGAGCCCTCGGTTATAAAGTTTTCAGTAGTGACTGAGGCTCCAAGAACGCTGGAAGCAGGGACCTCTGTGGAAATAAAATAAGGAATAGAGACTTCAGTAGAAGACCTGCCTTATACTCAACGGCAGAATTTTTAACTATCCTAATTTCCAAAATGACAACCACTTGTCCAACTAAACCCCTCCCCCTCCAAATGATCAAAAGAGACTTAATTTTGACAGATTTTACTGTGAAAAGAGGAAACCTTATTTCTGTTGATGTCATCAACAGCTGCTGAATCTTGTGCACACTTGTTTGAAGCAATAATTGACTAACTACTTCAAGGGAACTTGCAATCATACCTGCAGTCTTGAACAAAATGCAGACAGAATTGTATATGACACAGAACTGTGATTTGTATTCATATTCCATATTTTTAGGAACAGCAATTTGTATTTATTTCTATTCATGCTATTTATCATTCTTCTACTTTATTTTAAAGCCTTCTTTTTTATTATTATATTGTGTTTATATTGTCCCTATATGTATCCACCAGTTCCACCAGAACAAATTCCCTGTGGATGATTCAAATTCTAATCTCAAACCTTTGGACAACAGATATATTTTTCCCCCTTGAATGTAATTTTGGTCTTCCAACAGTACCTTTTCACATTGAGGGGTTTTTTTCCTCACTGAATTTGAATTTAATTATTCATCAAGAGATCAGGTGGCACAGTTGTCTTTCACCCCTGAGTGAATTTAGATCAAATTAGAGGTGACTTGAACCTTTGGATTACACTCGGTAGAACCCTGTATGATGAAACTTTTGGGTTGATGTGGCAGTGTTGCGTGGAAACGCAAAAAACTGAAATTCACCTTTCCCCAAACAGCACTGCAAGGAAGCAGAACTGGCTGAGTAAGAGAATGTCACCTAAATATATAACGGATAAACTAAAATATTCTGTATTGTATAAGAATGTGTCATTAGGTTCACTGTTCTGCTGCTTTGCGATTTAACCTCTGAAGTATTCCTTTTTGAGTTTAGAAAGGGCAAAGTTCAAGAATGACAACGTCTGAACAGTCACAATTTAATTAGAGGTCTTTCTTAGCTTAATAACCTTAAGGAAATCATCCAATCTGAATGGAACCTTTTGAAAACTGACATATAGTTCTATAAATAGAGAGCGTTACAGGCTTAATAAAATTAATGAATGTGGTTAAAGGTATTTTCTGAGGATGAAAAACCCGTATAGGACTGAGAGAGTTCAGAAGGTTAGGCCAGAAAACTCAGCAGTGTAAGATTTTAGTTGTTGAAATACTGGGTTCTAAGGGTTGTGGTGGGGGAATAGTGAGCGTTATTGATGTTTAACTCTGGCTTGCGTTTTTTCTCTCTGGTCCTAGCTTTGGACTCTCGTACCTTTCACTTTCGTTGGCAGTTTTTTTTCTGCCACTGTCACACTGCTGCTTGGTGCCATTTTTTATTATAATATTTTCCTAACCAACCCGGTGCTGCCTGCCTAGCCCCACACAGAGCCAGGTCTTCAGCTGGGACACTTACTTTCGTGATGCTGCAAAAATACATCAGTGTTGTAGTAAGAAAGGATCCAGGAGCACCACTCACATCTCAACACTGTCGAGCTGCAGTTTTGATCATTCAAGAAGCCTAATACCACAGAAGTATTTATAGGGCCATATTTTAATACTGTGCCCGTAGGTGTGTGTGTCAGTTAGAGGAACATCAAATTCTATGTACTAAAACAGTAGTTTTAGCCTCCTGTGCCAAGGGTACGGTATGGTATTGAGTGAGACACTGGGGACACAAGAGGTTTGCATGCGTCCCTCAAAATCTGAACTTTTTTGACACAAACAAAAAACAAGATAAACCTAATGAAAACAAAGGTCCATCCTGACGTTTGAAGAAAGTTCATTCTTGCACTTAGTGAAAGCAGGAGACCTCATCTCTCCACCAGGTCCTAGTGATGTAATGCCCACAGAGTACACCTTCTGATCTTCCTGAGATGGTCAGATAGGATTTGACTGATTGGGCAGCAGAAACAAGGCATTAAAATTAATATAAGCTACAATACAAAGTCAGCCATGGGTGTAGAGTTGGTTGTGACTCAGGACCAGGTTAACGATGAAGGTGGTTCCTGAGATGTACAGGACAGAAGATCAGAACAGATTTCTTATCAGAAATAAAGTTTTGTGGGGAGAACAAAAGAGCGTGTTGAGAAAGGAGCATGCCGACTTAAGTTTAGGTGGGTTGGTTGCATCAGCATTGCTGTTAGACCTATACACTGGGGGCTCTTTGTCACAAAGACCACAAAGAGAGCTCTGGTAGGTATTCTCGAGAAAGTAGAGAACAGAAAACAGTTTTCTTCCACTTCCTGTGGGCTGTTCTTAATTTTTTGTTTAGCATGCAGAATTTCTGACAGCTATTAAGAAGAGGACACAGTTGAGGTAGACAAAAGAGGGTAGAATGAATGAAAAGCCGGTGCGAGGAATTTCACCACCCCGGTGGAGACTGTGTCGGTACCGTGAGAATGAGATAGGGAGTCGGAGAGAGAGACCGTGCAAAAGCAGTTCTAGAAGGTCAACCTGGGTGAAGAGGTTAGCAGTGGGATATAAAAGGACAAAAGAAAGATTTAAGGCAGCTGGAGTAAATTGGCTGTCAATTCAAAGTCTCTGAGCCATTCCCATTGAATGCAAGATCCAAATTGTTTTCCTGCTTTGTGTGTAAGTGGAGATGTAAAAACGAGTGGAAATGAATCCAGCGGTCGAACAAGCAGAACCAGTGTAAAACAATTTATTCTGGTTCTATGTGATGCTCTCCTTAGGAAGGACATGCAAAGGAATTGTAAAAAGGAGACCGCAAGGACGAGGAGTAGAAGACCATGGTAATATTTGTTAACAAAAAAAAAAAAAAAACAAAGTCATAATATTTAAACAAAACAGAGAGAATTGTGAGGAAAAAGAACTGTGGGCCATGCTGCATTGGAAGAGGAGGATTTCTGCGTCCAAACAATTGAAGAATAAGCTGTAAAAAAGCAGATGGATTTGTGGGTATCTGGGTATGGGGAGGGGGGGGGGGGTCACATCGCTGAAGACCCCAAAATCTGGAGGCAGTTGAGGGAGGCGGTAGAGCAAAACATTGGCGTTTTTCGGGTAGTGTAGGTAAGTAGGTCAGACTAGTACAGAAGTGGGAACTTGGTGGAGGCTGCATTGGTTCTAGCTGTTAGGTGAACGGCCAGTAATACAAGCTGCTCTCATAAATAATAGAATTCAGTGCTGCCAACTTTTAAAAATAGCTTAGTGTGAGACTTAGCAGCTCAGGAGGCACAAGGGCAGTGGTGGGAGGGGCGGGGCCAGGATCGGTTTAGTGCGGACAGGTATTTTCTGCTTCATTTAAACACATGTACTGTCTAGATTCACGACACAAACCATTACATTGTAGTTGCTGCAGGATGTGGCCCTGGAAGAGGTTCATCCCCTGCATGAGAAATCAGAGATCTGCAGTCAGAGCTGGCTGGGGAGGAGTTTCAACTCCGCATGCGAGAGCTGAAGGCTGCCAAACTATAACACAGTACGGGCAAGTAGTGGGACCAGGGGCGATTCTAGGATTTTCATAAGGCGTGGAAGACAGGGGCCATAATTCATACAGCCAATGATATGTTTTGAATCGATGAGTGACAGGGGAAGGGGCACTCCAGAGGCCAATCAGCTTTCTTCACACGGTACATCTCTGAAGCCCTGCTCTGTGTTTGATTCTCAAATTCTGGATAATGTACTCTGACTAGAATCTACACCACACATAAATCATTTATATTTGACTTCCGATGTAATTTCTCAATTCAGTTCTATTTAATTTTGATAAGATGCAATCATCAGGACTGCTTCTTCGATTTTTGGGGTATCATGTAAATATCACCGTACAGGAACATGTTTTCAACACAACAGTTACAAGTAGAAAAACAAATCTTTACCAACTTCCTGTGCAAACTGGGAAATAGATGTCTCTCGATGACAAGGTGATATTTTTCCGGTAAACACGGGGATCTGTACTTTGGATAAGCTGGAGGTGTACACAGCAATCTGATGAGGCACAAAACAAGCTTAATAACAACATTTAGTTGTTGGAAAAAAGGTCATGCGAGATGGGAAATGTGCATTTCTATAAAGTCATTAGATCTATAGGTGAGTGCAATACTTACGCTACCAGCCCAAAGTTTTTGCACACCACAGGTTTTTAACATTTTTCCATTTATTTCATAAAATGCAGATTATTTTATTCTTGCTAAACACTGGAAAGTAGAGTGAACAACTCTAAATGAAAATGTAAGCCAAACAAAACAAGTTTCCATTATAACATGGAAAGAGTATGTAACAGTGCATGTCTGACACCCTATAAACAGGTTGTGTGGTGATGGCAGAGTCAAATTCTAGGATTCTGTCCTTTAACTTTAAATGTACTAGTTAACTGTTTTATCCCATGAAACGGAGCAGTATTTAATGTCCCTTGTAGAAAGAATGCCTCGAATTTTCTCTGCCATTATGACTGCTGGAGGAGGTTACTTTGATTAATTAATGATATGACATTTTCTTGCTAATACAGGAACTCAAATGGTGAATATACTATGCATTTTTTGTTAGAAATGAATATAGAGTCTATTTTTAGTAAATGTTAAGTGATTAACATGCAGATTTAGAAAATCTCAGTGTGTGCACAAACCTTTGACTGGTAGTGTATATAAGAAGAGAAATTAAACAGAAGTATATAAAATAATAAGCAGCATGGTGGGCTGTGACCCACACTCATAGTGTGGAGGGTTCAAATACCAACTCTGCATGGACATACACTCTGTGTTGTTTCCTCCATTTGCCCTGATTTCTTCCTGCATGGTGAAAACTTGCCTTTAGGCAGACTGGTGTCTGCAAATTGGGTGCCCTGTGATGGACTGACATCTCATCCAGAGTGTACTCCAGTCTTGTGCCATATGCTGCCAATGATAGACTCCAGGCTGATCACGGACTTGTACTGTTACTGAATAAGCAGTTATAAAAGATAGATAGGTTATATGAAAAAAGTAAACTTCTACATTTTATGGACCGAGAATGACTTCCAGTTTAACCCAGTGGTACTATCATTCAAAATTATTATGGAAAAGATGCCTTCATTAGCATGGGTCTCTGATTAAAGGAAATTTGCAGCGAGTATTGTCCTTGGGCTAGCCACATGCTACATTTGTCAGCATTAACATGAATTGTACATATCCCTGAGCGTGCTCTGGTGCTAATTAAAAATGATAGGCAGTAGACAATACCACTAATCCTCACAGACAAGCTGAACACACCTTCTTGCAAGAAACACGTGTGCATTCTGCTCCGGCCTCGTGCGGCTCTCATCTTTTCCTCCTGGTGCCATCCGAAATCTCTCAGATTTCCTTTTATGGCATTTCTTCTTGCTCTGTGGCCTTAATTTCAAGGGAGACTCAACTGCTGAGCATAACACAATGGGCTGTAATGGTTTATGGGAGCTTTTTTTTTTGTGGCTTAACCAGTTGTAAATTGACGTCAGCTTCTTCGGGAACAAGATCCCTGAATCAGTAACTGAGTTTAATGGCCTGCCAACCGCATCAACCAGAGAAAAAAAAAATCTGATCTCAGAATCCCACAGCTCAACCAAGTCACACATAAGTCATATCTTTTATGTGTTAAAGGTGAAAGTATTTTTTTTTAATGTCCTGCCATTCAAAACCAGCTAAGGGGGTGTGGATTCTTCCGGAAGCAGAGTTCTCACCCCGTATGCTTTAAAAATAACAGAAGGATAAAAGGTAAGACTGCTGCAGCCAACTCCATTATATACTCTAGCAGTGAAAGATAAACACTGATTGAAATTTACTGAGCATGCAACGTATATGATTTATTCATTTTTTGGTGCTCTCTGTATATAAAGAGGATTGCTAAATAACTCAAGTGTGTGCATTTTTAACGCCACTGTGACTCTGTAGCCGTCACCATTATTCTGTGTCCGAGAGAAAAAGCTGTATAATTCATCCAGTGATGATTAATAAACATAATGTTGGGATCTTCGAAAGGGCTCTTTATATCCAAATAGAAGAGGAGGGTTATTGTCTTGGGTGGTAGCTGCTGTCGGTCAATGTGAGGAGGGGAAATGGAGGTAATGTAATGGAATTAACTCTTGCTGTCTCCCCACTCGGGCTGCTAAGGTCCAGCAGTTTGGTGTCCTGGTGGGGGGACAGTGACGGACAGGGCAGGTGACATTAAAAGATGCGGGGAGGCGATGATTGTCAGCTGGGCAACGCTCTCTCTGTGGTCGAATGTGAGGCACAGGAATGCGGCTCCTAGTTGGAGCCCCACCGGTGAGAGTGAGGCGCTGACATTTAAACTGTAGACTTCATAAAGCAGGGTTACCTTCTCCAGATCTGGCCCAGAATTATCTGGCGGGGTGCTGAGGAAACTCTAGGGGAATGAGGATGTTTTATGCAATCGCTCACTGCATTCTTCCACGTCTCGATGCAGCAAATGAAAGAGTGCCATACTGCCAATGCCAGCCAGAATAGCCTGCCAAGGAGTCTTTAAGTTTTATTATTATTATTGTATCAAAAATTCTAATTTACAATTATACTACCTGGCTTGGAGTTTCAGCAACATTAATCTTTTTTAGACTTCATGCAAACAGCTAAAAGCCAATTGGATAACAGTGAGAATGCTATGATGTCCATAATGGAAGGCCGAGTGGAATATTTTTAAATGGTTGTCTGAATATATCCCTGTAGGTGGCAATGTCTATTGTATGTATGTATGTTTGGTATGCATCTACCGTTATTTGTTATTTACGTTTTATCTAGAAGTTTAAATCATCTTTCATTCTTTCCATCCATCCATCCATCCATCCATCCACTAACCCTTACATCACCCTTCCACATTGCCATTGGTTCTTTTTTCCATTACGCACAGGTTGGCTTGCCATAAACCCAGTGACCAAAACCATGATCCCCCAGGATCTCCAAACCATAAGAGGGCATCAAACTATGCATAAGCACACCTATTGAGACTGTAAATGAATGAACGGTATTCGGTTTGTTTATAATGAAATGCCATTGAGTTTCATAGCTGATCAGCAGAACTTGGTTATTATAATAGCTTTAGATGCAGTTATCGAAGTATTTTAGGTTGTTCTCCTTTTTCTGTGAGCATGGTCTTCTTTCACAGAAGGATGGATTTTCTAGGATGGAGAAATTGCTTCTTAAATAGGCGAAAATAATTACGTTACAGAAACTGACAACAGAATGCCGTGGTTTTGCCCATCTGATACAGATTATTGTAGCTGCTCAGAAACAGCTGAATGTAAGACAGGCACGAGTTTCCTTGTACGCACTAATGAGCTGCTGAGCACTCGAAAATAAGAGCGGAATTGTAGATTAGTGTAATTGTAATCAAGGTGAAATTAAATGAGTCTACTGGAACAGAATGCACAATGTTCATTCCGTAGGCACACCTGGGGACTTCCCCACATGCAGACCACAGTGTTGACATGTGTAATTTAATGACAGGGACAGAGTATAATTTAAGGACATAGAGGGAGAGTGTAACATAATAACACAGAGACAAACTGTAAGTTGAGGACCGACTGTAATCACAGAGAGAAAGGCAGAGAGTAATATAATGATAGAAAGACATGTGGGATGTAATTTTTGGACAAATGGACAGGCAATTTACTGTATGGACGGAGAGATGGAGTATGATTCTGATGAGGGACAGACTGTACAATGTAATGACAGAAAGGGAGAGAGACTGTCATTTGATGAGACACAGACCATAACATTTACTGACAGAACCAGACAGTGTAATTTAAGGACAGCGAGACCACAGACAGTGCAATTATGATAAGAGAAAGTAAAATTTAATGAAATACATAAATTATAATTTTGATAAAAGAGAGACAGACATCCATCCATCTTCCATACACTTATCCTGGTTGCTAGGCGGCTGGAATACAACCATGGCAGCATAGAGCACAAGGCTGGGACACACCCAGGACAGAAAGCCAATCTAATGCAGGCCACACACATACAAACTCAGTCACACAATATAAGCAATTTAGAGACGTCAATTAGCTAAGAGCAGGGCTTTGGACTGCAGGAGAAATCCCACATGGCATGGAAAGGGTTTGCTTTCTCCACACACACACAGCTGAAGCAAGATTCAAAAACCCCTAACTCTGGACATGTGAGGCAGCAGTGCTACCCACGGTGTGGATATATAGTGATATAATGATATAGACAGGCATAAGAAATTTGATGAATGAACAGATGAAAGAAAAACCTACAGCACATTGTATATTCCAGAGGTAAGATGAATTCCTTGACACCTTAGATAAATGGATGGTTCAGGGTAGCAGGGAAAGGGGTGACATAGTCAGTGAATGCATTTCTTGGGAACCAGATATAGGTTTGTTTTTGCTTATCAGCATTAACAATAGGCCACAAAAAGGCACATTGAAACCTAATTTATCTTGCCTGCCTTGGATCCAAGCAAAAATGATTTTGAATGATGTCTCAGGGTCTCCTTCCATCCCTTATAGTGTACAATTTTAATTACAATAGCTCTTTTATTGTGAAAATTTGGATACACATGATGCTAAAACTAGCATTATATACAGAATGCGTGTTTGGTTTTAGTGAAAACTTATTTCACAGCTTAGTAGCCAGAGGGCACCGTGGATTTTTCTTAATCAATCAGCTTCAAGATATGCTTGAATTCTTTGAGTTACTGCTACATTTTGCCGCTGTTTTTTACTGTCATGTTACCCTGTCCTTGAACTGATGCAACGTGAAATTTCTGTTCCCATTTAGATGTGGTTTATAGAATTCTTTCTGTTAAACAAAACTCAGCAAAGTCTTTATTTGTTTGTATATAAATGCAAAGGGGTCTGCAGCCTCTATTCCCTAAAATTGACAAGACAAAATATGAAAGTGTTCACATCAGATTAAAGCATGATTAAATTCAATTCAATTTTATTTATGTAGTGCTTTTAGCGTGTAGAATTATTGCAAAGCACTGTACAATGTCCGGGCCAGAGGGGCTGAGGCAACAATGGCAAGGAAAAAATGCCCTCAGAGACGGAAAGAACGCATCAATCCTCCTTTCGTCAGCAAGGGGCACTAAAGAATTATATAACTTAGTGAGATGTAAATTCAGGCGGGGGGGGGGACAGCACAGGTAGAGGGGCACATTATGGAGCAGACAGGCAGATACGTAGGTGGGGGGAGGCACGGGCAGGCCGGCAGAAACGCGAGCAGGCCGGTGGATAGGTAGGTTGTTCCCCCGAGCGAAAGAGTAACAGTGTACGGCTGAGTATAAAAAAGGAAGGTCCAGCAGGCCTAGTTATGACAGCATCATTAGGGGGGAGACACACACATCATAAGGAGGGTGTGAACAAAGACATGAGGGGCCCCTGAATGCCAGAACTCCAGCGCATGGCCACACACACAAAGCAAGAAAGACAACACTGACAGTGTAGTTTATTGAAAATCAATGGCAGGGATCCCTACCCAGCTCTACCCCTCAGACTACAACCCCAGCAGGAGGCAAGTAGCTACCTAGAGCTAGTGTGGTTTAACTTAGACTTATAGATGGAGAGTGAGCCCGAATCCCGAACATTTGATGACTGCTCCTCAGCTGCAGAACTCTGTAGGAGAATACTTTGCTACTCAAAATAGCCCTTTCCACTCTGGGAGCTAATAGGTAGCCTACTCCTTGAGCAAAGCAAATGAGGGAGGTTGTGTAGGACCAAAGGATCGCACACATACTCTGGGGCAAAGCCATAGAGAGGCTTTATATTTTAGTAATGGTAGCTTAAAATCAATGTAGGGACAACAGGACTAATTTGACCAAATTTGCCTGAAGTCTGATGTCCATTTAATGATCCAGAGGTACACCAAAGAAAGTACATTGCCACAGCAGAGGAGAGGGGACAACTGATGAATTGAATCTATAATCTATTTACTCATTAATCTGTGTACTTTTATTATGATGTGTCATAAGCGTCATAGATGTTCCTAGCAGCTTTAAGTTAGCAGAAGATAATAGACATGTAGCTGGGGTTAGTTGACGAGTTAAAAGTCCGCTTAACAACTGACCCCATTGAACAATTGTCGCTGGTGTCCCGTATTGTAGTCTTGACCTTCAAGAGGTTGGAGAGCATCTTCTCTGGGCTGTATTACTCAGATAAATGCTATTCTAGCAGCACGTGACAATAAAAGACAGGTCTGATTCAACCATGACACTAAGATCTTTAACCACAACAAGTTTAATAGAAAAACCATCAAGTTGCGTTATCAAGCACACCTCGAGCTGCCCTAGGGCCAAGGAAAAATACTATAATTTTATCTGCGTTTAGTAACAGGAAGTTACTGGCCATCCTGCTCCTCACATCTAATAAACAGTCTTCAGTCTTTGACAGCTGTGACAGCTCACCTGCTTTGAATGATATGTGTAGATCCTGTATCCTCAGCATAACAGAGGAAGCCGACAATATATTTTATAATAACGTCACGAGTGGCAGCATATACACAGTGAGCTATAATGGGCCCCTCAGTGATTCTTGTGAGACACCATATCTCACCTGGGTAGATGCACAGGATTTGTTGTTAACATTAAACAAACTCGTAGACTACCAAAACCATAACAGACCCTGCCCTTTAATGAGAACTAACCAGTCCAAATGATGTTACAGTCTACGGCTGTGTCTCCCAACCCAAACCTTGGGGACCCACAGTCCACATTTTTGCTCTGTCCCAACTTCCAAACTTCTTAATTGTGATCTATGGAACACTGAATACCTGGTACAGGTGTGTTGAGATTTGGGGGGGAGGGGGGGCAAAAGTGTGGACTGTCTGGGGGTCCTGAAGTATGGGCTGGGAAACGCCAGTCTACAATATTGAATCCTGAGCTTTCATCTAATAGCAAGGACATATATCCATGGTCATAGGCCATAAGTAACTCGTTTGTTACCTTCAGTAATGCAATTAACAGTACTGTATTATGTGATTATAACACTGAAATAATTCATTTATTTTATTTCACTGTTGAAAGAAAAACAGTTGACATACTACTTAAGATAAATGAAAGTGTCAGAGGTAGGTCTGTAATTTGGTATTCCACTGGGATCAAGATTTGGTTTCTTAAGGACAGGTTTGATAAAAGCAATTTTAAGAGATTTTGGACATACGTAAGGTTTAAGGTTTAGAGATGAGTTTATGAAATTTACTACATACTACTGATTGATGGTACAATCTATTTAACAAGCTCTGCAGAAATAGGACCCAGCATGTATGTAGTTAATTTAAAGGGATACGTACAAAGCTGAGTTTCTTCTGTGGGGGAAAAAAAAAAAAAATCATGCTTCTTCATTGGTTTCATCTAACACAGGAAAACCAGGCTAGGGCTGATAGCTATTTCTAACTGATAAATTGTTACTTTAAACTTATGCATTTTACAACTGGAAAAACATCAAAAAGTCAAGGAGTTGCTGGAACCTATGACTCTAGCGTTGTGTGATTCCTTTTAAACCTTGACACAGAATCAAAGAAGAACAGTGTTACTTTTGTTGTTTTCTATCGGCCCGGAGAGACATGTAGACCTAGCCGTGACTTGGGCTTGTTTGTAAATTGAAGGGCTTTCTTTCCAGGCAACCTTGAAAACCTCTGACTATAGGGACCATCACTTACCTTCCAGTTTGAGTGAAGCTTGTTTAAGTGTGACCAGTATGCCACAGTGTGACTTCCTTTCTTTATGGCTTGTGTTTTCCAGTGCAGCCTCCAGGTCAAGGGTAATACCTGTTTAAGATCAGTTTCACTAGAGATCACTCTAATTAGGTTAAATGAATGTGGAAGCATGTTATCAAAGACTGCTGTAGCCAATACTGCCAATGTCGGGTAGGGTAGCACCGCTACACTGATGTAAGAGTTTAATACTGGTAAAGGCGGTCAATATGGACAAGATTCCGGTCAGAGAATCTGGCTCCAGACGGGATGACTTAAAGGCAGAATTTATTGAAGGGAACTTGGGAAGCAGGTTGTACAATGGGTTATAGAAATGAATAATAATGGTAACCTGGTAGGTAGATGGATGTGTGTGGTCTGTGGAAATAAAACCGATACATTCAATCACATACATGTAGGTGATTTGCAGTTATAAGTAACTTACACGTTATAAGCATAGCTGGAATAAAGCGCAAATAAATCAACCTTACTATACTCCAAACCTACCGGTTTAAATGTTTACCAAAATAACCGGTAATCAAGTGATCAAACATAAGGAATGGATTCCCAGCTCCATAATCCCTGTAATTACTATCCAAGCGATCTAAAGTAAGCAGACAAGCGGACACATGTACATTACAGACGGTCGTTGTATTAGCTTATCAACATAGCGAGCGCGCTACCATACAGCCCCAAAAAGGTACAAAAAAAACATAGCGCTGTACAATGAAACATAAGGCAGTTGTGGTCTTACAAACAACACAAACAAAATCGCTAAGTAGCAAAGGAAATTAGAATTACAGTACTTACATTATGTTCTTTGACGCACAACATCATAAACTAAGTGCAGGCGCATTAACATTTCGCTACTGTTGTGCCAATCTACAATGACCGGGTGGGAAACTAACTAAATAACCACGTTCCCACATCAGCCTTTCTAACAGCCAACACTGTATACTAGGGAGCTGATATACTGTAGCAGCAAACCTTAGTCGCACCTCAAGTTTTAAGAGAGAATGATCCGAGACGGCAGGATTTAGAATAAGAACACATACATGTTCCACAAAAATACCATAACTAAAGATCAAAGTTATGATTATGGGAAATAGTAGGCCCTACTACATTCTGAAATGAAGGGAGTGCAATTCTCACAGGATCACAGCGATATCCACATGTATATTAAAAACCCCCAACAAACACAGCTTTAACTGTGCTAACAACCAGATACGTCAGGAATTCTGCAAACGACTAGGACAGGGATGTCAAACATACGGCCCGCAGGCCAAGTACGGCCCACTATGGTGTCCAATACGGCCTGCGGGATGATTTGAACAATAGTATTAAATATCAAATCTTTTTTATTATCATTATTATTAGTAGTAGTAGTATTAAAA
>JAODKF010000138.1:3911112-3921431 GCA_026779585.1 Mormyrus proboscirostris
AAAAAAAAAATTTGGCCCGCACATGGTCACATTTCTTCTCATCCGGCCCTCACCCTAAAATGAGTTTGACACCCCTGGACTAGGACAAGGGGCCTGTTTCACAAAATCGGATTTCTTCCTTAGCCAGATAACTCGTCGGATTTAAGGTATCCCAATTTAAACTGACTTCATCTTTGTTCTCTTACATGTAACCCAGACTACTTTAAATCTGACAAGTTACCCAACTAAGCAAGAAATCTTGCTTTGTGAAAAAGGCCCCAGGAAGTCTATAAACAATACCATCAGTAAATGATGACTCATCAGCATTAACCAAGATTTCAAATGAGTTAAATCTGTGACCTAGCTTACTAGAAATTTATAGATTTAACTCAAATACACCAGCAGCATTGCTTCAGTCATCATATTGAGGGTAACGTTTATAAGTATACCGGAGAGGATAGAGTCATTTAGTGCCATGAAGTCGTCTCTTTGGAGCTTGTGATCTTACATTCCAAAATTCCTTTCTAGCTTGACATCACAGTCATGTTATGACAGAGTTTCTAACTGGACTTTTAAGTTATAGAGTTATAGGAGACATTTGCTGCAATACATCTCTATGATCAGCAGTGTTTTAAACAGACACATCTCAATTGCAAGAACCATAGGTGATGACTCAAAACAGCTGGCAGATGGTTAAAAATGTAGGTGTTTAGTCATTGCTTTGCCTTGAGACTATCAGGTATGTTTTTTCATAGCAGATTGGCAGCAGCCTGTGTACAGTAAATACTGCCTCTCTTGAACAGCACTGCCTACTCCAAGAAGTCGCCCAATTTTAACTGAGCCCCATTCAGACAGCCAATGATGCAGCAATGACAATCTGCTGTACTGGTTATTGCCACATCAAGCAGGGATCGATCCAGAACATATTACTGACATCTTCTACTGAAATGTGTGCCCTAGACTTCTGTCATTTGTGAACAGATCTTTTAAGCGAACATTTTAATCTTGGTCACTGCACTGATTTGTTCCATTCATTCAAGTGATACATCATTCAGTTCACAGAATGATTCTTCATTTAGCTCGTTCACTGAGTGATTCTTTGTTCAGTTCTCTCACCAAGTGATTCTTTGCACAGTTCCTTCACTGAATGCTTCATCGTTCGTTCGGTTTGTTCACTAAGCAACGCTCACAACGTTGAGCACAAAGATAACCTATTTCTCCACCCACTGGTGTAATATTATATGCATGTGAATCACAATGGTAAAATGATTTAATTAACGTTATATAAAGATATATGAGATATGTATGTAGTAATATACAGCAATTTGCATTATTTTGAACATACATAATTAATTTAAAGTACACGTGAAAGGGACATACCGATTCTGGGACCGAAAGATATTTAACTGGTACATATCAGAAATGAGCAAATCAATGAATGATTCTAAACAAAACTTTTATTTAAGAAAACTGGAAAGATAAATAGATAGGATAAAAAGATAGATAGACTGGAAAGAATCGTGATGTGTATTTTTATTACCCACCGCTGATTGCTTTTACCGGCCACCATTAATGCCAGCATTGGAAAATAGGGGAGAATTTACGTCTCCTTTTAGGAGGCACTTTTAAATTGGCAGAGATATCAGTCACTCTGACATCTGGAAGCCAATTCATTATGGTTGCTGAAATTGCTATTTTCATGTTTCTTAACATGGAATCAGCCATTAGCAGAACACCTACAGATATTCTACAGATGTTTCAGTGGGCGTTTCCCTTAGTCTAGGGAACCTGCTGGAAACCTAAACAGAAGAACGGTGCTTATATGGGATTGGTTTGGGATTTATGGCTTATGTCACCGTTCTGGAGCAGGGAAAACTAGCGTGGACTTATCTGGAGTCCCTGAAAGTGAATTAATGAAACTCTCCCTCTAACTCTGCAATCCCCTACTATCTAGCCTTCTCTACCAACTGACCTTCTCATAACTAAACTTATTGGCAATGACAACAGAAGAACAATAACTAAACATCCCTGTACAGTCCCCCATACACTGAACAGGAACCAGGCTGCAGTGTATATATAAGTTAATTTAGTGTGTGTGTCTATGTGTGTGGGGGAGTACAATATTTCAAAGTAGACCACAGCTGAATTAACTGCAGAATCAAGCCTTTCCATTTATAGGTGTGATTTGTTGATAATATTTCACTGTTCTCTATATCACTCTATATATTTAGAGAGATATGTATGTTTTATCCATAACCTGACATTAGTTTTGCAATTTGTCTACATTCACATTGCATTATTTATTTATGGGAATTTCTAATGGTTGACCTGAAACAAGTGCAAGGTAGCTGTGGGAAAAAAATAGCTTTAGAAATCTCACATTTGTAATCAGAAGTGCTATAAACATGTCATTAAGTGGGCAGGCTCAGATACAACATGCAATCAACACACATATCTTCTAAGAGAGAGCCTAGCAAGTCTGAGTGAAACACAGAAGAGAATCTAGTAGTTTCAAGCGATTAAAAATCTGTGGTTGGGGATGGGATTAGTTTGGGGACAAAAATGAGTTTTAAGTCGTTTCTAGAAGGTTACGGTCATATGGATTTATTGACTTTTCATGTTGTGATCCTGAGATCCAGCATTTTTGTCTTTCTCTGTTTTAGGACAGTACGTTCTTGGTCATAACTCTTATACTACACAGTGTACTTTTTCAAGTCCTGTTGTCTCTTAAAGAGGACAGTTAGGCCTTGAAGATGACATCACATGTGTGGGGCATGCTTTTCACCATCCCAACCCTTTATATATGTGATAGATAGATAGATAGATAGATAGATAGATAGATAGATAGATAGATACTTATTTTCGCCTCTGGATCTCAGTATGTCATTGATTGGGGTCAGCAGGGGAGAGCCATAGCTGACAGAACATGCTCTTTTTTCACCGCTAGACCATGTTTCACTTGTACACTTCAGTGCTGTGATCTTGCATGGTCACGCCATGTATTGTTGTCAAGCAATTCATTTTCTCCACCTTATCTGCTCCTTAATCACAACAGCAAACTTAATTGCTAGGGAAGAGCTCCAGGTGAGTTACATAGGATCATGGATCTTAGTATTCCAAGAGCAGGTGACTATTCATCTTTAGACCAGAACATTTATCTTGCCATTGATTACCGGATTCTCTTTATCGAGGGGCAGCCCAAACCTTTCTTTGCCTTTGACTTGGTCTCAATGGGACTCCATCACTGTCCTGTTTCACACTGACGTCTCACATTCCTGAACACAACCTTGGAGCTTTTTCGCTGTTTTTGACACCCCCAACAAGCTTGCCAGCCTGAGAATTGTACTCTTTGTTGCTCATGATGCTGATTCCTGCAGCAGTTTGCATGTCCAGACTTTCATACAGCTGAATATTTAACTATCAAATAAAGTACCTGGTGATACAAGGGAGGGAGGGCTCTGCTATCGACTGCAAAATGGCCTTAATAAAGCAGTTTCTATATGTTTGCAATTATACCTTAAAGCCAAATCTAGACAATATGTAAGGTTTGTGTACTTATATGTTTCAACAGTTTTGCAAAAACCAGTAAAGGTCAGAGCGTTTCTTGTGCAGGAAATTAGTCATATGCTCAGACAACATGAATCCTTTGCTTAATAAAAAAAACATTTCTGCATTTCAAACATAATTATTAGTACTTAGACATGATATTTTGTTTTCAATTTGCATACTTTAATGACCAGATGACATCCATTTAGTGTTTATTTTTTTGCAAGCTAAAAAATAGTAATAAAAGAAGAACCTTTAATCAAGCAAAGGTCATGGAAATTTGACAATGCTGCCTTGATGCATATAAATACACAAAGGCTAATTACAAGACACTTCACTGTTGGTGAAGTGCTATTTTATTTTGCAAACGCTAATGGCTGTGACACTCTTTTTTTCCACTTGGCTTTTTTTTTGTCCATTACAGAAATGTTTTATAACAGAATTAATTGACCAAATTAAATATTTTAAAGATTAATTTACCTGCTAGTGATGTACAGATGTACTTTTACGCAGAATGGAAAAGAGGTGAAAAGGATAATGACTGATATTTTTGTTTATTTATTTTAAGATACATATTTTTAAATAATTTCACTTTGCTTGTCTATTTTTGCAATGAGCTCTGGTCAACTATCTTTCAGATATACTATTAGATTAAGACCTCAGTTTGACCTTAATTTGGTTTTAGTGTAATTTTTAGCTGTCAGCAAGACAGCAGTGCAATGCAATGAAGTAATTCTTTAGGGCAGTGTTATTAGTATAAAATAAGTTGTGATGTAATGGTCTTGTTAATGAAATTGTAGTTGAAAACTAATACAAGAAGGTATTTTTATACAAGGAAAATGATACTGTGAATCTATTTAGCCCACAATATAGCATATGGTTATGTATCAAACCTGGATTATCAAATATTAGAAACTGATTGTATCTGAAAGAACTACATTTCTGGATTTTAATCAAGCGGGTATCAAGAGAAATATGGACTTAGAAAAGCTTTAGTAAAATCATGCAAATGATCATAATAATGTTTTTGAATACTTATATGTGAATGTACATTATATTCAATGTTTATAGTGTTCTTGTGCACTATTAACATTTTTCATAAAATTAAATTTATTTAAATTATAATATAACAAACTAAATCTCTCCTAGTGGTTTAACAGAGCCCACACTGGCTTTATGCGGAACATGACTATAATTCTGTTATTGGCTAGCGGTTAAACAAACGTTATATGCTATTTTCACTTTTCTCTTTTTTTTGTAAAAGTGGAAATGCTCTTCAGATTTCTTTCAATTAGGGAAAACAGTTGCGAAGTGATGTAAAGCAAAGATTTGTAATGTGGTGCGAATGTTCATAATGTGATACCTGTATTTTAATAAAAATAACTGTATCGTTTTTGTTGCACCTTCGTTTACGTTATGTGTAAATACTCGTTGGTTAATATATTACTGCAACATTAAATAAGTGCTTGTGTTAAAAAGTAAATAAACTCAAGGTTATATTATTATTAAACTTAAACTCTAAATCTTTAGCTAATCTGATGACTGATAAGGGAAGGAGTCTGCCTCTCTTGGGCAGTGTATTAATGATTGTGTGTGTGTGTGTGTCAGAGAGAGAGAGAGAGAGAGAGAGCTTCTTTTAAGCCTTTGAAAATTTTAGAAAATGTCTGAATGACAGAAAATGAGTGTTTTACATTCTGTTTCGATCTACAACATACAACTAGAAGCAATGTGTACTTGAAAACAAATTTAGTTTTAATGTAAAGCCACATTTATTCTAACATAATGATGAGGGGTATATTTCTTAAACTGTTTATGTTGCTTGGGAAAAGAGCACCGTCAGAAATAATACCGTACAACTGCCTCTGATAAGAAGGGGGTTTTCAGAGCATGGCTGTCATATTAATTCAAGCTTTAAAGCTAAATTAACTTAGATCAAATGCGGCACAAATTAAGCAATTTTAAACCAATTTGCTTGATATCCTTTGGTATTCTCTCATGTTTTGAAGTTAAGTTCTTCTCCGTGCTCTGCCCAGCTATCGTCATGGCATCGCTATTAAAGATGAAATAAAACATGTTTTTACCTAAAAATAAGATGGACGTGCAAAGTGCTTTGATATCCCCATAATTTCATATTTTAGAGAGGTGTGAGAGGAATAAAAAAAATTTAGAACACGTAGCTGCCAGATACTTTTTCAGACTGCTGTTGTTGAGGTAACCACCAGGCACTGTTGACTATCCGTGGCCTTTTTATACTGTGGTTGTGCTGCGGTTTAGTTTGATCACCCTCCTCACCCAAGTGAAGCTGGGCTCTGCGTGTCACTGCTGTTCCCAGAGATGACGTATAACCTGTGATTCCTCGTGGTCACAATGAATATTTCAAGCAGAGTGGATGGAAGAGAGGATGCCGCTTGCCTTTAGAAGAGACACTTCCAACTTCTCAAAAGGCCTTCCATTGTGTAGATTTAGCTACCAAAAAAAAAAAAATCCACATACAAACTTTTTTAGTCATAGGATTGACCACGCTGACTTTTAAAAAATCATTAACTGCAGCGAGTTAAAAAGAAAAATCATTCGACCAGCCCTTGGATTGTTCTGGTAATTGATTGTGCTGGTGTCAAATCAAAATTACTTGACAAGCCCTTTTAAGTGCTACTATTTTTGACATAGCATTTGTGACAATCGAGCCGTTATTGATGTACTGCGAAGAAGAAAACTGAACACAAACACACACAGGAGAAAACCATCAATGGGGAAAGTCCCATCTCCTTCCAGGTTCTCGCTCTGTGGTTGACATTGATGGAGCATAGTGGCACTCTCTCATGACAAGCTATTTCTGCTGTGTTGTAATATAAACGGCTCCAGACTAATGTGGAATAGCTAATATGACGGCATAAGTAGTGTGAAAAATTGTTTTTGCTTCATTTGCTAGAACATTCCACATCTCCAACAGAACATTTTTTTTTTTTGCTAGTGAAAACGTTATGCCAGGCCCGGTGTCTCAAAGATTAATGATACGAACGGTGGCTTTTAGGTGTTCTTTGAAGGACCTCGTTCAGGGATTTTAAATCAAGTATAAACAACTTTCCATAAATGTCGACCAGATTTAATTATGTAGTAAAATTTCTGCTGTGTTACCAAACTGGTGGGATTTACAGACGCTACAGTTTTGCACTATTATGCTGAGTTCATAACATTACAGCTAAAAGTTCATCCAGATCCTTCTGGGCTGCTTTAATCTGCTTATACACTATTTCTGTAACTCTGCTCTCCTGTTTCAAATACCCTCAGATGTCCTCAAGGCAGGACGAAACCTCACAAGGCTCCTGACATTAAAAAACATTCAGATGTGGCCAAAAATCATTAGATAAACAATGAAATTATGGATTCTGGCACAAGCTCTGTAGTTTTCTGTAAGTTAAGGTTTTATCTTTACTTACCCTTATTGGACATGTCACATAAACCCATTTCATGTGAGTCGTGTCTTTCGTTTTTTTTTTCAGAAGTCCTGATGTCACATTAGGTCGACAGTTTTGAAAGATGTTTTTAGATTGAATACAGACAAATTTAATTTGCATTCGAGAACACCATGTGGAAGAATGAAGGGATAACAAAATTAATATGTATTGATTTTAAACCAGTGGGAAATACAAGGCAAGCCGCAGGATGAATATTAGATTATGATTATTTTCCCTGAGTCACTGGGGGCTGGTTTGTTTGTCAAGTAGATGCATCTTGTGGAAAATTTGGGGTGGTTTTGCTCAAAATATAATAAATTAAGATATCCAGCCATCAAGCAGGGCACACACTCATACAACTTAGAGCTGTCAAATTGTCTAACTGGACATTTTTCGATTAGGTAATGAAAACAGAAGCAGCAGAAGTGGAAACCATCACGCATCCCTGGAGGTGTGAGGTCACAGCTACCCATTTGCTGCTCTAGTTCTAGTGCTATAATTCTATATGCCCTACTGCTGTAGTTCTATATTTAGCTAAATATACAGCCAACAAACTCTTTGACTCCCAAGTTACAGAAAAAGGATCAACTTCAGGGAAATTGTCTTTTGGAGTTTTGGAGCTGTGGAATTTTCACTCTGAGCGCTGTAAGAGATAAAGTGACGGCTGGTCATATCAAAGCTCTGGTCACATTGATTTTACAACGGCCTCCCAGAAGCTGTATACCTATTTATACATTTAATGTGGCTTTGCGAGAAAAAAAAAAAAATCCTTTCTACCGAGACGACGTGTCCAATTTCTAATGTCAGTCTAATGTAAGTTAATGCCTCGTTTCTGCAACATCTGCTCTCCTGTGCAATGTTTAAAGCATTTCATCTTAAAACGTAAATGTTTTAAATACTATCCCAGTGGGTACTTTTCCCAAAACACCTTTTTGAAATGAATTCCCATAGGGGTGTGGCAGTCTGTCCCCTGCTGAATATCTCTGTAGAGGTATCACCAGCTGGTTGCCAGTAAACAGCTATTAAAGCAGAAATAAATGGATATGTTTCAGAGAGAACTTCACCTGTTTGCTTTTGTGAAGAAAAACACTACAGTAGGCATTGAATTTCTTAGTGAAAACATATTAAACAAGCCCCTCCACCACAGCAAAATAAGGATTTCTCATGTGGAAAATTAGTAAGGCTGATTTAGATAATATTTCCTGTCTGAAGTGCTTAGTTTTTTCCTGAAGTTCCATGCTGGACAAGGGTGAAAAGGCAGGTATGAAAATGAGCACTTTCAAATGTGGCTCTCTAATAGAAGAGTAGGAAGTAAAGGATGGAGAGATTCACTGCCTATAGTGAAGGATTTCAAGTATCTTGTCTTTTCCACACAGCAAAGAATAGGAACACAAGATTTAATATTGAGCTTGTGAGGATGTTGGAACTTTATGGGCTCGTCCCAATGGAAGGAGGGCAGGATTGGAATGGAATGGAAGGCAGGATTCCCCAGCTGGCTAGTTTGTGAACCTGATCTTTTTCCAAGAAGTAGGATGTCAGGTCTGGCTTGGCTGAACTTAACTTGAATACAATCCTCTATTGCATACACAGGAAAACCAAATGTATGAGTAATTGTATGTATGTATGGATACCAAGTAACCTGGGAAATAGCAACCTGTGGCTTCTTCGTCCAGTTAAAGTACTCATTAAGATGCATGGTAAGAAAAGGTTACATGTTATATTAATCTGAATTCCTTACAGAGCCTTCTCAGTGGGAACTAGGAGGTCATCAGTGAATAATAATTTCACTGTAATTATCATATTAGGGTATTAATTACCTGGATGAAAAGCTACTTACTAAGCAACAGAGGAACCGGTTGGATTCATCAAGAAGGATGCAGGTATAACTATTATTTTATAGATTATTATTTAGCAGACGCTTTTATGCAAAATGACATTTGTTTCAGAGAAAAAGCACAGTCAGTGAGTGTCTGGAACATTTGGTGGTGGTAAATTAACCAGAGACCGGGAACAGGATAGAGACACAGAATAGGAACAGGACAAGGTGAAGAACTTTGTTTCACTCAATGGTGAAATCACTTTGCTGAGTATGGGATTTGAACTGACAAACTTCCAATCACAGACACAGCATCCAAACCTACTGGGCCACACACGCCCCCCAGATATGAAAAGCAGAGCATGGCATTTGGTGACGTGAAATCTAATATTTTGCGACAAATGTAGTTTAATAGGAAGTCACATCATACAACCATTCAAAGTGAATGGGCGATGTTTCATAATGTATTTATTTTTTTTTTATTCAACAAGAATGTCCCGTTGTCATTGCCTGAGTAACTGAATGTGATTCATTTTGCTCTCTTCACAGGAACTTTAAAAAGTTCACTTGCCGTTACAGTCTTGTTAAGGAGAACATCAGAGATTTTTTGCCTAAAGGCAAATAGCTTGAGCCCTCAGTAATGATTTTTTTTTGGGCAATCTTGGCCTGTTTTTTCACTGAAATTATTATTTGTTAGGCACACCAGTCTTACCCCAAAGCTAAATTATAGAAATAGCACAGAGTGGATTTCAATATTGATTTCAGTATTTCTTTAAAGCAGAATACTCTGCAAAATTAGTCACAGAAGGAGAAATGCAGATATTTAGTACTGCTCAAGGAGAAACTCTTTCAATCAGTTCATTTCCAATAGTTAATAAAAAAAAAATTGAATGATATATCCCTGGTTTCAGTTAAGACCACACTCAAAATCCCAGACAAATTCTTCATAAATCAACTGTCCAATAACTCGACAAACGCTTAAATGTCATACCGCATTAAAATAATAATAAAACTGAATTTAAAGTTTGCCTTAATCATTTTCAGTTATGCTCATGAAAAGGTGAACAGAAGTCATTCTGTTATGTTATAGGTTTTGCATCTAAAACAAGAGACTCATGAGCAACACACAGATGCAACAAATGCAAACAGATTCAATTCCATGTTGACATCTTATTTAGTTATATAACAGGCCAATGACATTCAGCTTCTCTATTAACCTGTCTCCCTGCGATCTTTATTACCCTTTTACTGAGACGGCAGAAGCCTCACTGAATAATCACTGCCCGCATTCTGTGGTTTATGTGTAGGTACCAGGTGTAAATTAGGCCATTTTGGCCACACAAAGGATGAACCCCCCGGCCACAGCTGAATATTCCTGAAAGATGTAAAGACCGGGGTACGGGAATGTGTGTGTGTGTGTGTGTGTGTGTGGGGGGGGGTTTCCACAGCTTGAGCATAAAGGTGGGCGTGGGACACACGAGGATCGAACGAAGCTGGGTGTGACAGAACCCCCCCCCCCCCCC
>JAODKF010000138.1:3930398-3945328 GCA_026779585.1 Mormyrus proboscirostris
TGAAATAAAGGTAGCTGATTATGAGAAAGACCTTGGTGTGTATGTTGATGCTTCCATGTCCCATTCTCGCCAGTGTGAGGAAGCAATAAAAAAGGCTAATAGGATGTTGGGGTATATTTCCAGGTGTGTAGAGTTTAAGTCAAGGGAGGTGATGCTAAGATTATACAATTCCTTGGTAAGACCTCACTTAGAATATTGTGTGCAGGTTTGGTCACCATATCTTAAGTTCGACCAGGTAGGCCCAAACGCATAGTGAGGACCTGCTGGGAACATCTGGCAGAGGCTCCTGTTCACCGGAGCTTTAACTCGCACCTCCGGCAGAATTCCAACCGCATACCGGGGGAGGTTGGAGACATTGAGTCTGAATTGACACTATTCCAGACCTCCATTGTGGAAGCGGCCGTACGGAGCTGTGGCTGCAGAGTGGTCGGTGCCAGTCGTGGTGGTAACCCCCGTACCCAATGGTGGACACCAGAGGTGAGGGGGGCTGTCAAGTTGAAGAAGGAGGCTTACCGGGAATTATTAGCCCAGAGGTCTCCGGAGGCAGCTGACGGGTACTGGCAGAGCAGGCGGAACGTGGCTCGGGCGGTCGCAGAAGCAAAAAGCCGGCCGTGGGAGGAATTCAGTGAGGCCATGGAAAGTGACTTTCGGTCGGCCTAAAAAAGATTCTGGCAAGCCATCATGAATATCAGGAGGGGGAAGCAGCTCCTAGTTCCTACTATTTATAGTGGGGAGCGGGTGCTGTTGACCTCACCTGGGGACATCATCCGGAGTTGGAAGGAATACTTTGAGGACCTCCTCAACTCTGCCTCAGATACATCTATGCACACTGCCTTTGAGACATCTGAGGGCACAGAGCCCGAGGGTGCTGAGGGGGGCTTGTCCATCACTGGGGCTGTGGTGGCCAGGGTAGTTAAAGAGCTACGTGGTGGCCAGCCCCCAGGGGTGGACGAAATCCGCCCGGAGTACCTGAAGGCTCTGGATGTTGTGTGGCTGTCGTGGCTAACACATCTTCTCAACAGTGCATGGAGGTCAGGGACAGTGCCGCTGGATTGGCAGACCGGGGTGGGGACCAGAGGGTATGTTCCAACTACAGGGGGATCACACTTCTCAGCCTACCTGGGAAAGTCTATTCTGGGGTACTGGAGAGTAGGGTGATATCAATAGTCGAATCTCGGATTCAGGAGCAACAATGTGGTTTTCTTCCTGGCCGTGGAACACTGGACCAGCTTTGTACCTTTGCAAGGGTGCTGGAGGGGGCCTGGTAGTTTGCCTATCCAGTCTACATGTGTTTCGTGGACTTGGAAAAAGCTTACGACCGGGTTCCTCAAGGTGCTCTGTGGGGGGTGTTTCGGGAGTATGGGGTCCGGGGTCCACTTTTGGGGGCAATTCGGTTCCTGTATGAACGGAGCAGAAGCTTGGTCCGCATTGCCGGTAATAAGTTGGACGTGTTCCCAGTGCGGGTTGGGCTCCACCAGGGCTGCCCTTTGTCATCGGTCCTGTTTATAATATTTATGGACAGGATTTCTAGGCTCAGCCATGATGTTGAGGGTGTCCCGTTTGGTGGCCTCAGAATTGCCTCACTGCTTTTTGCAGACAATGTCATCCTGTTGGCTTCATCTGCTGGGGATCTCCAGCGTGCTCTGGGCCAGTTCGCAGCCGAGTGTGAAGCGACGGGGATGAAGATTAGCACCTTCAAGTCCGAGAACTTGGTTTTAAGCCATAAATGGGTGGATTGTCCTCTTCAGGCCAGGGAAGACGTACTGCCTGAAGTGGAGGATTTCAAGTATCTCGGGTCTTGTTCATGAGTGAGGGTAAGTGAGATAGGGAGCTGGATAGACAAATCGGAGCGGCTACAGTTTTGCAGGCGCTTAACCGGTGTCCCCCCCCAAGGAGCTGGTAGAGGTAGCTGGGGAGAGGGAGGTCTGGGTATCTCTCCTGAAGCTGCTACCCCCGCGACCCGAACCCCAGATAAGCAGCAGATAATGGATGGATGGATGGATGGATGGATGGATAGTTGTACCTTCTAACTTGAGGTGGTGTGTTTTGAATACCCAGACAAAGAGGGGCCAGAGCCATCAACCTGTCATCAAGGGGTGATGAGATGAACCTGGTGCATGGAAAGGAGACCAGATGGCCTGGGATGAGCCAGGTATCAGGGTTTGTTGGGATTGTCCTACTGAAACTTCTAAGTGTATTGAATTCAGCTCAGCAAAAATAAGAAACAAACAAACCAGCAAATAAACAAATAGAAACTTTATATTTAGTAATTGAATATTTAGTAATATATATACATATATATATATATTTAGTAATGTCAGCTATACATGACAGAAAAAACACCTAATATGAAATGAAAATGCATTATTGATATATTCATTTAATATTTATTAGTACAATTGATGTGCATGTAAACAAAAGATCAGATGGAGGCCAGATATTGTATCAAAACTAGGATGACAAATTTAACATTTTTTACAGTTTTTGTACATTGCGTTATTTGTGTGTAACAGGTTCTAGTAATAAAGTAAATCTTTACAGCTTTGTATTATTTTGTACCATTTCTTGAGAATTTATGAAGACAAAATTTTTCGCGTAGTCGTAACTACACAAACATTCCTTGAAGGTCACAGGACATTAAATATCAGCTTTGATGTATGTTACTTTATCATTCTTTCTACCTGTACACCTGGCCTGTTAAAATTCAAATATAAATCACTCCCTCGGGTTCTAATTTGTCATTTTGTTTTAATGAATATTCCCTTTACCCTTGAGTCAGCAGTCAGAAAAAAAAACAAGAAGAGAAATGGGATTGTCAATTTTCACAATGAACAGACTTTTAGGTACGTGTTTGGACTTTTGTTTGCCTTGAAGTTGATCTTGATGTTGAGCTTGCCGTTTTTACCTTGACTGAATTGTGGAAATCCTCATGGTAAATATATCTGGTCTCAAAGCCTCCTAAAATCTGGAGATACAATTCATACACTGTAGACCACCTGTATCACCCTGTAATACACTAACAGTCAAAAGTTTTTGCACACACTGAGATTTTCTACATTTGCATGTAACTCACTTAACATTTATTAAAAATACACTCAATTTTCTTTGGTGGCAAATGAATTTACAGTTTGTTCACCATCTTTATTAGCAAGAAAAATACCTTTGATTCATCAAAGTAACCTGCTCAATCAGTTATAACAGCAGAGAAAATGTGAGGCATTTTTTTCTACAAGGGACATTAAATGCTGCTCTGTTTCATGGGATAACACACTTAAAAGTTAAAGGGCAGCCTCGGTGTCACGCCCAGCTCCGTACGATCCTCCTGTGTGCCACGCCCACCTCATTACCTCATGATTCCCTGATTGTGGTCACCTGTTGCTTGTTTAGTTTAACCTGTCTGGTGTATATCAGTCCACGTCTTCCCCTAGTTCGTTAGACTTGTCATTGATGTTACCTTGCGTAGACCCTGATCCTGTCCCATTTGCCTGTCCACGCTTATTAAAGCCACGTTTTGCAAACGCCTTGGCTCCGCTTGCCTGCTTCTCAGCTCGTCTGCTTCACTACTGACTATGACTATGACTACTTGACTGTGCCACACAACGAGTTAATAGGATGTCAGACATGCCCCGTTACTTTCCATGTTATAAGGGAAACTTGCTTTATTTGATTTATATTTTCATTTATAGTTGTTCCCTCAGCAAGAATAAAAAATCTGCAGTTTATGAAATAATTGGAAAAGTGGTAAAAACCTGTGGTATGCATATGGGGGCCAGTAGCGATGAAGAAATGTGTGTGGTATTACTGTCAACCTCGCTTTATTGGATGCTTTACCTCAGAGTGAATCAATGGCAAGTGGGTTAGACCAGTTGGTGATTGACAGTGCGAGATAATGCCACCCACTGTGGACATGGAGGGCTCATTTCTCCCTTCAGTGGGTGGTAGTCCACTTATAAGGTTAATGCAATTAATAAAGGATCAGTATGTGCTTGGGTAATGAGTTTTTGATTAAGGAACTCTGGGGTGACTCATTGGGTGATTCAGCTTGAACTGACCTGACACTGAATTGAACACAACAGAACACATTCATTACCTCTGTATGTGTTTATTAGAGAATAAGACAAGCTGTTTGGATTATACAAGAATCGTGATTTTTGTACTACTTTATGTATGCTACAGTTTTTCTGTGTGCATATACTGAAAAGGATTAGACTACCTGTGTTAAATTGAAAATGAATATGTTTGTACATTGATTTATTGATTTGCTGCTAAGGGTACCCTCATTTTTTGTTTCTTTTCATCTTCCGCAATAGCTGTAGAGTATTGCCGGTCGTGTTCCATTCTGCATTTTTCAGCTGCTAGAGTGTCTGTGTGACAAATGCACGAACTTGGTTGGAATCGATTAGTCAAATGCAGGTTTGCGACGGCAGTAAGGCTGTCATTCACTGTTTATGCAGTCTGATTACTCATGTTTGCTGGCTTTGAAAGTAAATCCAGTACTTTTCATACTTTTCAAGTTTACGTCATTTCCTAAAATCTTGTTAGGCGATGAAGGATTCATGTTGGGTTTTCACATAATCTGTGGTTTAATTTAAAGTGAAGCCCTTTTACCCTCTTTTAAAATTCCACCTTGTAAGTAAATGTAATCTTTCTTATGACTGTTATTGTAACATCTACTGACAAGAAGACATTCAAGGAAAAAAAGATCACTGCATTTGTTACATTCATTATTTATTATCACCATTGTGGAGGGAAACCAATCATTCTACATAGTTCTTTATGTTTTATGTATCGTGAATCTATAGCAGTCTTTGTAAATAATAGAAAAAAAATCTGCCTTTGTAATGTATTATTTCCTGGTGTGAGGATTTCTGTCTGTAGTTGAGCTTTTATGAATTCCCAAAGACAATCTGTGGGCATATAAGGCTTTTCTATACCCTTTTGTAACGTGAGGATGCTCTGCAAAGTGTTAGGCAGCTGACAGGGCTTTGCTGACCCCTTTTTCAATATAAATATCACAGAGGACAACATGTCGTGTTTATGCCGCATATTGAAATGAGAAATGCACTGAGCATTTTACAGAGCGTATAAATTCTGCAAAGAACCGGAAGGCAAATGCCTCTTGATGATGCAAGTGTGATTTTTTTTTACATAATACCTCGGGGGCTTTTCCTTGTTAAGGTGTGCATAATACAATTTACTTTGGATGTGTTGAAAATTGTCCTATGATGATTAAATACACAATGTACTATTTTTTTTTTGTATAATGTACTTTCAAAATGTTATTCCAGACATCCTATGAAAGCAGGGCTATTCTAAGCAGTCAGTTGGAACATTTTATCATTACAGTGGAATTTTAATTAATAAGAATTGTAATCTGAGAGTGCATATGATTAAGTTCATATGATTAGCGGCAATATTATTTGCATTGATAATGTCACATTAAGAAATTGTACTGTTGACAACAAGAATCTGCACATAGATTAAAATGAAATACGCGCTGAAATTTAGGGCTGTATTGTGCAGCTAAATCAAATATGAGGACTTTTAATAACAAACTAGTTAAATGTAATGTACATTCAAAATAATATCAACTCTTTGAAGATTAGTATGATGTTACCTCTAAATACATCATGAGATGGATTCTTCTGGTCCTTCTGCTGTGTCTTGGCTGATGATTCTACATAGGTAGACCATATACTAAAAAGAACCTTCTAGAAACCATTTTTGTTCTGGGTCAGGTTTGTTTTTATTAATTAGCTGATTAAATACATCCTTCATAATATCATTGCCAGTCATATGACAAAACTGGGACATAAGGTTGAGGTTCATCATTGGGGCGACCTGCAACAGGTGCTAACAGATGAGCTACGGAGACTGTATAGACAGTGGTACAAGCAATGTCAAAAAGGTCACCCCCGCATGCATGAGTTGGTACAATCCATGACAGGGCCTGCATTTGGGACATATATACAGATGGAAATGGTAGCACTATGCAAAAGAAGCTCGCAAACAATGAATTACTGTGCTGTGCCCTCTCTTGGAAAATATGGGCCTGGAGTGGAAATGGAACAGCCCTGAGGGAAAGCTGTAGCAGCATTTCAGAAGAAATTCTGGTTTGATGTTACTGCTTCAATGGAAACTGAAACTGCTGTGGTAGACAATTCTCCAGACAGGCACACAATTGCTCAGTTGACTTACAACTGGAGTTAGTGGCTGGGAAGGTCATAAAAGTTAGGGAACTTTATTTTACACCCCAAAATGCTTGTCCCCTGTCCCCTGCCAGAGAAGAAACTCTCCCAAAAAATGCTGTAGAATAGAAATTGTATGTGTTTGAGTATCATGATAATCTGCCTCTTAATGAGTGAACCCAGGCAAGAAAAAAGGCACGAAACAAAATTACTGAATGGTCAGAAACTAATAGGCTTTGTTGTAGAGATTCTTGGACTGTCATCGTCCAGGCACATGTTCATTCATCAAATATATGTTGAAGGATGACTTGTCAGCCTAGACTGCAGCCCTCTATTGCTCTGCAATCCATTATCTGACCTGCTTGCTACTGAAAAAAAGGCTGGAGTTTCTGTGCAATTTGGATAAATATTGTACCCTTTAAATCTACAAGATGTTTTTATAGTATATTTTTACCGGTTGTCCATTTGTACTCCAGGATACAGTTTTGAGTGTTCAGCTCTGCACATTATTGTGCAACTTTTTTCGTTTCTGGGCTCTGTATAGGAATGTAGGTTTGCCATTGTATTAATGATTCTAGATTTTGGTACTGCTCTTTAATTAATCACACACTGGGACAGATTTTTTCAGTGGCGTGGAAGCAACAGCTTACAAATGTCGAGCATAATTCTGGTGTGCCGATTTAAAATAGACAGCTTGTGAGATAAACCTGTGGCGATATGGTTTCTGTTCCTGTTGTGGCTGGTTGCCGAGTCCTAATGATTGCTATGATTTCCACTTGGGCCCTTCTCCTATGCTACCTCCACTCGTCTCACAGCTGGCTCGCGCAAACATGTAGCTGCTTCAGCCGTCCATAAATTCAAATTTGGAAAACAAAGCAAGAGTCTCTTGAGAGCGATGTAACTAATGACCTTTGCATGTGTACACATTTGTTTGTCAGGGTGTATAAATTCATTACGCCTGACATAAAGGGACAGATCATTCTCCGTTATTGTCTGAAATGACAAAATGAAGGAATATCGCTGGCTTTTACTGGTCTTTCCCTCAGAAAAAGATCAATGTTCCTGTGTCACAGTGGACCCCAAGGCAGATATGTTTTGACTCTGTGGATTTTAGACCTGGTTTCTCCACAGACAAAAACTTCACTAGTACACAGAACTCTGATTGCTCTATACTTATCTGCACAGTATCTCTGATAGCCAGTGTATGCTCTAGGCACAAGGAAATTTGTATTAAACAAAATCCATTTAGGATAATGACTGAATTGTATGAATAAGTAAATACAGCTTTGATATTTTTACACAAATTACATCCATGCATGCAGCTTTAATGTATTTAGTACAGTAGTACATTCTGAGCAACAAACAAAATAATTAATGCATGAAAATTGTGACCACAGATGATCTTAAACAATAGGTAAGTGTGGGACACAGAAAAAAAATCTATTTTATGAGCTGCATTGTGTGTTAACTTATTTCCCCAAATTGCTTTCCTTGGTAGAACAACATGCAGTTGAACTTAGACTTCAAACTGGATGCCATCTTTGAGCTGTAAAGGACAGAAGTACAGAACATTTCAGTAGCTTTTCTGGATCAATAGTTATGAAATGTTGCTTTGTTGTAATACAATTTTGAAATTTGCTGTCATCAAGCGGAGGCTCGGAGACAGGTAATGGCTCACAAAGGGATTTGAAAGAAAGAAAAATAAAACTATCAGTTAAACGCATTGGCAACAACTTATTTTCTAATTTGTTGACCTTGTTTTTTTAATATATAAAGCAGTATCTCAGTTTTTCGGTGCTTTGGGGATCTGACCATTATCTGTTAAACTATGCGTCCTTCTGATTCAGGATGGCAGAGGAATCTCTATAGCCCTCACCTTGTCAAGCAAAAAGTAATGTGTACCAGAAAAAAATGCACCCCAGCAAAATAGTCACCTCAATGTAGAAATTTAATGTGCAAAATTCAATACATCTACAGGTTTGAGTAGAAAACCGACACCTTTGTTGTTAGAATCACGTGGTCCTTGATGAATGGCCGCTTCATGCTTTTCTTAGAAATGGGCTTGTAGTGTAACACAGTCCCAGAAGTTATGTGCGATTAAACCTGATTTGAAAGAATATAAATCAAAATAAACCTAAAATAGAAGGTAATATGGGTTTTCTGATATGTAGTAGGAAGGACCAGCCAATATAATCAAGAGTTCCTGGATTAGACTGCTGCCCCTCTCTGGTGGTCTCTCTGGACTATTAGTGCTTGATACAGAGAGGAATCAAACAACTAACAGGAACCAGCTGTCTGCAATTACACTAATTAACGATTGTCTCCCTAGGAGAAGCTGCCTAGTACAATAGCAGTTCCTGGCCAGGAGCTAAGGGGTGGCTTCTTTGATTCATTTCATCTGCTGTTCTTACATTCAAAGCCAATTCCTGGACTCCTGCTCCAAAGAATAACAGGTGGCAACAACTGCAGAGGCTTTCCGTTCTTCTGAGTTTGTTACGAAGATCGCTGTGAAGTTGTGGTTCACTGGGGCGCCCAGTCCAGTCTGTCATTCCTGGGTTAATCCACCGTATTACTTTAGCAGTGGGAAGTGTTTAACAAAAATAAAAGACTCTGAGGATGTCTGTGGGCATGGATATTATAAGCAAAGGGTTTTTGCTCGCCAAAGGAAAAAAATTATTTTTCTCCCTTATTTTCATCATTCATCTCAAGTTTTAGAAAATGCAGCCATTTATCATGATGATGGGGAAAAATAGATTAGAGTTAGGATTATAGTGAGGTGCTGCACCAGTTTCACTCTTACATAACGTCCCTAGAGAGTCAGTTGTACCCTGAGTTCAAATTCCAGTACAGACTGTCCCTGACTTGTGCGTGGGTTCCATTCCAGCAGAAAGGTCATACGCTGAAATGGACGTATGTCGGAATAGGATCCCTGACTTGCTGTTTTCCCATGACGACAATCGTACAGCGTGCAGTGAACACTAGGTAGCATAATGTTGATGGGCGTATGGCTGTTCAAAAATCAATTTTTATATAAATTTGCTGGATCAGTTTATTAATTTTTTTGAAATGTGCGAGTCGTCCTAAATCGCATATGTTGTATGTTGGGGCCAGTCTGTAATGCTCTTCCCTTCTGTGTTCTGCAAATACATTTTGTTCCTATTATTAAATGATATTATAACTTTTTACAGATGGGGTGGTGGCTCAGGCCCCCAGGGTGTGGATCTCACACCCGGTGCGTGTGTACAATGTTGGGGTTTGCTCTGGCAGTCAGGCCCATTGGGGTCTCTGATTTGCTCACAGAGTGTGAATGATAGATAGATACTTTATTAATCCATGCAGGGAAATTCAGGGTTGTGTTTAGGTACTTCCCATTGATGGTGACCTTGACCAAAATAAGGTCTGAAGATGACTGGGTTTCTACGTTTCCATACCTTCTTGTCCTCTGCAGGGTTACTTGGGTCTATGGGCACCAACCCATCATGAGGTACATACATACACAGTTTAGCAACTTCTATTCACCTGAGTATGTTTATAGAGGGCCACCTAGCTTGAACTAGACCCCATAGAAACCCCATGACGACATGAGGAACACATGCAAACTCCACATAAAGGGCAGAGACTCAAACCCTTGTCCCACAGGCGTGAGGTAGCTAAGCTAGCTACTGCACCACAATGCCTGCCTATGGATTGATTATTATCGTTATACCAGTATAAACCGTCCCCGGGCTGGGAACGTCCGACTTACGGACAACTCATCCTTATGGACGCACCGCTACAAACCCTATTATATGAAAATGGTTTGAATACAATCGTTCCTAATAAAGAACACTTTGTGACGTGTGTGAAAATTGTGTGGCCTCTGTAATTCGTCAGCTTGAGATACAGTACAGTACAGTGCCGTATGTAGTTACTTTCACTATTACTGTACTTACCTACTGTACAAATTCGACTTAAATACAGATTTAGGGAACTGATCTTGTTTGTAACCTGGGAACTGTCTGTACTACTGTGATGTAACAGTCAGACACATTGAATATGAATCTGTAATATTTAAACATGTTAATGTTTTTGTTTTATTCTTTTACTTTTTAGCAGTTTCATACAGTAATAGTCTAAAATAGGCCAAATAGGTTTTGGAGAGAGGGCAGGGCCTCGGTCTAAATGGGTTATGTAAAGAAACTATATGCTGGTGTTATTTAAATGCACAAAGGAAAGTGCTGTGTAATAGAAAGAAGGGCAGCTGGGCAGGGTCTCCTGGCCTGTGACTTTTATTTAGCTGACCATGTGCTCAATGCATGTTGGTTTCCTTGCTGGGGACTGTTGTGGAAGTTCGGGTTATTAGTGGGGGGGGGGGGGGGGTTGGCTTGGAGAGGGATACCGAGGATTAATAATCTCTTTGGAACCAGCTGATGATGAGGAGCGCCAGCCAGAGTCGACCCAGCGCAGACAACCACAGGAAATCTCTCGCATTATGTAGGTTTCTGGCCAGCTGCCGCACTAAATACCTGATATACATGTAAGCTCAACATCCACTGAATGTGTTTGTGGAAGAGATTCTACTTAAGCTGTTTTGATTCCACTGTGGTCTAATGCATACACTCCCTTAGACATGCTGTCATAACCATGTAGCAAGAAGCTTAATAAATTATCCCCTGTTCACCTACCAATGTTTTATGTAAATTCACTTTTACAACAACTCATTAACAACCAGTTACATATGACAGACCATTTAAAGTAATTAAATTTCATCTCATCTAAATTCCAATTTTCTTTCATTTTTTTTATCGCAAAGGATAAAAAATATGTTATGCACTTAATTTGTGTTCTTGTGGTCATTGAGGTAATGTTACCTAGATATTGTGTATATTGCTAAGTTGTGGGATCTTGTTCTCTCTCTTGATTTTTTTTCCAACCCTGTACCACCTTTATCTTCCTTCTCACATTCAAAGCCAATTCTTCGAAGGTTATAACTCACTGGGTCAAGGAGGACCTGCATGTGTATTCTGGAAAATAAACAATTTTGAGACTTCCCAATTTGTTGTAATAGTACTTTATAATGACATGATGGTGAACAAGCTCGGCTCACTAGAGTTGATTTCTGATGGCTTACCTGCTGTGAGTCAGACACTTCAGTGGGGCCAGTGACCCCTGGCATCATTTCAAGCACTGATTTACATGCATTTTCATCCGTTGTTCCACAATGCAGTTACTGCCCAGGGTCTGATTTTCTTGAATCAGCTTTCCTGGAGTGTTTTTTTCCCCCAGCTGCAAAAAAAAAGGTATTCTTATATTCTTGCCTCTGGTACCTCATCAGTTCCAACCTATTTACTATTACTGGCTTTGTTGGCCTTGTTTGTAATGAGTCTGTGTTTGCCTGATTGCTGCATTTTCTCACGGTCTCTTAGGACAGCTTGGGGATTTAGCTAATGATCATTTCAGTCACGCTGATTTGATCATTCCAATTTCCTCACGTCGTGGTCAAGCATTAGGGTCTGAGCCGAAAACATTTGATGATTGACCACCTGAATTAATGGCAAATGGCCATTAATGTTTTTGGTTACTTGCTGGAGTTTATCGAATTTTGGCCCTTTTGTTATTAAGCCATCCCAACCACTGGTTATACAGACCTTTTGCATAAATGTGTTTTGCACAACCTCTGTGAGAACATCATCTGCGCCAATCAGTGCCCCTACATTTTCTGTTTATCCGCACATAGCCGACATCCAAGCAAACAGCACCTTGTCAAAAGCCATCTCCATCTCATTCACTCACAGGTAACAGCCTAAATCTCCACAGGAGACATTTCCGTAACAACCATATCACAATTTTGGTTTTTTTTCCAGACCTGTTGAAAGAAAGATAATTGGACACGTGAAATGGAACTGCACGGTTTTTTTGTTTGTTTTTTTTATAATCCCGTGAAGGAGGTTGTACGAAATTGTGTCACTATAAACACTGGCCAGAAAATTCGTGTATGTTTTGTCAATAATTACGCAAAAGACATGGGGGAGATGAAGGCCATTCTGTGCCAGGTTCAGTAGTGTGTGAAAAGCCATTTTGTAACTGATTACTAGGCGGTGATAACTCTAGCAAATCATGTGGTCTTGTTTTAGAATGTGCCTCTGCTCATTTGACTGATCCTCACTACAAACTTTCCAATTATCACCCAGGGGGAAGAATGACTGTCTCCTCCCCATTGTTACTCTTTGATATGCTTCCTGTGTTTTTTTTTATACATAAATAATACTTTTTTTCAACTGGAATTAGAAATCTGTAAAACATAGCTTATTTAAGCTGGTATAACAATTTGTCCTTTATGTCATCTCCTTATGCTTAATATTTACTGACATTCGCTGCTCACTTAGTGTCTTCACACTGTTCTGGGGAGGAGCGTGTTTAACATGAATAGATTAACATTTCTGCGTGTACTTGCATCCAATTGATCATTGGTTCTTTTCCGAGTCGGTTATGTAAACAGGTCACTTAATGTCTGACAAAACAGCATTCTTAAACCCTGTAACTCATGTAGCCTTTTTTTATTAGATTTGTTGAACTGACAAGATAAATGTTCATCTATTACGGCAATAAAAGAAATCAATTGAGGAAATTGTAAGCGGAATACAATTTACAAAATGACAAGGAGTTATTTGTACGACGATTTCTGAAACTTAAGAGAGAAATTACTTCTGTTTAGAGAAGGTGGCACTTTATTGTCTTAAACAGGCAGGATCTTAAGTGGGAACGTGCATATTCCCAAACAGCCGCTGGGAGACCTTGTCTATCAGGGGCAATTTCGATGCTTGTTTTTTGCTCTACCGCAGCCTGCAATTGCTTTATTGAACTTGTTATTAACAAACAATCCTAGGGCTCCAGGAATAAATCTATGACCAACCCCCCTTCCCCCCCCACCTGAAGGATGTGGGTTTAATGTCTTATCCAAAGGGTAGCATTCTCAGCAGTGAAAAACAGATCATGTGGCATGGGAACTGGGAGGGAATTTACCATTTATTTGGGGAGGGGGAGTTGGGGTGGGGTTTGGTAGGAACGGATTCACCAAAGCACAACAAGTAGACCCAAAAAGCAAAGAAGCCATTTCGGCAAGAACATGACAAAAGAAGGACTTAACAAGCAGAAGACTGTGGTGGTGGCTAGTGTTGTGGTCAGACATTTTTGGGACAGTGGGGTGCCATTAAAAAAAACACACAAGACATAAGAATCTCTATTCTTTGCAAGAGGAAGGGACAGGTGGAGTGTGTCAACGTTACTAATCCCAGTCACCTAGCTCTACCTCCCAAGAAGAAGCAACCCCCCCCACACACACACACACACTGTTAGTTCCAGAAAGGAGAGCACCCCCTGCTAACTAAACAATACTGGAACCAGATCTGACCAGGAGACCTGATGTACTGGATTAAAGTGTGTGTACGTTTGTGTGTGTGTGTGTGTGTGTGTGTGTGTGTGTGCACACGCACGCGTGTCTGTGCATGTGGGTATGCACTATGACATCAGACAATATTTAATTTTACCATCCAAGCTGCTGTTATAAGTAAAATAGTGCCTGTGAAAATTCGATGAGGCACCAATACGCGAGCTGGAGTTGGCAACTAAAGGCTAAATTGCTAATTCCAGCGTACTCACTACTCTTAGATGCCGGCCATATTTATAGTATATCCTGCAAAATCAATAACCTGTCATCTAAGTTAAACTTTTCTGCTGCTCTTGAAAGTCTAAGCATGCAGGTTTGAGGTGTGGAGAATATCTTTCAACTGACACATCTTTCCTTTTCGCATCGATTTTAAATGGTATGTGACGACAGAGATGGCGCCCAGAGCTGCGAGATGTGCAGCCGCTTGTCCCTATTAGGCGATCCTTGTCCCGACTTATCTTGAGAGTCGTTTTACCCTTTTGGAGTTTGTATGATCCCAGTATGTAATTATTTAGGATCCCTGTTTTCACCTCGTAATATACTACCACAAAGTCCACTTTACGTCACGATTCACAGCCTCGAGGCAATCCTGTTATCGACATAAAAATCAATGGCTCTACCTGCGAGCGAGGAGACGTCAGAATGTCCTTACTTAAGCTTCGGGATAGCGGAGTTTCAGAGCAGCACTGGTTTGAGCTTAATAATCCCTGGAGCTGGAAAAAGAGCCCAACAGATTTCTCAAGGAGGTCAGTGAGCTGAAGCTGAGACTTGCAGAGGGGGCTCTGATGCGGAAAGATGTGCTAAACTGCTCAGAGCCTATAAGCAGATTTATTTCAATATATTTCCATGCAGAAAGGAAAATACATTCAAATTACCTCATTCATTGTACTTGCTGGTAATTATGCTTGTACTCGTACTGATGATGATTATCGTTGTCATTTATAAAAATGACCGTTTCCACATAATTACATTTTTAATTTGATCATCGTAATGATGACTGCTGAAGAAAAAAAAATATTTATAATTTTATTGTAAATTTGGCTATTGAAACACTGACGCGCTCACGTTATCAAAAGCAGACTAAAGGGTTTGTTTTCGGCCGAAGAATTACGTGAATTTTTAATGCTACATCGGAAATGGCAAGGCAGATTTTATCGTTATATGCAGGATGTACTGTGTGACCTGACATTTGTCGATGCTTCAGATGCAGCAAAGACGCTGAGCTGACCTCCTTCATTCTGGAAAACACAAACTTCTTATGAAATGTGTATGAGGTTCCAAGGTTTACTGATGTCTGGCTACAGGCCAGTAATCGG
>JAODKF010000138.1:3950706-3966809 GCA_026779585.1 Mormyrus proboscirostris
AGTACAACCTGAGGAGCTCTTAAGAGTTCCTTCAGCTGGTCTTGTAAACAATCCCAGAGCAGGAACACATCTGTTCACGAAATAAGTCAAAATGTTTGTGCCCCTCCTGTTTGCCTCCCTCCTCCTGACAGTCAAACGTCAACCCATGCAAACTTCCTACACCTCTGTTTCCAAGCTTGATGAGAATTCTCGACGCTTCGGAAACAAATATTTGCGCAGAGAGAGGGGAAAGATGAGGGAGGAGGGGGTGATGTGCTAATAGACAGATTTCCTTTATTCCCATTTGTGGGCTGCCTCAGTTCTGTCCGGGCAAGTTTGGAATTCCGATCACATTCTGCCTCTTTGGAAGGTCAGGATGGAGATGGCTCGACATGCCTGCACTGCTCCTTAGGAAAAAAAAAAAAATCAGGATCTTGCCAGGGCAGAAGATTGTGTGTACGTGTCTGACGTGGGAGGGGGTAAGAGTCACTGGATCAGAATGAGGGAAAGGCGTGGTTTTTAAGCACAGAACATAATAGACCATGTTATGTCTATGTTCCCGGAAATCATCATCACCAACCTTACCGGTTGGCTGCCTTGCAGAGCCCATGGGTCAGAATCGCTGCTTCCAAGAATGAGAAGCATGGTGTGCAAAGACATTTTCCGAGGGTAATGCTGGCTCCTGGAAAACAGGCCAGGTACGGCTCAGCTTTTGCTCAGAGGGGGTTGAAATCGTTGTGACAGAGGTGAGCCAGATTTGTAGCTGTTCATTGGGTTATCGTGCAGGGTTACTGTGTGCCTTTGCCTCCCGTTGCATCAACGCTGAAACCACATATTAAAATTGTTTTTTTGTTCTGCTTTCACAAAACCGAACAAAAAAAATCATAAAGCCCCGTCTGGCCCAATTTTTCTCAAACAAAAAGCCCTTTATTTTCATTTTTAGATTGTTTTTTATCATTGCAACCATAGCGTCACAGAGCATTCTGGCATTTTTACGTGTAGCGGGTGGCGAGGCAGAGATATGGCGTGCTGAATTCGGTTTGTTTCCTTCGTTCGTCAAACGCACATGCAAAGAGAAGGGCATGAATCGCTTAACTGGAGTGAATTCAGCCCATGACAAGATAACGGGGTTGTCACATCAATTGGACATAGTGTTCACAGAGCTCAGTGAATACAGATCCAGCCATTATGGTGCAGCAGCCCCTTAAAAAAATGTGGGGGGGGGGAGAGAAGAGGAAGGAGAAAAAAAAAACTCATGCTTTGCAGATTTTTTCCCATAGTTTAAAGAATATCTCTGATGAGTTCTCTTGGCTACACAGGCATTATTAGAGCCGTGAGCTCATTGCTCCTGCAATCTAGCCAGTCTTCATTCACAGCCGTGTCCTTCTGTCTTGTCATTGTATACCCTGGCCGGTTAAGAGGAACATCTCTCTAGGAGGGAAGGACTTTAAGTGGATTCAACTAATTACATTTGCATATTATCAATCCTTGCACGACTTAACCAGACAGTTTTTCTTCCACTGAAGATGGACGCTTTTCCATAGACCTCTGTTTAGATTTGCCCGCTGAATGCCAAATTCTCTTCTCCAGCCGCAAGCAAAAAATCTGTTTACTTGTACACACCATTGATGTTATGTTACTTAACTTCAAAGAGTTAAATAACTGTGCATTTGTCTTCATCCTCTGTTCCAAAGGTTGAATTCAGCCTGTGTTATCATGTCTTCTTCATGGCTGTTAATGGGATATACTTGACATAATTTCTTCGTGACATGAGCATGCTGTAACCACATCATGAAAGACTATACCAGCAGCCAGGAGAACTGTTATGAAGGCATGTAGGGTTAGCTGTTAGCCACTGTTGTTGATGGTATTATTTTATTGAAAGCCACTTAGAGTTCAACCTGTTTATACAACAGGATATTTGACTAGGGTGCTTCAGGTAAAGTACCTTCCTCACTGATATGACACCAGAATCCCATGGGTACTTGAGCGCGCAACGCTGAGTGTCCTTAACCACTATGCTACCGATTATATACGGACATCTATACTGCTTAGGGTTCATGTTATTATTATTGATATAACCTTAGAATATATGGCAATTAATGGCCATAATTTCAGTATATCTTGGGATGGTTGCATATTTGCAAAATTCAGGAGAAATACTGCTTATTGGTTTTATAACAAAAATCATTACTTTGTTCATTTGCTTACAAAGACATACATTTTTTCATTACAAACAACCAGTAGTTTTAAGTAAAACATTCGTTTAAAGTAGTGATAAAGTGAAACCTAAATTATACTTCTAAGGTATAAAAAGTTAATTGACAAGCACTGGGTGCTTTTTAATTAGTAACATGAAACACCAAACATCTGCAAATACCCATTTTCATCCTATATGAAACCTACTCCAAAAGTTAGCTTTTAATTAGAACTGCAATGACACGGAACCTATCCTAGAAGTGGACAAGCAAGATGGACAAAGGATGGATGGATGGATGGATGGATGGATGGATGGAGGAATGCAAGCTTTTGAAAAGAGCACTGTCCATTTTAACAAGATAAAATCATTGGAGTCCATCTGATTACCTAATACCTGTGAGTTCTAAATATAGCATAAATTTTACTAATCAGTTGCAATATTTTTTCTATTCTAAACAGACATCAGCAATGTCCATAAATTCTTTTTTATGGACATTCCATAAATTCCTTTTTTGAAGGTCTCATGCCGTTAAATTGCTCGATGCAAGTCCTGCATTCTTTCTAGGTACGCTGAAATGGGAGACCAGGCCCATTTTTCATATTTGAAAGTCTAAGGAGGCCCTCAGCAAAATCGTAGATTACAGATGGCTATTCAACAACGAAAAAAAAAAAATATCCTTGCCAGCACACAGGGGATGATTTAAATTCCTCTCTGCAGCTAGGAGCAGCAGGTTTTGCAAATTTTGTTGCCGCCTCTCCGCCATTTTTCTTCCTCCCGTGGCTCCATTCCCATGACGACGTAGCTCACACTACAGTGCAGGTTATGATGTCACTCGCCAGCGCGGTCTGAAGGCATATATCACCCAAGAAATAATCCCAAAAAAGTCTCTTTAGCCAATTTATGAGTGTTGAGGCTGAGCTCAAAAATCTGCCTTCGCTTTAATTATGAGACACGCCTTTTCTTTTGAAATGATCGAAGGTGCGAATGCATTCGAATGATGAAATATAGTCACGCTAGTTGCAATGTAAGACTCGGTTTACATCAGAGTCCTAAATGGAATCTTTGCTGAAGGAGTCTTGTTTTTACTGTATACAGCAGATGTACAAAATACTCATGATCCAGGGACTTGGGCAGGATGGTGGCCAAAGTCCTTGAGGCTGGTCACACTTTGTTCCTTAAGCCAGACTGGGATAATGAACTGGCAATGACTGTCAGTCCCCCAGTGTCTTTGCCACGATACCAGCAGCTCAAAATGCTTCTCACACTTCTTAGGGGCACCAGCTATTTTTTTTTTTATTTCAAGAGAGCAAGCAGCAATTTGATAAAGTGAGAACTGCCACTTTGAAAAGGGCTATGTCTTTTTCTTTTTTCCTTGGCAGCTTCTTGAAGAGTTTGCACAGTCTTGTGAGACGGTCATCTTTAGCGGTGATAATTTGAGAGGAACATCTCTCATGGTGACTGTGACTAAAAAGGTTACTTTTTAAAAAAAAAAAATACTGCTGAACGTTCAAAGCAAAAGGGATGTGTTAAACGGTCTATGAGTTTAGGTGTGGATATTAACAGCAGGTTTTCCTGAATCTCTCCAGCTGGAGCTACCGTGTCCTTGACTTGTAAATCATTCTAGGCATATTCTAAAATTTCATCACCTCTACAGCACAACCCTTAGGACTCGTTTTCTTGATTAGCGCGATGGGCTGGAGGCATCTGGCTATTTTTTAAACAAAAGAGAAAGAGAGATGATGAAGTGTAGCGGTCCACGGTTGGAGACAACCAGTGAGAGACGGGGGGGCAGAAGACATTAAAAATGTTATTGTGTTGCACATGAGGGTATGAAAGAGATGTGATGGAGAATCCTTACTCCTGGGGTACTGAGTGAATGAGAAAGGGACCAGCGATGAGATCCACCATACTGACTGCACGACAGTTACTGGAGACCTGAAGACTATTTAAAATTAATAATCTGTGCCCCTCGTATGACCTGCATTACTTTTTTTTTCTTTAATCACCATAATTTGATGATTAATAGATCTCATTTTGTGCTTATATACAGTGATAGATAAATAACGAAGTATAATCTCCGAGTGGGAGTGACAGTGAGTACTCTTTCTTTCTTAAATCTGATTTTGGCCTAAAGGAAGATATTTTGACAACTTCCCAAACTTGAAATATTTTACGCCACTGGCGTGAATTGATCTACCTGCTAAACCACATCAGAAGAAAATGGCTAATGTATTGGGTAATAGTACTGAAGTTGCTTTAAAAAGATACACATCTCCTCCCTGTAAATGTTTTGCCATGCTGTCTTTGTTGCATTCAGTTTGCGGCTCTTTGCTAATTTAAGAAAATGGGGAACATGGGAATTCAACTCCCCTTAGGTGTGCTTGTGTTTTTAATAATTTTATTCAATCATAATATGAGCAGAGCTGGTAAAAAACAGTTACTCGGAAGAAAAATGCTTTAAAAAATGAGGAAAACAAATCAGAGTGACAATGACTGAAATTGAAACTTATTTTACCCCCAAAACTAAATGAAGTGAATGTTTAACTTTTTCAAGTGGAAACGCGCAAAGCATTAATTACACCGTCACATCCATTGAGTGTTTTCTTGCGCATGTGTGTGTGTGTGTGTGTGTGTGCGTGCATGTGTATGTGTGTAGTAAGTTCAACTCCCTTTCATCTTGCTTCAGGCTGGTGGAGAGACAGATAATAGTCTGTAGTCAGGGAGAAAAAAAAGCCTTTTTGTCTCAGGGGATGAAACATGATTCAGTTGCTTTATCTATGCGTGTCTGTCTCTCTGTTGGTGTGTCTGTGTCTGTCGGAATGATCCGTTCACATTTCATGGGTTTACCCTTGATGAAATTGCCTCTGTCACTGTAAGATGATACCTGTGGATAAGACTTCAGATCCACTTCCACTGCCTTGGCCAACAATCAAAAACCTGGAGCGTCTTTCTGGATTTTTTTGTGGATTGTTTTTTTTCCCACAAAGGCTATCATTAAAGTAATGAATCCAGACTTTCATTTCCACTCAAATTGCTTGGTTGACAAACTTCTCCCAACACCTGGGAAAATACAGAAGAACTCATTTTAATTGCATATGCAGACTGTTCTACTTTTTTGTATGTTTAATTTCTCGTATGCGTGTAAATCACAGGTTGGGTCTGATTTCTAGAGGAACACCATTAACACCTATATGGAATGTTTTCTAATTTGTGGGACAGGAACAAAAATAATGTGGCAAAAATAATCTGTCCCCTCTGCGGGAGAGCAGTGGTGTGGAAGTATGTTAATTTGTTGTGTAAATGATGCATTAGCATCTTTCGGAGGAGGAGGAGGAGGAGCCGGGTGGGGGTGGGGGTAGTTGCCAGTCTCTCCAAGGGAAGAAATCTGGACTGGGCCATGCTGTGCTTTGAGGGGGGTGTCTGGGCAGGGAGACCTGTGACACATCTGGCAGGGAGGGATTGTTGCAGGTGTGCAGTGCACAGAGGACATCCGTCCGACTGCTTAACATAAGCTAAACGCCTCGGAAAGCCAGCTGGAAGGGGCTGACACTTGCTTTTAACCTATTGTTCTTTTCCGGCGCTGAACTGTAAAACTGTAACCACGGCTCAGCCAATCAGCAGCTGGGCTTGTTTTTCTATTAAGGTTATATATTCCCAGTCTGTATTTGTACCGAGTGAAACGTCTGAGCAGCTCTCACAATGGAGCTCAGCGAGGGATGAGCACCGGTGAGTTTTTCATGCATACGTATGTGACAGTACACCCCCCCCCCCCCCCCCTCCCTGTGGGAGGCTTCCCTTCACATGCAAGCGACACGATGACGTCAAAAGCTTCAAAAGGCCAGCACGAGAGAGAACATGCTGGCTGCCACAAAGAGGTCAGAATTCAAATGGATGTGTTTAGGATTAAAAATAGGACTTCTTTAGCGAAGGGGGGGGGGGACTTTCCCTCTTTTTTCCTGGCTTTAAGGATTAGTGTAACAGCGTCCTCACACAATGGCTGTCGGCAGCCGCTCAGGGCTAGCCAGCTAGCAGCTGTAAAAAAAATGACAAAATTATGGATTATCGCATCTTTGTTTTCCACTTTGTTTATAATCATTTTATTTATTTATTTCAAGATCAATCTTTCAACGCAAATTATTTGCCAAAAGTCGGGCCAAGGACATGTGAAGACAGCAGGACCGTAATGCTGCTGCGGAGAGAGATTTGCTTGGTGTTCCTATTAAGAAAGTGGGCGGGGTCCGTTTTCTCCATTTATACTCTTCTCATGTACGGTTACGTGTTTTTTTTTTCCCAGTAGGAGGTCGGCGCGCGTATGCGATGGCTACCAGAGCTGCATAGATCGTGGTGCAGGAGCTGGCCCAGTTTTCTTTATGCTAATGTAATTAAATACTTACAGAAATAATTGAAGAGGCTTGCTGATGAGCAGATGGGAGAGCGTTACAGTGAGGAGAACGGGACGAAAAAAATAACTGTAGAAAATGGAGAGCGTTGGGGGCATGATAATAGCCCCCACCACATCAATACGACCATTTGTTTAATCTAGTTAAGCTAAATTAGCGCGCTCAGAGAAACCAAAACTGGGAAAAAATGCATTGTATTCTCAGAAGGCATATTTTGGCTGTATTGTACGACTGTTAAAATTAGCCTATTTGTGGCTGTAATGATTTAGCAAATAGTATCGTGGTGGGAACAACTCAAAGACTGCCATTTTCCACGGTGATTTTGAATGGCGAGAAAATTCAGCCGAGATCCCTTCGAATTCATTTGTCAACCCATATAAATGGAGTTTTTTTTTTTTCCCACCTCACCAGTGGTGAGATCACTTCTTCACAGGGAACAATCAAGTGTGGCAGTTCAGTGCACGCCTCCCCCAGAGGAATATTCGCGGCCTCACACGAGCTGTTTGTTCGGGAGGTTTCAAAGCACACCGCGAAGTTTGTACCTGAACGAAGTGAGCTGCTTACCCTTAAGATTTAATGTGCAGATACCGCAGTGTGTCTATAATCCCTTCATAGGAGCCTTATTAGCAGCTTTGCAGGACTAATAAATGTTTTAATCACAGGTAGGCTTTCTCGCTGTTCCGTGCTCCCTGGACATATATATCTTGGATGTACTGCACAGCATTTAACGTTACTAAAAATATTCCTCATTTTAGGGGTCTGCTGACTTCTCTCAGCAGTTTAGTGAAGTCAAATTGGCTTTATTGTCGTACCATCTGTATACAGATATACAGGGGCACTAAATAATGCTCCCCCAGGATCATGATGCAAATAACTAGAGTGCGGGAAGCAGAGGGGCTGGACATAAGGGTTTATAAACATAGTGCAATGTTTGTGTGTGTGTGTGTGTGTGTGTGTGTGTGTGTATGTTGTATAATGTAATAGGATAAATTGGTGAAATAAATGTAGTGAATTGAATAAATAGATAAATAGTCATTTAATCATTAAATTCCTTAAAGAATATGTAGAAATGGGCACAACTGACAACGATAGGCTACAGAAATAAACTGGCACATCATACAAACACAAAATTCTAACGCAATATTGGATACATATGTGTATCTGTTCAGGGGCAGCTTCTGTTGTCACGGCTAACATACTGAACTCGCAGAGCCATCCGTCCACTGATGCAGAAGGCATTTCACTCTTTCCTGAAGATGATAAAATGTCAGGACGGACAGTCCCGAAGGTGATGTCTGGCTGGGAATAAGGGGGAGAGTCATCGTCATTAATGAGAAAAAATGGACAGAGGATCCCGGAATTGGCCCAGACTGCACGTCAAAGTAGACGTGAAATGGAAAATAAGAGCAGAAATACCCAACTTCACAAGGCTGGGTATTGTAAGCCTCTGGGTGGTATAACTCAATATAACAACAAAAGGCTGCAAATGTGTTTATAACAATTGGTCTTTTTGAGGAGTAAGAGACTGCAGACACTGAACGCTGGGGATTTGAAGAAAGTGATGTCTGAGAAGTCGCCCTTCAAAAATGGACGTGCAAATGAGTAATGACAGACCAAGGAGCTCTATGATGCATGATTACTACAGGTGTGCAGAGCGTCTTCCTCTGCGGGCAGCTTTTCCCTTACGCCGTCGACGGTGAGACCTTCCCAAAACCCAGACCATGAATCCTCAGGAAATTGAGGGTATTAGTCAGGAAAGAACATAAGCATTGTCTTTAACAATGTTTTGTAGTATTGTGAAAAAACAGTGCTGCTTTCTGAAAATCTAAATCCTGCGCATTTAGATGTATTAACAGTAAAATCCATTTAACTGATACAAATTCATTTTCCCAGTGTCTAATTCTTAACTGGGGGAAGTAATCGTCAGAAAGTAACATTGCTAACAGAAAGGAACTAGTCTGAGTTGAATAAAGTTTTGTATGCTGTTGAGGAGCACAGAATAGGTATTCAAAGTCTGATCTCAACAGGGCCGCTACACAAATAGTTAAGTAAAACTTAAAAAGTTATTGTTAAACTTAATTGTGCTCTCCGCAGGAAGGATGTGAATGTTTGAAAGGAATACACTGCCATTCTCATTTCCTAATCTCCTCCTCTCCTACTGGGCGCAGTCAGCCATTCTGCTCAATTGCCCCGGCAGAATTCTCCTTCCCGACGACCTGTTGCAAACAGCTACAGGTCAGCAAATGTTCAAGGGGCTAATTCCATTAAAGGGATTATCCCAATATTCACCATGAAATTCTGTCCCTTGCTTTCACTCACTTTGGCTTTTTCCCCCCCAAAAAAGACTGACCATACATCCATGCTTTCGTTCCTTACCTCCTTCCATCGCCTCTGCCCATAATAGATTTCTTGGGAGCCCCGGGGAGTCTTTCAGAAATCTCCCCCCCATGAGGGGGGGGGGGGGTAAGACTTGCTGGGCCATGCAGGGACATTACTTACAATTATGGTGCAGGGGGGTGGGGGTGTTTGTGTGTAGTCTGGCATAGGGGACCGGCTCCATGCTCCATGTCGTCAGGCCTAGAGGCGGTTACCGTGGCGCTACGCGGCAAAGGCGCCATCAATCTCGGGCACACAGTGGGCACCGCTGCTCAGCCTGCTGCGAAATGGGGGCGGGGACGCATGCCGGAGCGGCGCGGCCAGTGCTTCTGAAATGAAATACGCGTGGTTTCCAAGCACCACCAGCACTCAGGGATATTAGTTCCGCTTGTAGATCTGTATTTTTTCCTTCCTCCTTTTCCCGCTTGGGAATGCTGCCATTGGCATTGATCGTGGACATTTTTTTTCCCCCCAAGAGTAAGTAAATCCTGTTTCTGTGGCATACTGCTCTACAAATGCCGGATGTTCACCTCTTTACCTGTCTGTTGCACACCTCACTTCTAACCCCCATGATGACAGCAGCAAAATATTAGCAAACCGAGACTCACAATACAGTACCAGGTGGTCTGGCGTGGGTAGAGGCATAAACTGAATATTATAGATGTTTTGGATTACTCGGAAGACTATTTATGTGAGATTGTTTATGCATATACACAATAATCACCCTGCATGGCATCTGTGAGAAGTGGTGTAGTAGCTGTTTTGGGAAATTTTTATCATTAATCCATTCCATCTTTCCCTCGTTAGTGATTAATGTATAAATTGATGCATACCACTCCTTCACTGAGCCTGAGCAGAACCCGACATCTACAAATTTCAATCATTTGACATACAAAAGACGCTTTGCTGGTTTGTCGTATCTTCCCCGTTTTGTGGTGAGACTGTGAATGCGTCACAAATGCAACCCCTAAAAAACTGCGTCTTCAGTAAACCTCTAACCCCAGTATCGTGTCACGTGAAATACATACAATAAAACTAGAAAAATCATCTGCTCATCATTCACACCTCTGATGATCAGTCATCCGACATACAAACAATAAAATATTTCATACAAATAAACAATATACGCACTTCTGCATATGCACGTAGAGTAGCCATACAGTTTATGCATGTACATAAACACATATGTACATGCATGCATGATGCACAGGACTAGAACACCAAGTTCAATTAGCAGCATCGGCAGCAATGTCAAACAAAGTACCTTTTTATTATTGGTATAGTGCTGTCATTGTTGAAATACACCCACCTTCACTGTTTGCCCAGTTTGAGGTCACGGCCATTCAGATCCTATCCCTGTAACCACAGGGCGCATGGTCGAGTGGGGCAGCAGGCAGTCACATGGCACATTAATTAAGTCACATTTATGTTCCTAGTATGATTATGCATGGCTAAGCCAGCTGGAGGTGAAACAGTCCTGGCCTGGTTTAAGATGGCATTTCACATCACCATGGTGGCTGATCAGTTTTTCAGTCTTAGAGTTCATTCGAGCATTTTTTCTTGTTTCAGGCAGGTTGGGTTAAACCTCTTATGCCCATTTACTGTTTGTGGATTTTCTTGATGGTATCCTTTGTTTAGTTGAACCCTACTGCCCTGGTTCAAGGTACTTCCTGTGTGACAGAAGTCAGTGTATTTTTCCACTGAAAATTTCACTAGTTTTCTCGAAGATTGTGTTTCTTTAATAAATAGAAATCACAATAAATAAATAGAACTCACGTTTCAAATGGAGCGTTTCTGTGGTAGTTTTTATTATTGTACTTTTTACGTCCATTCATCTGTCAGAACAATGTAAATGATTGGAACAGAAGGTACACAACAGAACTAGCGGTACATTCCTCCTTTTTTAAATGCCGTCAATACTGTTCCTGGAAGCAGAATTCCTTGTACAGGTCAAGTCTGTTTGGGGACAAGAAAAAAAAACGTTTCACAAGCCAAACATCATTAAGTAAATGTGCTGTCTTCAGCAGTAAGATGTATATTCTAGAATCGAGGCTACATGGAAGAGACACAATCACACAATGAGGGAACTGAGAGACGAATGTCTTCAGGTACAGTACTGGTGAGTCGCATCGTAACGGGTGTGTGTGTGTGTTTGTGTGTGTATATGTATGTGTGTGGATTATGTGTATCTTATATTGTGGGGACTATTTTTCAAGTTCCCACAAAGATCTGTGAAAGCAATCAAAAAACTAAAAATGCCAGAGGTCTCGTATTTTGTTTGGTTAATTAGGGTTAAGTTTAGGCCTGGGTAGGGGTTCAGGATGCCATGTTGGGATTAGAGTTTTCCCCATAGAAATCAATGGAAATTTAATTACAAACCTGAGTGTGTGTGTGTCTTTGCTAGGATTAGAAATGAATGGGGAGTCCCCACAATGATAGGAATATATGAACTATGCATAGTGTGTGTGCGTGTGTTTGTGTGTGTGTGTATGTGTGTCCTGCTTATGTAGGATTTACGAGTGTGTGTGTGTGTGTGTGTGTGTGTGTGTGTGTAAGGTCTTTGGAAAATAAAGGGCACCACTAACAAACACTAGAAATAGGTGAGGAGTGAAATACGAATTAGCAGGGCTACTGCATTCTGAGCAAGTCACGCACTGTCATTGTACTTTGATGCTGTGATGGCTCTCCCAGGGTCTGTGGATGGGGACGCTGGGGTGGTGCGGGGGGGGGTTGCCGTAACCTGTAGAAAATGCAGAGAATCTTAATCATGTGTGCAAAGACCTTATGATTGGGCTTGACCAGATGAAAACCAGGCGCTGTGTAGCAGAGTGCTGAAAATCCTGAAAACCTTCAATCAGCGGTCTGGGGGTGGGGTGGGGGGGGAGGGGGGCTTTGCTCAGCTGGAAGCTGCTGCACGGCAGTAATTTTCCCATCACTCTCTCAGACCTGGAATGTTCCTTTGAAGCCTTTTGTCATTCTTGACTTGGCAGACTGTGAGGCCTTTTGGTCTGAGAACATTGCGTCTTACTAACTTGCTCCCTGTCTTGCTTGTATGTGTGTGTGTGTGTGGACAGTACTGTGCAAAAAACTTAGGCAGTAAAAACAAATGATGTTTAAATGATCTCCATGTTTGTGTAAAAAACAACAATAAAGCAATGTCAGCTTATCTCTTTCAAAACCTCTCCAAAAGTCACCCCAATATCTCCAGCAACCGTCCAATAAACCCATGTATTTTTTGACCACTAGCAGATCTTGTTTGGCTAATGAAGACCTTATCAAGTTAACAAATTTAATTAATTAATTAATTAACGATGCTGTTGGGTAAATTTAATAAATACACAGTATGGCTGTGGTGCCCCTGAAGAGACGTTTGGGTTATTCGAACTGTGTTCGTCTAGCCATCCAAAAAGATATCTGTAACTTTTTGGAGAACAGAAGAAATTCTTGTTTTTATTGTTATTCTTAATTTGCGTATGTTATTATGTTATATTGTGTGTTTTATCTGTGCAAATATAAACTTACTACCCAGATAGATAGCTTTAGACATATTTTTGACTGCAAAAGACGGCAAAAAAGCTTTTGCGTGGTACTTTATGTAAAAGTGGTGTGAAAAGAAAAAAATATATATTCACTGAGGGATGTTGCTTCAAAAATTGCATTCATCAGTACTTGAAAAGGTAGTGATATTTCTGCGTTCCTACCAAATCGTATACAAAAGAGTTTTTTTTATATTTATTAATATCAGACCAATATATTAAATATTGACTTGGTAAGCATCCACTGACAATGGGAGGCTTTCAGTGCGGCAAGACTTATCTTAGAAAACAAAAACTGAACAAACAAATATATAGTTGGCAAAATTTTATTTTGTTTTTCATGTAATCCATCCATCCATTCATCCATCCATCCATCCATCCATCTTCTCTACCCACTATGGAGTGTATGTTCTATGTTGGATTGTGGGGTCTTGGAGCTTATCCCTGAAACAACAGGAACAAGGCAGGAAACGACCCAGGATGGGGCACCAGCCCAGTTTTTGATGTGATCATAGCATGTAATTGACTTTGTAGGTCTTAAAAATGCAATGAACAGCTTACTGGGAGAAAAAAAGAATCCATGACTGTGGTGTCTTAATTTAAAAGAAGCAGCATCAATTCTTATCCACCTAACGAGTTACCTTCTTTAACCTCAACACAATGGTGTGGAAATGGCCCAACTTTTATTCAGTCCCTCCGGCTTGCAGCGCTGACCGCCTCAGTACCAGGAGCAGGAGTTTTGTGTTCTTTAAGATTCCACATGTCAGTTTTCTGGAAAGACTTGTATTTGGTGGCCAACAATGCTGTTACCGTTAATTCCCCGAGTCCATGGATAAACGCTTAATTTTCTGCCTAGGCTGATAAAAACCAGTCAATTATGAATAGCCTCAGGGTTAATCAGCGTGGTTTGAAAACCAAAAACGGGAACTTTCAAAATTCAGAAATACTATAGAAAAACCATAGTACAATGCAACATAAAATATACCACAGTATTATTTGAGGATTATATAACAATTTCCTTTTAAGGGTTTCAGCTTTTCAACATAAAAATGTATGTATAAATTCAGCTGCTTAAAATGATAAACAGCTGCTTAGCTACAGTAATTAGCAACAATTATTAACTATAGATATCCTGCTAAAAAAAGTGATACTTTGCAATGACTTATGCAAGGAGAAAAATAAGTTTAAATTAACAAAGGAACAATGGCCATATGTGCTTATACAGCAGGTAGTGAATAAAACCTTAACAACCTAAAGAGTGCTGGTTCGAGTCCCAAGAGGGGGCGTTGTACAATTTAATCAGGTGCTTAGTGTGAATTACTCCATTACTCTGTGCAAATAGATCAAAAATATTTGTTGTTGCGAAAAAACAAGGTTAAACTGAGCTACTAAAAATAGAACATTGTGAGGCAAAATTCTTGAATTAACTTAAATAATATACAGTAAATAAAAATGCTATTTTTCTCTGGAAAAAACTTGAGTTTGAGTTTTGTTGTACTATAGAATTGTGAGTCAATGTGGAGTCCAACACAGTAATCAATAAATACATACATGTGTTTGCATATTTTATATATACAGGTACATTCTGTGTGATAGAAAGCACCCAAAAATGTAGAAGACTGGCAGTTAAAATTGACTGAAATATATGAATAGGGGATATCACCATGTTCATGTCTAGGCAGGACAATGCCAAAATTACAGGGAAATATCGAAACCTGTGTAAGTGCCGACTCCATTGCAAATCACTTCCTCGCTCTAATAGCCGATGCTCTCATTGTTGTATGAAAAATGAAGGTTTTTTTTTTGGCTTGGAAAATCCTGGACGCTTCATTTGCATAATTAATCCTCATTAATCTCTCGCAAAACGGGGAAAGAAAAGGCCATGGAGGAGCTGGAGAAGCACGTCTCGATGGTGCAGGCTGATTGTACGCCGTATAAATGAGTCTGTCAGTCTGGCTATGCGTGCCTCTCTATCATGGCATCCATCCGCAGCTCTGTCTGCCTTGTCCTCCTCATCCCAGCCTATTTGCTTTCCGTCTGCTGCGTTTTCATCTCTCTGCTCCTGCTGTGTGTGGCGACACTGATATTGCCAACAGCACAGCCATATCTGAACCCTGAAGTACCGCGTGAGGAGCCAAACGTAGAAGGATCAGCTACGTTGGCCCCTCGGGGAGGCCCCAGACATGTTTGATATGTGCCCCCTAATAGCGTCTCCGTTGAGCCATATCGGCACTTTTCTCTCAGCAGCCGGCTCTCCTGTGGCTCCCCGCGTCACCGTAAGACGCACGTAGACGAACGCCCTTGATTGGCTGCTAAACTTGCGCGTGAAACTCAGAAAAAACAGCTGTCGGATGTTGAGCGGTCAATGCACGGACAATGTCCTCCAGAAGTGCCTTAAGCTTGTGCTTAACCTTACATTGCCTCGGCAACTGACTTCGTGCGTGAAATTCATAGGAGAGTATTATTGGATAGACGGGAGGATTCCTTCTGTGAAGAAGAACCCGGAAGCGTCACTCGCTGTTCTCCCGAGATACAAAGTGGATTTATGGGCTGGGCGCGCAGGCAATGAAAAGTAGAATCGCAGTTGGATTTGAAGGAGCTTTAAAAGGCAACATCACTTTCCACTCGCTGTCTCCACAATGTTTCCTCCACGTCTGCCAAGAGCGGCATGAGCAGTAGGACAGGAGGAAGGAGGAAGCCAAGAGAGAGACACCTAAGGTGTGACTTGCGTGGAAAAAAAATGGCAACCGAAATCTCACAAAAATTCACTTAGCTATTGTGGAACGAAAGGATATGTAATACCTCAGAACAACATTCCGTGACATACTAGCCAGCAATAATTAGGATAACATTCGACACAAAGATGTAGCCTCTGACAATTAATATAAACTACATTGTCTTGAGATGATGAGTCACGTTTCTTCACACATCAGGCATGACGGAACGCCAAAGATGGCTTGTTTTTCCACTAACGCCCTGTCAGGCGGATGCAGTCCTCACCATCAGGAGCCGAGGGGTTCCCAGTCCCCGAAATGGAATTATAGTCAGCCGGGTTACTGAGTCAGAAAATACCTTAACCCTCCTATCAATCATAGCCCAGGGAAATGGTGCGGGTTAATAGGAAGTAGTTTTGCGAAGAAGGAAATGACAGGGAACGCGGCCATCGAATATGTGTACTCAGCGGGTGATGTCTCACTGAGCAAGGCGGCCATTTTAATTTCTTTTTTCTTCCTGGCATGTGATACATTAATGTTTAAGTTTCACAATGTATATTAATGGTAGAGTTTAAAACGCAGCACCTCTTGGTGTGATCCCCTTGGGGTTTTCTGTACCCGAATCCCCTCCTCAAAGATGTCTGGCTGCTGAAGCCAGCAGATATGCTGAGCACGAAAGGTGGGGGGGAGCGGGTGAGGTGGGGGGGAAGCGGGTGAGCTGTGTCGTGCCGAGGGCCTGTGGCGACCGGTGTTTCAAGTGACATATTGTACGAAGCAGCAGCATATTGAAGGTCACTCTTAATAAAACTCAAACCCTAGCCCTTCTGTTGAGCGGCCCAGTCACACAGAGCTGTTCAAGGATGTCTGAATTTAATGCAGAAGGGAGAATGGAGGCGTG
>JAODKF010000138.1:3967987-3991541 GCA_026779585.1 Mormyrus proboscirostris
GTTGCCCAGTCAAAGTGACCTGAATCCGATTGAGATGCTGTTGCATGACCTTAAATAGGCAGTTCATGCTCAGAACCCCTTCACTGTATTTGAATTACAACAATATCCTTACTTATAAGTAAGGATGCTTGTTGTTTTACCTTCTCAGTGGTTGCTCGCATTCTGGGATTGAATGGTATTGTATTCAGCAGGCAGCATACAGAAGAGAAGAAATCAACTGGGGAATATTGTCCAGCTTAGTCGAGAGCATACTGTGATATGAACCTGGACTCATAAATCGTCACGCAGACGCATGCAGAGACAGACAGCATGGACACGCAGGAGTATTCGGGGGCCGCAGATCTGCTCTGTTCCTTCATGGCTCTCTCCCCTCACCTTCCGCTTCCCGTCAGCACTGGGATACTCCTAGGAACTCTGAGGAAGAGGAAGACTGCAGCTGCCACTCTCCAGATTGCCAGGTCAGCTCCCAGCAGCACTCTCGCATTTGAAGACATTTCATATCTAAAAAATATAGGAATTAACTTGACTACAGTGGATACCAGTGAAATATTTAAAACCGCACTACTGGCACAGGTTAGAGAAGCAGGCGGGGATCCTTTGGCCTTGAATTCTCTCTGTGAAACATTTATAAAGAGTACAAGTTTTGTAGAAATCTACTACTAGCAATTATGTTTTGGACTGGTGTGTTGTTAGGGCTCAGTGGCTAGAGGCCTCACCTCAGAGCTGCAAGGATGTGGGTTTGAGTCTGGCCTTCTGCGTTTGGGATTCCTCTGGGTACTTTGCTTTACTTCGGCAGGCCAAAAATATGTGGTTAGATGGATTGGAGCCTGCCCATAGTATGTGCTTGGGACTAGCATCCCCTGCCTTGGTCCCTCTGCTTCCTAGGGTAACCTCTGGGCTCACCACAGGCCTGTACTGGAGAAGAGGTGATGGCCAATGTTTTGGATTGATTCATTTTTGAAAAATAGTAGTATTTTCCTGCTCTGGTTAAAGTCATGACATCTTTAAACTTGAAAAACATGTGAATCTGTTTCATACTTACGAACTTTGCCATAGAAACATCCCTCTTGACATATTTGCTACTGGCCACCCGCTGTGCAAGGCACGTAGGGACATCGTGGCTGCCTCAGAAGGACTGTTAAGATCTTGCTCGTGACTTTGTCCAAGCCAAAGGTGTTGGCCTTTGGCCTGAAATGCCTTTCATGCTTTGGGTCCTAACCTCTGAAACCTTTTTTATCTTTGCTCTATTCGTATAAGTATGGATTCAAGGATTCATTATTGTCCCCATTAATTATCCTAACATTCACAATCTCCCTCATGTAGCTTATTTTGCTGATTTTTGCACATTCATCAATGTTGTTTTTCAGTCTCCTCTTGGAACTATAAAATTCAATATTCCAGCTTGCTTGACTGATGGATAAATTCCACCTATACCCTTAAAGATCACTTAATTCATGCTACAAAACATATGCAAAGCAGATGAATTTAAGTTTTGCCTAATTTTGCTTAATTTATTTTGTTATTTAGTGGTAACCTGAATGAAGCATTTGTTTGAAAACAGTTATTACATACCAAAGATACTTTTAAGGGCAGATATACATTTAAATCTTTATTTTATACGTTATATAAAATAAATGCCACAAAGAGATATAGTTCCCAAGCAGGACAAATACAAAATGGTTGCTAGGTAACAGGAAAGAGCTGTCTATGATGCTGTGGGCCAGGGCCTTATTGGCTGGCTACCTACTGGAATCTTACCAGGTCACTAAAAGCTACGCTAGTGATTTACATTTATTCGGACATTTCAGTTTATTGTGTATGAACTGAAGAACTTTCTCATTTTGCCTGCCACTGAATCAGCGGTCGTCCTTAGATGCTTGTCTTTTTGTTATTGTAGCCTCAGGAGCTGTTTTGTCTTGAGTATGTCACTCCACCACCTCCCCTCCTTCGTGGACATTGTTCGACCTCTAGGACGCAACCATTCCTGAGGGCCTGTTTCCCTTGCCTATCAACCTGTATCAGATCATCTTTTGCGCAAAAGGGTGTTACTTAGGCTGGCGTGGAGGAATCCGCGACGAATCTGTAGAAATGCAGCGGCTTTGAATCTATAGCTATGCGTGTAATGATGCCATTCGCGGCTCAGGTATTTCAGGTATATTGGTGTTATGCACACAGCAGGGACTTCAGATTATGCTTGCAAACTGAATCGATCAGTCACTATGGTTAAAACCGTTTGTTGTTTTCACAGCGATAAAGAGCCTGCGGACCCAAATAAGAGCCTCATGCACGCTCAAATCCTTGGGCCTTTGTGCTGGTCACTCCAAATCCCCCTAAATGCTTAACATGATGAGATGTTTTCCACAAACAGAGTTCTATTCAGTCTGGGTCTGAATTAACCAGCTGGCTGTTAAACAGCAACCCAGCATAAGAATCCAAGTATTCCTCCCCGCACGGTGTTGATTATCTTGGGGGCGTGTCAGCGTTTACATCAACATTACATCAGTATGAAGAATTGCCAGCTATTTGCAAAACAAAGATCTGGGTCTCAAGGACAAAATTCCTTCGCGTGAAGGTGACGGAACTTCGCAATGCAGCAATCAGTCTGCTGTATGTCTTTTTCCTTTTCATAATGTGCATTGTAAACATTCCATTATAAACATTTTCAAGTATAGACAGATATCCACTATTGCATTCTTTCTTCCTCACCAAATGTAGAAAGTCATTTTCATCCAGATTGGACTAGAGCAGCTATTCAAATAACTTCATTTGTGGCTGCCTCATTCCCGAAAATCCTCATGTTTGGGGTAAAAAAAAAAGTAATTAATGGTTTTAATTCCTTATGTAGATGTCAGTAATCTGTAGATGTCAGCAATCAGGCAGTATGAGACCTCACAGTTTCTAAAAACTGTACAGTTATGAATATGACAGCGACAAATAACATTCTGTCTCACTTTTCTGCTTTCCATTATTGGGCCATTGGCTTCTGATCCCTTTTAATGATAGTAAACTTCTCGTTTCATTTACTTTTTGACCTCCTGGTTGAATTGCACCAAGTGACATGTCTTCAGTATAATAAATCTTTCATATATAATATAAAATCTTTCATATAAAGCCCTTCCATTCGAGAATCCGAGAACGAAATGAAGCTAAGGTTTATGGCGATTTGTGGACAAGGCCGGGACCACTGTCGCCCCTGTCACTTCCTCCTCATAAATTATACAATCCCAAAAAGTCATCACTAATTACAGGTCTGGACTGGGAGCAGCTTCTGGCCGACAGGAGTTGTTACACAACACTACGTGTCTGTTCTAATGACTGCCAGAGTCATAATGATCACCAAGTTAAAAGATGCGAAAATAATTAACATAAAATGGTATTGTGGTATGATTGAATGCCTTCCTGAGGCAGTTAATTAAAATAAAAATAGTCATCATCATTATGATTATCATCAGTGCTATATTTGCAATAATCATATTTGAAAACCCAGCCTGGGGCCCGTTTAATATTTTTCCTGACATTTCTCTGTATGGCCTCCTTGACCTTTAGCATTGATCAAAAGAAAAGAACTCATGTGGTTCCGCAAGTTTTCAACACCACAAAATTTCTACTTGTTATTCTCACTCAAAAGAATAAATACCAAAAATACAAATTAAAACTTTTTTTTTTTACATTGTCCTTGATATTTTATAATAACAATATAAATGTATATGTAGAGAAAAAAAAATCAGTGTAATTTTTTTACAGCTTTATAAAAAGGATAAAACAGAAAAAGGATTACTTAATTCTTCTTTGAACCAGCTTTCCACTGCATACTTATAATGAATTCTGGAGTGTTACCAGCACATTTTAGTAACAAACAATATCTTATCGAGCAGCTTAAATTTTTAAATGTTAATAAGTGTGTATAGAGAGTTTGCTGTAGGAGCAGAGGAACTGAGATTAGACAACGGTTGTTTACAGACATTTATTTTCTGACTTTTCCCAAAAGGAGCTCACAGCTGGAACTTTTACTGGAAAATGGATGCATTTTTGTTCCTTCTTCGCAGGGTGGTTCAGCACGGTTTCATGCTGGATTTGTGACCTTCAATACCCGCTGCTTCTTCTGCTGGTTAGCGAGAGCTGTCTTACCAGCTGATATCTACGGCCGTGTTTTTCCTCGTCCCCATTGTTGTGTCATATAGGAACCCTGAGCTGCGGCAAATCAACTGGCCATCGACCGGAGGCGCCCGGGGGAGCTGGTGTTTGCTGAGAGTCAGAACAAGAATTCCATTGTGCCCAGAAGGTTGCCGCGCCGCTGCAATCGCTGACCCTCGCCGCTAGCCTTTTACGCCGGCAGAGGTCAACACAGTGAGGCTCCACGGTTAAAACAAGACGGGTCTGGAGGCCTCACCTTTTTCGTCAGTAAATAATCGAAGCTGCGCCGCGTCCGTCTGATTAACGGCTGCACTGAAACGATGCTAATGTAGCCCAGCTAGTGCGCCGTGCGTGCTAAAAGCCGAAGGACACCTCTGTGTGCGGTTTTGTGTTTTGCTGTTTGCAGAATGGGCACCTTTGTCTTCATCTCCGTTAACCTTGAATGGTTTCCCACCAGGCTGGGGAGTGTTTACACTTGTGCGCTGCACAGAACAGCAGAGAAATCCCCCCCATAGTCTATGGCAGAACGCACAAGGACTGAAAAATGTCAAGCCATTGATTTACCCCATGTTTCGCTATGCATAACGCTTGCCGGCGGAAATTTATGGACAAAACGGTACTCTCTCTCTCTCTCTCCTTTCTCTCTCTGTCTCTCTCTCGCTCTCTTTTATGGTCGATTCCTCCAGGTGTTGTTTCTGGTTATCACAGTGCTTTCTTGCTGATTCCTGCACTTCTTTTTGCTATGTTGGTTTATTCTGTTCAACGGACTAAAGAGCTTCTTGTAAGAATTTCTGGGTTTTCCTGGAAGGCGAGCGTGCCGTGGGTGCTTTAATTACCATGAAGAGTGAGGTTTATTGCAAGTTTATTTATTCATGATGTGGCTTAAGCCAAGTCGGGGAATAAACGGGAGCAGTAAATATACATTTAATTAAAAGTGGCCTCAATACTGACCCCTTCCAGAAACACACACACATTTTCATTCCCTTTCCGCATGTCACTCATTCATGCTGTTCTCGGGATGCTATCAGGCTGAAGGTCACTAACTGGTCGCAGCTTGGTCATGTGATAACAACATTCTGAGCTACATGACCTCATTAGTTTTTGGCCGCACATGTAGTGTGACAGGAGCTCATGTGGAATATTCACGATGTGACAATTGCTTATTATTGATTAGCTGTTAAATTCATTAGCTGTTAATTATTAAAATAATTATGTCTCATTTGATTATTTTGGGCAAATAGAACAGACATTTTACATATAAGGGTTCCTATTTACAATAGATACAATCAAATCAAATGCAGAATCAAATTCATTGATATGGATTGACATTTGACTAACAGCCAGGAATCTCTATGGCAAGTAGATCTTCGGAAAATTTCAACAGTTTTTATCTAAGAACTAATTCCACTGAGATGATTTGTTGTGTTACCAGATCAATCCAGATTAAGTGTTGTTGAGGGTATGGCTGCCATTTACTCAAAACGTTTTGGCTGTCTAGCTAAGTCTTGCTGCTTAGATTTTTAAAATAGACACTATCCGAATCTATAGAAGGAAGCAACAATAGATGTTGATGCAAGCTCTCGGTTGTTTGCCCGTGATATATTTCCCAAGACCCAGACAGCAGGACTTTCTTCCCTTCCTGATCTCCGCAGATTTAGTGGTTTGTTTTTCGGAAAGCTGAGTCAAGAGGCAAAGGCTGTAGTAGGTAGGTCCAACAGCAGCCCAATGCCAAGCCGAATACGTCAAAGAGCAGCCACTACGAGATTTTCCATCTGTAACGGCTTAGGGCGCATACATCACATCCTTGTGAGGAATGCCAGTGTTTCACCCGCTCCACATGTGTGAGAAAGTCCATCACTACCCTGGCTCTCAATGGCGTCAGAAAGTTTGGTTTCTATGGTAGCAGGGCAGGGGGTGGGAAAGGGGAGGTGAATAAGTACGGCGACCAACCACTGAGTGTCTGCCAGTATTGGGACATTCTAGAAGAGGGAGGACTAGTTGTCATGGATACCGTAAGTGGTACGTGGAGCCATTATGATGGAAAGTTTGGCAGAAGTTCTCCACAGCAACGGGCTGCACAGCCCCAAAGTTGTCCTGACTCATTGAACAGCTTTCTTTGATTCAAACATACAGAGCATGCTTCAGCTCCTTATTCTTTGTAATTGCAGCAACGGGGTTCTGGGAGCACGGCACATTTTAAAGGGAAATAAATTAAGGCTCCATATTACATTTGAAGCCAGCTGCATTAATGAATCACTTCCAAGACGTTAACAAAAATGGAAAGAAAAGTGACTGACAATTATGTTTCTTGGACTCCTATAATATATTAAATGGTACTTTTACTCCTTAGCATGCAGTTGTCTGACATCTTTTCTGGCAGGAATTATGTCTTTTTCAATCTTTCTTTACCCATTTATTTAAAGCCATTGTTTGGGGGAAAATATATGTGAAGTTATTCTTTGGAATTCGGATCATTCTTTATTTTTTCTGTTTGGACAGGTATTTTTAAACCTGTTTGCATAAGATGACTGAAATCCTTGAAATAGTTATAGCTGATTGATGTTGGTAGTGGAGACGTGTCAGGCGACCAAGAGCCAGTTAAATGGAAAAAGGACACATGGGGACGATTATAAACTTTGTTATTTAACACCAGTTTTTCGCGCTTTTTCATTCTTTTTGAATAAACTTCCTTACAGACTAAATCTTTTAATGTTTTTTTTTTGATGATTATGATGACGATTTGATGAATTCTTATGATATATCCATAATCTCACCACGTGCGACCCCTCTTTCGCACGAGGACTAAGAAATCACTCTCAGGAAATCGATTGTGCAATTTTACAATATGATTTACTGAGGGACAACATATAGCAAGACTATGTGACATAAATAGCCCCTGCAGTTCTTGTTCTGGGTGGGATTGCAGGCAGAGCCATGTGATAGAGGGAAGAGAGAAAGGAGCAGGTATTCTGGGACAGGAGTAACAAACGCAGCAGGGAGGAGGTGAAGAGGCAAAACTGATACACAAAATCAACACTAGAGCTACAAATGAGGGCTGGATCGGACATCTGGGTGTAGCCATGTTTACTGGGGGCAAGAGAAAACAAACCCTGTAACATTTACTGTGTATTTGGGACTGAGGAGCGATTAAATAAATGATTCGGCTTGTAACTGTATTGTGACTCACGTCAGGATATGCAGCCCAGTGCAGTTATTTCTCAGACTTTCTCAGCAAGTTGCTTAATGTTTATGACAAGGTGAGGCAGTCATGCCCACCTCTTAGATATTGGCATGTGATCATGTGACTCTCTTTTAGAGTTGCAGATGTCACATGACCATTCTTTGGCATTGCTCATTTTAGAACCAGTAAACCAAAGATGCACCATTTCCAGTGAGAGAAAGTCACAGAGATGGCTGCAGCTTCTCTTACTCCACAGAAGCCTATGCTAATGGCGGCTGTGTCACCTGTTTCGTTTCATTGCAGTTGTAATTGAACCGAAGCAGCAGCGTGGTTCTGTGGGAGTCACCGGCGGAGTGGAGAACGCCGGCCCTCAGCTTCCGCATTCACTGGGACACACTGGTTGAAGGATGTAGCTGTTTATCAGAGCTGACAGACTTTATTGCCAAGCCCTGGAACCAGTGTATTAACAGCATGGAGAAAGAAAACTGAAAACACAGCTGGAATTTCATTGGTCGAGCCATGCGGGTAAGACCACCAGAATAAGCAGTTAAAAAAGGGAATGGTTATTTTACTTAAAAAAAAAAAAAAAAACAAACATTTATTTGAGGAAGTTCTCTATATGACTCCTGAGTTTATGTGTTTCCTTTTACTGCCCCCCCTCCTCATCGCAGAACACAGAGTGAGGTCGACTGTGACTCTTCCCAGCAGCTGATATGCGTGCGTGTGTAAATTTCCAGCGGTGTATATATGCACAGAGCATAGCTATGACCACAGTCTCCTGAGGACCAACTTAAGACAGTTTTCTAATGCATCTAGGTCTATGTCATGCCGAATACCTTTGTTTTTGAATCACTATGGTACTACATAAAGAGACAAAGTGAAAAAGATAAAGTGACAAAGAAGTGTATATATATTTACTACAGTAATTTAAAGATTAAACTCAGTCGAATTTAAATATCAACCATATATTTGCCCAATCAAAATATTTGTATATTTATTTAAGGTCTTATATGACAAGTCACACGAAATCATTTAAATGATTGCAAGCCAGCTGTTCATAGTGGAAACTGTATATCTTACCAACAGGTATCAAAACACATGGGTATAGGGACAAAAGAAAATGTATACCTACAAAGATAATAACTGCGTAACTGGGTATTGTGTGCATCTTTCAAAGCGTGCTTATTACTCTATAACAAGGGAGGTGCTCCTGAAATAAACAGGCCGATATTCTTATTGGGAACCTCTGCCCAGCAGCAGACCTCTTTATTTGGGTCTGGGATCTTCTGAGGTTGCACCTGTGTCTAAACGTGTCACCCGAGCGGTCCGGGCCCATGTCTGAAGGCTGTGACGGACCTACATGCAGAGTACAATAGAGGAAACCTGAAGCCGACCTCAAAGAGAACAGAAGGCTGGTGATGCCCCACAGTCTCTTTCTCAGGCTGATTAATCCCTATAAATGAGAAGAAGAGCGACATGAATCCGAGGGCGAAGGAGGCTTTTTCTAACAGTGATGACAGATTTCTCACAATTTAATTTCCTTTAGTGAAGCTCTATAACTTATTTTCTTGAATGCATAATAATGTAATGAATAAGTCTGTGAACTGAAAGACCAGTAGGATTTTGGATTTTGTTTCAGATCTGTAACTTGCCTTGGTGTTTTTTGAGCTTCATAAAATATTAAGCAACGTTATTTGACATATGCGACAATTAAATAAATATTAATATTAGGAGATATTTTCAATCATTTTTATTCATTTGCTGTTAATTTATGTATGACTTATTATGGGATTCCACTTCACAAACAGCTTCATGACGGCGTGTAAGTAGACAAAATGTTTCTCTGCAAAAGTATCTTCTGTATGTTTTGCATATGAACATGTTTGTTTTGTGTTGCTCCCAACAAGCTGCTGGTAAACGCCTAGCTAAAGAAGCGGACACCGTCTCGGATACCTTTTTGAGAAGACGGGTGAAAGGAACACTACACAAACCCTTCGTGGTTGCCATGGAAACCCCATTCCGACTGAAAGAGATGAAAGTTTAATGCAAATACATCAGTAATTTAACAGCACTTGTGGGCCACGGATGTGTAATTAAGTGTGCATTTGGACACCATTGTTTTGCCAAGCTTCCTTTTTACACTTAAGGACCTTTTAGTGTGTTTATTTAGTAATGCCTTATTACTTATTTATATTATCTCCTACTCGTGACACAGTGCGTGTCAGGAAAATACATTTTAATGACTGAGGGTGGAGGGTTATTTTGCATTGAGAGAGCTTTTATTGTGCTTGGCAAACGGAAGTAGTGAGGGCATCCGAACTCATATGTCCAGACAGAAAGAAAAAATGTTTGAACAAGGGCAAGGTTGTGGGCCATGTATGTCACATTGGAACAAGTACCTGCCAAGCAAGAAATAAATAATGTAATAATGCAATCTACCATTTGTCGGGTGAAGGCGGGAAGACTCGCAATGGAGAATGCTAAGTGGAATTAAGTGGATTCCTATCGGAAAAGGGTTGGTGAGGAAAATCCACTAGCTCTGCAAGAACATGTCAGAATTCTGGGATGTGCAACGGGGGAGATACTCTGACAGGACACAATGTCAGAGTCTGTCATGCGACGCAGAAGGGCCAGCAGAGGAAGCCATAATAGACAAATTTGCATCCTGGATTTTGAAGCTCTGGGTGAAGTTCTGGGTGATGGAATAGTTTATGAGTTGACAGGTGGTGACAACTGCATTTTTTTTATGTCACTGATCACAATTTTGCCACATTGCCTGCTAGCTGTACATTACATAAATGATTCATGCTCACATTAAACATTCAGCTTTTATGTCTTTCCTCCTTCGTCCTGCTCTTTCTTGAAAGTTACACAGTTTCACAAATACTAAGCTGAAACGGTTTCCTTTACCCGCCCCCCCTTGCCCTGCAAGGTAAATTTTGCATGTAGGTTGTGTTTGTTAATTAGGTTTTTCATCTCTCCTTTATGAAAATTTTTCCTTTGAATAAACCTAATTTGAAGTAGGTTAGCGGCAGTGCCAAAGTGAATGACGAAACTGGGTATAAAAGACCAACATACCAGCGTCGTTGGAAATAGGTAACAATAGTCTTGCAAGTCTGAACACAGAGGAAGCTTCTGAGGAATGCAGACATGGGTCAGCTGTGTCTTTGTTCTAACAAGCGCCGGTGAGCCTCTGGGGGCTCCTTTTCATCAACTTCAGGTCATCACCTACTTTGTGGCGTCGTCTACGTGTTTGGGTGGGTGGGGGACACTTAATAGGTTATCTGTTATTTCATCCACATGACAGTGGTGTAAAAAAGAGGCCGTAAGGTTTGCCCCCAGCACCCCGGGTCACTTAAAATTGTTGTCAGGAGCCACAAGGACTCCCCAGTTCCATTTTAGGTGGACAAAATTCCATTGAGAAGATCTGTGCAAAGACCTGTGCATTGTGTGTTCAGCCTCGACCTCATGATTATAGACGGTTTATCATTTTCCAATTTGTGCTTCAAGAGATGTTTCACATACTGAAGTTTTTGAGTTAAATGTTTAGATAAATGTGTAAACAACTTAAAATTATAATGGCTTGTCACCGGTAAAAACAAGAAAATGTCGTGAGCTTCCAGTCTTTTTTATCCTGCTATTTCATCATGAAATCCAGTTGGGATGCTTTTGGAACATCTCAAAGCCCTGTATCACAAGTGCTTGCACTGACACTAATGCATGTACCACAATAAATGCATGTACCACCACAAATGCATATACCACCACAAACAAGTATGCCATCACAAATGCGTGCATCACCAGAAATGCATGTAACACCACAGCACAAACACATACACCACCACAGATGAGTGTTACAGTTGCACCAGGTACAGACTGACTCTTCTCCTTCTACAGCCCCTCATTCAACACAACACCCTTCATTCCCACATTGCTGTGGCAAGTGGTGTCTTTCCATCTGCTTAGCTGTCTTCAAAAGATCAGGACACGTCGTGCACGCTCATGATTCCAGTAGGCTATGAATAAGGGACTGTTTTTCAGCAGCTACAAGAAAGGAGTAAATGCGAGTCGCTTTAATGTACCTACTCCCTTTACATTTTCATCTTAGTTCCCAGATTTTATTTTCCCACATGGATAATACCTCACTGGCTCGATTGTAATTTCACGTCTGCCCTTTACATCCACAGTCTGCAATTATAATTTTACGAGTTCTGTTCCAAGGTGATCCGCTTGTCTACTTGGACATGCGCGGTGGAACGAGAACTGACAGAATGACGTCTTGTATTCTCCATGGGTAAGAAAGCCCCACAGCGAGAACAGTTTAACGTTTATGCCAGAGCCCTGCTAGTTTTTGATCTTCATCATGCTAGTTGGAGGAATTCTGTCCATCAACGGAAATGTTTTTGGTTCTTCAAGGTACTGCAGTGAACAGTTGGAAGCACCATCAAACCGGGCAGCTACTCTTTCTTGAACCTCATTGTGGCATCTTGCCTAATCTGTATTCCGTGTAAAAACATATTTTGTTGTTTTCTGTTTTTTTTCAATAGTTGCTAGTCACACCTGGCCTCCTACAATCGTTCTTGGTAGTTAGCTGTCCCTCGCAAATTGATACAGCGTGATTTAAGCGAAATATCTTAGTCAAGTTTACCCAGGACCTTCTGTCAAGAGCATAACAAACCAAATTATGTTCTCCCATGACACAACTTCAAGTCAAAGTGTACACATGCCGTGGTCGTGCTGTTTGTGGTGTGTTGGGTGATACAGGCCTCACTACCACATACAGCCTGTAACTTACTGACTTTTCTATTTTATAATGCTAACATATACTTGTTAAATCCATCATCATATGAAGAGTTGCTTGAGGTTTAACCTGCTGCGTTTAACAGGAACATAGCAATCAGGTCATGAATTCATAACCAGGTTGCCAGATCAAAACTAAAGATGGGTACTGATGCAGGAACCTTCAAGAAAGTACTTAAGCTAAATCGAAACAATGAATTAAAAACCTCCAGCTATTATGAATGAGTCAATTTGAACTTTTTTTGGGCAAAAGTGTCAACCCAGTGACTGAAAGTAAGCCCATGACCTAGCAGAATCACTTGATTGCTTGAGCCAATCAACAGTCTTCTATGCAAACATTATAAAACATATGTGAAATGTGAAACAATAATGGTATAATAAAATTTCAGGTCAGTATTTTTGGGAATTGGGTGCATGATTTTTTTCTTTAGTTTCTGGAGCATAGTGGTACTGGAGAGTTGAAACTCCTGATTATGCATACGGGATAGGGGGATTCTGTAACAGCACTTTGCAATATGTTCATTAAGTGATGTTTTGTTTACATCCATCAGGGGAAACTTTAAAGGTGTTCAGGAGGCCATTGTTGTCATTAAAGTGGTTTATGCTGTGTACTCAGGTATTACTGACTGCTTCCCTTAGCGTCCTGGGAAATCCCTGAGGTCTTTACTGTACTGCATATAAGTACTACCACAACTAAACGTTGCTGTCAGGCATCCAAGAGATTGAAGGAAGGTTTGGCAAAGTGTTAGCAAACAGACTATCCCTCTCCAGAAGTGCCTCTGTTCAGTGCTTCAAACAATCAATTACAGGCAGAGATGTAATCAGTTATCTATGATCTCTCCAGCATGACACCTTTGCAATTACTAAAAATATTCTTGACTCATATTAAAAAGAACTTGACTTGGAAAATCACAAACTTGAGAAAAAGACAAGTTGGCCTGGAATCACTGGATTCTAGCACTTAAAGATGCATCAGGGCATAGCGCGCTAACTTTAGTGTAAGATCAGTGATTAGCTACTGTATGCTTAAAAACTAGTCATAGTGACTTAAGGAGATCTCTTTATAGAGACATCACACTGTACTCTTTTATTGTAAGGTCTTGTCTACTTGAGAGAAGAGATAACACACAATTTTTAGTCTACAAAGACATTGTTATAATCCATCATGCCAGGTGAGAGTGTGAGGATAAATCCATCGTATAAGCAGTACAACTTTGAGAGGACGTGATGCTATAGGCTGCCGCATAGCTTCTATGGAATCAGTGCAGTTTTCTAACACACTGGCCATTAAAATTCACAGTGTATTGAAACTGATGCTAGTCCCCATCTTTAACAAGGCCAGATAAATGGCGAGGGCAGCACAGGCCAATGTGAACACCGCCCTACTTATGCTCTTCTCAGCTGTGTGTTGATAATACCGTACAAGCGCTCGCAGGAAAAAATAAAAAATAAACAAGCTTCAGCATGTTCATGAGGCTTGAAATGAGACCATAAACCCTTCAGACATTGGGGGACGCATTCTATCATCAAGTGTTTTGATATATATCATGCTAATCTTTTATTTATTTTTTCCTCTATTGTCTTTTTTTAGATCAGTTTAAGATCAGTTATGGACTTCCATGGAAGTATCTTCTTAATTACTGTATGATGGACTTTGCCTGTCCTCTCCATACCACACATTTTTGGATGACCTCAGTCCATCACAAAACACAAGTCTTTGCATTGAGACATGGTAAAAAAAAATGTGTTGCTTTTAATTTAGATTATATAAAGCAGTGTTTCCCATCCGGTCCTCAGGGAACCGCAGAGAGCCCACGTTTTTGTTCCCACTCTGGACAGCAAAAAGCTGGACTGTCTGGCAGGAAGCTGGGAGGGAGCAAAAACATGGACTGCCTGTGGGTCCCTGTGGACCGGATCGGAAAACACTGATATAAAGGTATTAGACGGTGGCATGAAAAGGCCCAGTTTTGATTTCATGTTCTCTTTTTATTCAGCTTCAGTTTGTCGATGACCAAGATCCTGTTTTTGCTCTGTACATATATGGCCGTTGCCCCTTGACAATACGGTTGATACAGATTCATCTTTATTTAGCGAGGCTGGTTGTTGAACATCATTCTTCAGCAAATATCAGCACCCAAGTCTGATGACATGATCATGTGATGTGATGGAAGTGAATGGACGATAAATAAAAACAGTCAACTAGGTAAACATGTGTTGAAGCAGAAGTGATTATCTTGGTGTCATATTGTTCAGCACCAGGCACTGATGATTTCCTGCACACCTATTCGTGTTTGTATCAGTAAGATGAACACATGTTGACTGTGTTTGGAAAAAGGAGCCCTCCAGGACTGAACGCACGAGCGATTCCTCAGGATAAACGACCCAACGCCGCGCCGGTTTTGCAAATAGAATAATAATTCTGCCCCTTTCAGTGCTGATGTGCATTTGTGGGATGGAGCAGCATGCGCAAGTAACTTGCCTAAATCGCTGAATAGGAATCTGATGAACCGCAAATGGAAAAAAGGCCTCTTTTAATAAAAAAAAAAAAATGTCACTGTATACACAATTAGGCAGCTTTGTGAACGTGACAGCAGATAGACCCGATTAAAGGTGCAGCTTCCGTGGGAAGTGACTATGACGCTTCGCCTTGGCGCGATGCGTCTTCCTGGGAGATGGGTAATGGAAATACACTAATAAAAAATATATATAAAAAGAAAGACAAATCACCCAAAAAGGCTGCAATAAGAAATGCGCCCGGCTTCCCTAATCTACTTGAACATCTGCGTTGGGCCTCTTGTGGAAGGGTGTGTTTAAGAAGACTTCACGTAATTAGCCTTCCCTTAAGAGCTCCCTCAAAGATCCATATTTTCATATTTATTTGGATAGGGCTGAATAAAAAAAAAAAAAAAAAATACAAGAAAAGCAGATGTTGCACTTAAAACTGGTATGCCTAGAAGTTACTGGGGATTGGGGGGGGGGGGTGAATACGGAGTGTAAACGAAGCAATGCTGATTGCGAAGGAAAACACCGGGACGGGGTCGGCGACTGGGTTCTCCGGGTGCAAGTGGCTCTGTTTACTGGCTTTCACCCGCGAGGCTTTCAGGCGGTGAAGGATCTCTTGAAAGGTAAACACAATGCATTAGCCCTGGGTGCCCATGTCACTCACCTTCTGCTACCCAATAACTTCCCCACCGTTCACTAACATCCGGGATTCCTAACTCCAGGGATCAAAAGCGGCTTATAAACATATAATTCTTAGACAATCAACTGTAAATCCCTACCAGTAATTGTGCAATTCAGTCATATGATTCTGTTAATTAATTTGTATTTAGCCCCAAAAATGCATTTTACCATTGACGGCTACATTACAGAATTCAGAAAAGGTGTCATTAGCGAGCAGTTGCTCAAAAGTTCACTACTTACGCAGCTCTTTGCCACCAAGATTCATGCTCTCAGCCAAGGCAGACCTGAGACTTTACTTTAAAGTGATACAAAATCAATCGGTTTTACACCAGAACCAGAGCAGACCATTTTCAGATTCTCTCTATATAAAAAAAAATCCCCCTGAAGTCTCAGCACATCTGCACTACACGATCCATCAAGGCATAATGAAACAGCACTTCCTCCTTTTAACTCCGAACATGCTCTTCATCCTCAACTTCAGCCTGAACACTTTCCAGGTAATTCTCGCCAAACATCATTTAATGCTCCAAATGGAATTCGAGATTGCGCTGTTAGGCAACGAGAGAATCCCACTTTAGTGATGTAAGGCACGTCCGAGGTTTCCTTAACATACTTCCTTATATTCTAACCTCATTGCATATATCTAGGGTGTGTCTGGGGGACCAGTCGTGGCGCAGATCTGCGGTGATGTCAGACTGCCAGTCAGAGGCCAAGTCAAATATGTACATGCAAGCTTGTTACTATTCTCCGCATACGAGCCTCACTCGCATGAATAAATCATTAAAAGATATAAAAAGTTTTAGAGGAGGACAATTTGAAACTCCGTACACACCTACCGCTAATTAAACTTACACTGATTAATAACTTTATTAGTATCTTCCCCATCCCTTCCAACCAATCCTTATCAAAGTCACAGCATAAATAACCAATTTGTTCATCTCCGTGCTGTTTACTTCCTGTGACTCTAGAGATGAATTCCCCTCCCGCGAAGCCCCATTTACTCCTTTCATTTCTAAAGACAAAAATCCTACTTGGCCCCTTGTGGGATTTGCACTGCTGCCAGCATCATAATCATCCTTGAATACATCCTTTGAATAAGATAAAAGAAACCCCAAGAGGCTTTGGAAATCATATTTACTTCACCTTATTCAACTCCCCATTTATTCTGCGGCTTATAAATTTATATTGGGTTATGTGCTTTAAGTATACGAGTACAAACAAAACCGGGGTGATGTGTATTAATGTAATATGCGTCGATGTCCTCCCCCCCCCCCCGGCCATCTTGACAACAGAGAGTGGACAATGCTCCATGCCGCTACCTTCAAACTGTTAGTATCCAGCAAAACTCACTCTATTTGGAGAAGCAGTCCAACTCACACTGCTGGAAGCTTGCTATGGGCACATTGGGCGGGGGGGGGGATGACTGGGGGGCAGTCAAGACATCCTGGTCAACATAATGGGCTTCGTCCTGGGGTGAGTGCATGTCAGCAACCATAATGGTGAGACTCTTCTCCCCTTACTATAAATAATTCACCATCCAAAAAAACTCCAGCCGCCACAGGAGCCTCAGCTCCGGCATCCGGAGTCTGTCCATAACTTGCTGCACCTGTCAGAGATGGACTTTGCCCATCCTCTCCATACCATGAATGTAGCATCACCTACTGTACTGTTTGCCTGCCTTTGCACTATGTGCGTAGCTAGCTTTATATATATATATATATATATATATATATATATTAGTACGTCTTACAGGCATTTTGATTTTCTTCATTCATTTACTAAAATAAAGGAGGGCTCCCTTTTTCCAGTAGCTTATGCATAAAAAACCCTTTGCATCGAAGTGTTGACTGAGTATAAGCAATGTTTCTATCTTCTGTATTTATGTATATATTCATGCGCGTTGTTTCCTGCGCCCATGGCTGGGATCTCACCTCCTGCCTTTGGCTTTGCGCATGGAATATGCATGTTCTTCCCATGCTAGCGTGGGTTTCCTCCAGGTATTTTGGTTTCCAAAAAAACATGCTGTGTTCCAAATTGCCGTAGCGGGTATGCGGGTGCGTGCCCAGCGATGGACTAGCATCCCGTTCAGCAGGGTGCTCTCCTGTCTTATGCTGAAAATAGGCTTTAGACTCCTCCTAACCCTATGCTGGCTGAGCAGCACAGAATATTTATGGATAGACAATATACAGCTCTGGAAAAAATAAGAGACCGCTCTATTTTTTAATCCAGGCTTAATCCAGGTTCTGCTGGCAGAAGGCTACACTGTGAGGCAGGCTTCTTTCTGGATGAAAGTTTCCAAGACAGCAGTACACAAGAGTAATGAAGCAGGGGACTCTGGCAATGACCAACAACCGGCCAGGTAGAGGACAGAAGCGACTTTATAATGGCACAGATGACCGTCAACTTATCCAGTAGTGCCTTATAAATTGGAGAACGACCTCATGTGACCTTGAAAAATAATGGGAAACATTAAGTGGTGTGAAGTGCACTGCTAGGGCAGTTTGCATCAGGTTCCTAGAAGCAGGACTGAAGACCACTGGGAAGAAGAAGCCCTTCATCAATGAGAAGCAGGGAAGAGCCAGGCTGGAGTTTCCAAATAGCTGTATATTTGACACAGGTGCATATCCATAAATTTGTATTCATATCTTTGTTTGGACTCTCCATTCATTTCTATGGGGAAAACTCTAATCATTCATTATAGTTGATTAGAGTGGAAAAAATGGGAAAATGATATGGGAAAAATGCTAATGCTAATCATAATTAAGAAGATACTTCCATGGAAGTCCATAACCTCTCTGGGGAAAATGCTAATGCTAATTATGATAACTTTTATCCCTACCCAGCCATAGCCATAACCATAAGTAACCAAACAAAAGTACGAGAGTTTTTGCATTTTTAGTTTTTTCATTGCAGTTATGGATTTTTATAAAATAGAATTTTCCCATATGGGGACCAGGAAACTGGTCACAAATTTTATCAACAACGTTGATAGCTAGCTAATACCATTGTTAATTGTGAATATAAAGTGAGATTGGTTTGTATCTTGTTGACATATTTGCAATCCACGTAACCCCATTTAAAACATTAAACCATCCACTGACTGCTGTGTAAAGATAGGATTTTAGTAGTTTAAAGTAATTTTAAACTACTAAATTTAAAGTAATTTTAGTAAAAAGGGTTTTTTTCACACACGTATAATAATTGATATTTGAACATAGATGTTTATCATTGCCCAGCGATGATGTGTTGAACTGACTGTAGTGCTCTAAAGTTTGTTGGTCACACTTGCAGAGGTCTCAAAGGAACATACAGCTCATTGACACACAGTAGGAACTGCCATATGTGCAATTCCTACATCCTATTTGCTTCTCTGTACTTACATGCACTGTTGAACAGATGCATACTGCTGGTCGTTTCTTGGGCTTTCTTGGATGCATTAGCCATGAATAATCGTCCCCTTTCACTGCCCGTGGGTGCCTCTGTGAGAGACTCACGATCTCCTGTGCGTCTGTCACCCTCTTGGCCGGGCTGAAAGTGATAACGCACACCTGCAGCCAGTCAGGCAAACCGCCCCCAGTCTCTCCCAGGCTAGACCATGCGAGCCATGGGCGGGCGCTGAAGGCCACGCAGCCAAGGGGGAAAACAGGCCTTATTGCATGAGACGGGAAGTGATTGAGGGCCCAAAATTGGAACACATTCCGGAGCCCTTACCAAAATTTAGGGGGCCGTAAATCTCGCCACTCTTGAGGGGAAGGAACAGCTGGCAGACATTTCATTCAGCGGCTGTGAAGCCACTACTCTGTGATGGCGGGAAAGCCTGTTTCCCCGGCAATAAGTCTGAATACGATGTGAGCAGTATTTTCCTGGTCTTCTTTCACTACACCAAACATTTTTATTACAATGCAAAAAGTGATATGCTGTAGCAGGCCTGTGTTCTTTTCCAAAATCTGAAACATCAAAACGCAAAGCCTTGTCTTTTTATTGATTTTCCGGTACCATTTCCTTACAATAGTGCTTGATGATTGTTTTCTGTCCGCTTTAGCCTCATTCAGAATGCAATATGGCATTCAGATGTCCACTGAGAGAAATACCAGGGTTGTCACTCCTTTGCCTCTGATTTGTCAGGTTCTGAGGTCGGCGGCCATTTTTCTGGCATGGAACAAAGCACAGGTCCAAGGTTGAATTAATGTTTAATCCATTGATTTGTCCACATGAAGTATTACGCTCCTTCTGTTGCCTTGACTATCCTATGCCACAACTGATCAAGACAGCTGTATTTTGTTGCTATATCTAGTCACTTCATGAAACAAGAAATACAAAATAAACTATCCCAGACTTCTTTTATTCTGCTTAAAACACTAAACACTGGGAGTCTTTTGCTTTGTATATTCTATATATTTTAAGTACACTTCACTCGAATTAGTTTCAATCTAACTCAATCTCAGCATAGTTATCATAGTCGTGTTAGAGTGCAATGGTGCAGGCGGGAAAAAGGTGACGATCCACTGGCAGCTCCGTGTCAAAAGGGGTTTAGTAGCATAAAATAGAAAAAAACTGCGATAAACAATTCCAAACTAAGGATAAACCAAAACAGGGAAGCACTAGGAAAAACAGAAAACCAATAAACAAAACCGATGAGGTTGACCTCAAACCCATGACTGCAGGGTTACAGCCTTTTTTGCCACACATTCAGCCTCTTGAGCTATGTTGTGGTCTGGGCAGCTGGGGAAACACCCAAGGGTTTAGTACAAAGACAGGAAGGAACAGGATGGCCAGCAACACCTGCTGGCCAAGCGTGGAAGTGACATAAAGAGCAGGGACGGACGGTCACTGACCCTGACAAGTCCTACATAGTAGCACTTTTATAGCATTGTGAGACAAGCAGTGGTACATATATTAGTAGGAAAGATTGACAGGAATGCACAATGAAACAGTGGCCTGAAACACCTACTCTCAAGGCCAAGCCGCGTCCCAAAACAATAACGCATTATTCCGATGAGAGTCTGACTCAGTTTCTACACACTGGATCAGTGTTAAATGTTAACTTTTTCAACTGGAAAAAATGTAAATTTAGAAAAAAACTGCATTGTTTTCCAATAATACAAAGTGATGATTGAATGAAGGGGACTCAGGTTAGATTAAGGTTTATAGATGCAGTAATGAGGGCATGTGAGGACATCGGGCCTAAAAAAAAAAAACATTATGACAGGCCAAAGCAATTAGAAGTTGCCAGGGCAACTGTTTCTGCAGCTTCTGGCTACATCTTGTCTTCCTTGTTCAGGCACAGGAACAAGCAATAAAAGCATAAGGCAGTGCATTCACATAAGCGGTTTCTCCGTGCCTAACGTAATTGCAACCTCGCTGTGCATAAAAGGCTCTGCGGCCACTTTGGAATGGAGCGATTCTCCTTGGACGCCGACGCGGATTTTCAAAGTGCGTTCAGAATGATCAGATATGCATTTTAAAATAACGCTGCCCGTATGCTGGAATATAGCGCCTCACATGAACTTTTTACATCCACAACGAAATTAGCTCCAAGTCTTCGACACATGTTTGCATAGAGGCTCAGGTATGAATCAACGTAGCACAGGGTAACAGAGAGGCATTAGAAGTCACCTGTCATAATGTGGCGCTATCGGTTTTAGCGGAAAGGGGGGCAGAGACCCATGGGGAGACTCAGCCCTGTAGAGGTTGTGTGAAGTGTTGGTCTTTATCTTTGCTCAGAGTTGATCCCGGCTAGGGAAAAGGTAGAGGGCTGTAAAATTGAAAAAAGAAATACATCAAAGAGGGGTAATGAACCTTGTCCAATCCCAGCCCAGCGGGCTAAAGAAACCGGGAGAATTCTGATGAAGCCGTCGCTTGGAAGAGCGATGGTCAGATCAGGTGGAGAATGTGGGAGGTGGGAGGCAGGTGCTTGACATCGCTTCTCTGTTTCTCTTTCATTTTCTGGAATTTCAACGGCAGGAACCTTTGGTGATACAGAGCCAAGGCTTCAGTGGGACGCGGCAACCCTTAAATATCCGGGAGGGCCCCCTACACCTCATTAAGTCAGCACTAACTTTTAACTGCAGGAGATCAGAGGCCTTCTTGAATTTATCAGAGCAGTAGAGAACCCTTCACCCGTCAGTTTGCCTGAGCCCTTTGCTCAGGATGAACTGACTGCATTAAACACTTGCTTGTAGCTTATGATTCAACACAGAGGAAGCAAGTCGGAGTAGATTTTTGTGATATAAGTTTGCTATTGTAATACATGCCTTTAATTTGTTTTGGGAGGTGATATCCATTGCTGATTATGCCTTAGTCATTTAGCATTTGAGAACAATGACAAGATGTTCTCAATAAATATAAACAGCTAATTTAGTAGTGCATAATTATGTGTTACAGCAGTACAGCAGAATGACATAGCAAGTAGCTCTCACACCTCCAGGTTTAAGAGTTTCACACGCACTTCCGTGTATGTCACATGTTTTCCCTGGGTTCCACTTAAATAACTGAAATATAGATGGATTTAAAAGCAAATATTTGTTTTATCATTATGTTTTGTAAATTGTCTCTAAGTTAAACACTGATTTAGCTAAATTAGAACAAAAACATGTAATTTTAGCAAAATTTTAGTTCATAACCAAGTGTTCTCCAATGACTCATTGTGATTTTTCCAGGAAATCAAAATCCCAAACAACAAACAAATAAAAAATACTCATTGATCAAGGGTGAGTGATGGGGGCCCTTTTTAGAGGTGGGGGATTGGGTGTGCACTGATTTGGCCAACAGTGTCGGTTCTCTGGGTCACATCAACACGTGGATCCATTTCCTTTCACGGCTATAGACATAATCAAATCTAACTGAGGGAGTGAATGTTGTACTGTCAAGGATAAATTCCAGCTATATGAAGCTTATCCACAGCTTGACCAGGGTGAGTTAGAAAACGATGGGCTTTTCTCTGATTTTTTTCTCGATTTCCTCACATCTATTCCCCTCAGAAACAAATGCATTCTGTTGACCAGTGTTTATCTTATCAACATACATATGAACTGTGTGGAATGTATTTACATTTTGCGCCCTAAAACTCTATGAAAGGAATCTGTGAAAAGAACTATTGCTCAAACCTGGGCAAGTGTTTTTAACTTAACTCCTTTAGCGCCACTAATGTGGGCTTGTGTTACGAAACTGGTATTGGCTCTTAGCGTTTGTCTGTGATTTCCTAACCAATCACAGGCAGCCAAAGCTTTAATGACACAAGTAGTGCTACTTTGTATGGAGATGGAAAAAAAAACGTCATTGTCAGGCATTGACTGCTGGCAGTGCTGAGAGAATATTCACCATCTCCATTCATTTATGTAAATCGAGAAACATTTCAAATAAAATGCACGCTTGTGTGGAATAAAAATCCCTTTGTGCCATGGTCTGACAGCACACAAAAACTGCCAGCCTCGTGAAAGCATCTCTCTCTCAGCTATATCTCAGACAATCACACCATTCAACGGCATACTGGCTGATGGGGCCTTGGAGAATCCAGTACAACTTTAATGATGACTGAGGTCAAAAAAAAGAAAATAATTATGTACAGTACTCCTCTACCACTTGGTGATTTTGCTAAGTGATTTCAAGATCTCAAGGTAATATCCCTCTGTAGACTTTTCATATATATTTTTCTTCTTAATTAATATCAATGTATTATTGTAATATTTTTTGTTTAGTTGGGTCAGTTGTATAACAGTAAATTCATGCCATACATTCCCTGTTGGTACATGAATTTCCACATATTTATGGGCTTTCGGGTCCAGAAATGACACCAGCAAGCTCAAAAGATTCTGTCAAAGTCCAAACATGCTGCTTCAATCATCCTGAGAGGATGCTTAGTGGGAAGTAGATGAAAGTACTTCACTCTTCTTATACATAAAACAATCCATTTTTAATTGTCTGGCTGCTTTTGGATTCTTACTTGGCTGCAATGCTTAACATTAAATCCAAAACGCAAGGTAATCATATATAAAGCCTGAAATAGAAGTGGTCAAGGTGGACGAGGTGATTGTTCTGTTACCCAGGATACTCATTCAGTGTCATCCCTTCTCACTGCTTATTCAGTAATTTGTGTTTTTTTTTTGTTTCCTTTTTGGGTTACAATGAGTCATTGATGTATTATATTCATGTTGCAATTTCTACATAAGAGGTAGCATCCTCCTCTCCTGGAGCCGACACCTTATCGTGGTGGAGGGGTTTGCGTGTTCCAATGATCCCAGGAGCTAAGTTGCCCGG
>JAODKF010000138.1:4001064-4014398 GCA_026779585.1 Mormyrus proboscirostris
GCCTGCTCTGCCCTTGGAAAAGTGATAGTAAATGCTTTGTATGTATACACAAGTAATATGATAAGTCACACAGAATTTCACTCTAACACAGGTGTTCATAACAAATATTATAGAAATTCACAAACATTTTGCTGAATGAATTTATTTCCTCCCCATCCTTTCCACTCTGACATTTTCTTGGCACTTCCTCAACTGGGATATCCGTTTACCCAGAAAGCACTTGGGCATCATGTCCATGACCACTCTGCCCTTCATTGGCGTAATTATACTTTGCTTTGGCATGGCTGGTTAAAGCCCTGGAAATAAGAATAAAACTACTGAACAAACAAACCTCACTCTCTTCTGCCCTCAGTACTTTCTGCTGACTCACAAGTATTGCATTTCAAAGTCAGTTTTATATGTTGTTTCTTATATTACGACTAAGACAGAAGAGTTATTTTTACACACACTTTCAGCACACAGACCTCATTTTATTTCCCCCTAAAAAGAGTTTTCATTATTAATATTGAAGTTCTGATGTTTTCCTTTCCTATTTCAAGTAGTTTTATTTATTGACCTGCAACTTTTTTTCTCGGTTGAAAAAAATCTTGAAAATATTGATAACAGTTAGTAACAGTTAGTTAGTGCTGTGTCCCAGCATTGCCGTAACAGTCTTTGTCCTTGTAACAAAATGTCCTTACTTCAGTACTTGCAGGATGTAATTGCTTTGGGTTAAGGAGATGGCTGTTGTGGAGTTGATGCAATGGAAGGAAACGGGGTAGCTGTTAAATACCTCCTGCCTTGAATATTAATTAAAACACCGTTGACCACCTGTCTGTTTGAAGGGACGTTCGCCACTAAGGTAGATCAGATCAGATGACTTAGTGTAGGCAGCGACACTGGTGGAGGTGGACAGAGAAAGCACGCAATCACGTGGGCTGTCATTTAATACGTGATGATATTGACGTGGAGCTTTGCCTGAAATAAAGGTATCACTCCTGCTGGTTTATGGCGTCGTTTATTTTTCCACCGGCACCCATTATGACGGACTGCAGGAGAAGTCGGAGAACTTAGGCAGTGATGGCACAGAGAAGTAATTAAATGTTTAGCTAAAAACACTCTGCTGCCCTCGGACGTGCTTTCGCTCCAGCCCTAGTACATGACACCTTCTCCAGTTGCATGATTACGCAGGTTTGAGCGGCAGGACGGAAGGTGTGAGGGAGTAATTGTTGCCTGTGTGAAGCCAGGTATGGGTGACCCTGCATTCACCCTGTGATCCTGTGTGTTTTGAAAAACTTGCAAAACTCAGTCTCCCAGTTGTGAAACGGACACCCAGTTAGCCAGTGCTCACATAAAATCTGATTCCGGGGTTTTCGTCTTTTCCCTTTAAGGTTCGGGCCTTCCTTGAGCACAAAAGGCCGAAAATTAGATTCATTATATTATTTTCTATGTAAATGCTTCAGTGATAAACTGCAATGCGTTTTGGAGAACTGAAACGGTTCATATGTGACATATGTGGCATCTTTCTTTTTTTAAAAAATATTTGAATAACTTCAGGCATATCATTTAGGTAAATTTCCATTCATGTAGATTAATCCCCTGACACAGAGGGTGTTTCTGGTATATGAGTAGTTTATACTTCATACACAAGGAAACTGTCAAGAGTCACCAAAGAAACCTGTACTATGCTGTTCTTCATATTAAAATACATTTTTCGCATTTAGTAAAAAAAAAAAAGCGAGTTTCTCTGTCTAAAGAAGAATCCTGCAAATCAAGAACTGCGACCTTGTGATCAGCGGGTTTGTATTGAAACGAAATCAGATATCACATGTAAAATCTGGTTTGGAGGAAAATGAATGGAGGAGTGATGAAAAATTTATGTCAACACCGGACATGCAGAAAGGCAGAAAAGATACAGAGAAGATCTTTATTCCTGCATCATTGATTATACTTCAGCCTATGATAAAGTAAAGCATGAATAAGTTATGCACACACTCATTAAGGTGGATATTGGCATTTCAGGCTAATAAGGAAGATGTATATTGAAATGAAAAAGCCACAAGGAGAACAGAGTGGAGATACTGTAGGTCAGTGTTTCTCAATCCAGTCCACGGGGACCTCCAGACAGTCCACGTTTTTGCTTCCTCCCAGCTGCATACCAGGAGCTGGGAGGGAGCAAAAATGTGGACCGCTGGGGGTGCCCAAGGACCGGGTTGGGAGACACTACTGTTGATCAATATAGCGGTAATTAGGACAGCCCCCTGCCCATGTTTTTATATAAATTTTCTTTTTATATGACAGGATGTTTCCCACAGCATATTGATGGCAACTGACATATGACCAGTAACTGAATAGTCTGTTAGTACCAGGCACACGTGAATGATTAATTTTAAGTCTGTGAATGTGTGAATATCAGATTGCCAGGGTACAAAACCAAAATACTACTCAGATTTAGTTTCTCTCACTTTTTCTATTTCTTTTTTTGCTTGGGGGTCATGTGGTGGCCAGTCCCACAGCTGAATAATAACTCTACAGCACGTTTCCTGGGGGCGCAATTCGGCAGTGTTAAGTGCATTTGTCTGTGAAAGCGCTGAGATTACAGGAACTATTAACAGCGCTGCAGAGCTCATTAGGTTTGCAGCAGATTTCCATTTGCCGTGGTCAAAACATCAGCACAAAATGATAGATCTATTTTTCCTTTATCACAGCAGCCCACGTAGCTGATGTTTAATGGGTGGGGGGCTGGCAAGGGCCATAATTAACCCCAAAACAATAATTGGACAAGGCCATTGCACAGCATTTCCTCCTTCACTTAAATGCTAGCGGCGGCCCTGTCACTCACGAGTTCCCGCATGCAGCACATGCATTTGCACCACAGAAAAGTTAAACCACGAGAACAGGAGCTATTTTCTTGCCGCATTTCACTTTGTTTTTTAGGAAAGAAATGCCATAACAGTGCTTTATCTGGTGCTTACTTACAAGACTTCCCTGGCTTCTTAAAGAAACACACGTACTGGTTTATATTGTTTAAGACGTTGCTCGCTCTTTGCTGTGTGGCTTAGTGGGCTAAGCCACTGTGCTTCTAAGCAGAAGGTCATTGGCTCAAGCCCTGTCCCAGCCTATCAGAAGGTCATTGGGCGAAGCTTTTAACCCCCAGCATTTTGGTGCTACCAGGAGTGGCTGCCCTTCACAGCCAGCTTCCTCTCCCCAACAGAGTGTACTGTAAGTGGGGGAAGGTATAAAGAGAATTTCCCCACCAGGGTCAGTAAAGTATGAGTTGTTTTTATTAATATAACTTGTTGACATTTAGTATTTAACACTGGTAAGCAGTTTTGCATTGTATAGACAAAAATGTTGGTCAGACAAAGAAATTTTAATCTACTGAAGGTTATAGAATAAAAATAAACATCTCAAAGAATTAGAGCCACATCCTGAGGCTTGGTGGTAGTGTGAGGAAACAACAAGAAGAAGGTTTTTGGAGACTTCATGTTTATCAGTTTCAAAATATTATCACACATATTCTACCTAATTGTGTTGTTTATATACAGGACATTCGAGTCAGAAATGGCAAAAAACAGTCACTAATAACTACAATGCTTCACAGAGTAGACAGAAAATATCAATATGATATACACTCATAAGGAAATATATAAGTTTTAAATATAGTTGTAGATTGATTCATCGCCAGAAGATCTCAATTTGAGTCAGAATTACAATCGATAAGTTCTCAGGTGCTCTGTGGCTTTGTAACAAAGTCAGGAAAAGATGTGTGGTAACAGCAGGCGGCCCCTTGAGTGCGTGTGGTGGAAAGGAAGGTGACATGGGGTGACGATGAAGCCGCGGGGTCGACGCTCACCGTGTGGTCTGTGCAGAGAGATGTTCCGTTTGCCCCCGGTGCCTCTAGTGGCTCCTGGCTAATTTTAATCCACCAGCGTTTCCCCCATATTTGGGCAAGGTGTCTGTCCCTCTGCAGCTGTCTCCGGCCCCGCGTTCGGAAAAAGAGTATAAAAATAAACGAAGGCGGGAAAAGTAGAGTCGGGGCAAGTGTCTCTGACGCAAGGTATAGCATAATAACAAGTAGCAAATCGATGGCATTTAAACTGACTCCACACAAAACTGATATCCAGATTCAGCATTATAAATAGGAACAAAGAACAATAGCAATTTTTGTCTTAGAAATAAGACAATTAGATTGAAAATAATGGTTGCACTAAATAATACACTAGGGCATCAGGAAAGATGAAAAGCTGACAGTAAATGGTATTTGCGGAATTTAACTTTACGGCATGTATGGCACTGATAACTCGTTCCTGCATGCCTTGCTAATCTTGCTAATTGTAGCCTAGTGCGGAGTGTACAGATTTATGCTATTATAATTAGGCTGTTCATGCTAAGCCTGTGGACCGATTTACCAGGTCACGGGTCACTTGAGGCGGACGTCGTGCCGGCTCTGTGATGCGCACTGGCGCTTCACTGTTCCAGGAACGCCGCTCTCATCCCAGCTCCATCTGTGTGGAGTCTCGCGGCGCTCGCGTAGGTTTTCCTCCAGGTGCACCAGATTCCTCCCACGGATAAAAATGCATGCTGTTCGCGTACTTCCAGGCTGTTACTTCACTAGTGAAGCGGCTCTTATTCTCAACAGACTTTACCTGATTAAATGAAGTGAAAAAAGAAGCAAACTAAAGTTTGCGAGGAGCGTGATGAAGCTCTGACTAGCCAAGAGAGCCCCCCATAAGCAGTGTGACCGCAAAGTCAATGTGAAAAGCTGCCTTTGATGACTCATGCAACGGTAGCTGCTGTCACCCTGATGGTGTCCTTGCACAGTGATAGACTGCATGTTCATAAGACTGCTGGATCGTCTCTTCTGGTGACAATGTGATCTTTCAACATGGTTGAAATATGCGCCTGAATGTCAAGAGTGTCAGTTACTATAGTGGGCCAAATCTGGAAAATGTAGAGGATTCTACCTGCCATTGTCCCTCATTTGGAGGAGTCCCACATTCAGGTATCTTAGAAATGTATTTATTTATTCACAAATAAAAGGAAGAAAGACTACTGTGAAAAAATGCCTTGAAAGAAGAATAGTTCTGGAAGGATCCAAAGGGTTTTGACACACTTATAAGAGAAAGTTGTAAGCAATCAGATGCTAGAATTTATACGAAGTTCCCAGGTGGAACACAAATCAGAGGATGAAATCATTTTATTATTTTGTAGACACTGTGTATCAGTTTAATCTATGCTAAGATTAGAGTTTCAGAAATGTCAGTAAAAAACAACGGCGAGTGATTCATCCAAATAGCAAGTAGTGCTGGGCAGATGACCTAAGATACTAAACTCGACATGTAAAGCCAAAGTCAACTCTTGCAGATGCCGCGCCGAGGTCAGATGGGGAGTGCTTCAGGGGAGATGTTCAACATGCTACGCTCTGTTTAAACCAAAAGAAACTATATATATATATATATATATAATTTATATATACCCTGAGAATTTTTGTTCACACACTGATGTCCAAAAAGTATCCTGTGATGCTGATTCAAGCTCCTTATTTATAAGAGGCTTGTGCTGAATTTTATCTCTCTTAACATATTTATAGAATTGGTTGAAAGAGTCCAGAGAGCCGAGAGATGGTCAGCGAGATGTTTCTGCCACGCACTGGTTCCTTGGGGTTATGTGTATATTAAGCTGTGAAAGGGAGGCTTTGCAGAAAAATGCTACGGGAAGCGCCAAAAGCTAAACCTGCTGTCCGACAACCTGCCTGTAATTCAGTCACACCAAAAGGAGACAGTCAAAACAAAAGTATGCAACGTGCTGTAATTCTGTAAATATCCCTGATCGGTGATACTGAGATGAATGGGGAAACAAAGAAATAAAAAGGAAATAAAACCTCATAAAGTTGTCACGAAAGTGGACATGACGATAAAGAGGGAACACACTCAAGCGGAGGAGGTAGAAGGAAGCTGCAGGTTATTTGACATTGTGTTTATAGTAGCCCGCGAATGGCCTGTCTGTTACGATGTTTCTTTTGAAAGCGCATATTGCCCGTGAGAGCCAGCGAGGGAGAAGAAGACCGAGAGAGACTCGAGTGAGGGTTTCTCATCCCGTCAAATTAGTCCACACTCTGCCACTCCGCTTTTGATCGGCGCAAAGAAAATGCAGGGAGTCAGCTGATTCCTAATCCGCTCGTCCTGCCGCGCGGTGCGCGCACATCAAGAGAGGGATTGATTAGCCTCTGCGGCTTCGCGGCCACATGAAAGGGCCTCAAAGAGGCCATAAAAAGATAGCGGGCAGACCTCTCCCAGAAGGCGTCTTCTTTTTGTGTGCGCTGAGGAGACCGCCTCCTCTGTCACCGTGGAGAATACCAGCAGACCAATGGAACTCAGCCTGTTGCGAGGCTGATTCGGCCATATTTGTTTGAGAAGCTATGGAATCACTTTACAAGAAAGCTTTGTTGCTGTTCCTCTAGGATCAACACTGGTATTTGACTTACCATCATTAGTATTTACTGTACTGAGGGAGAGCAGGCCGAGTTTTCAGAACAGAGCCTCGTGACACTGGGATTTCTGCACCGAGTGCTAACAGAGTGCTGTTGGCAACGTTTCCCTCCCAGGGATGGATGGGAGTAGTGTGGGAAGGAGACAACAAAAGACCTTTGGGATGAACAGACGTATAATTGCCGTTTCAGGAGGGAGGAAAGGGGAAAAATATATATGAACACCTCACAGTCAGGGCGTTCCAGGGCAAAATACTGGAAGCCCCGGCCAACGGCCAAAGCAAAGCCATCCCGAACGCTAGAAATAAAAGGCCGGTGAAGAAAAAGTGATGGAACGATGATCGCCTGGCCCTCCCTCCCTTAGACGGAGAGACGGCGTCAAAATATGAGGCGAGCCATCCTTAATCTCTAGACGGCACAGGCATACAGGAAGGGCCCTTGCAGAGACTTGTTGGAACTGGCGGGGGCGAATTCCATTCCTGTGACAATGGCCGGCATTCAGGGACATTCGGCTGCGTGGGTAACATGACGAATGGGGATTTTCTTATAACTCGGTTCTACTCTGGAGGAGAAATATTATAGGCTGCATTATGCTAATGGACGCTAATGGCATGAGAAGCTTATCTGTTAGCTATTGTTTGTGTCGGGCTGAGGTAAAGCCTGGGTGGTTTGTTCCGACATGCCGGGACAAACATCAGCACTATGCTCACAAACACGGCAAGTCAAACTCACAGTACTGGACTGATGTTTTTAATGGGTCTTGTACAGATCAGAGGGATATTGACCAAATGAGCGATTTCTTTTATAATTATATAAGCCGTACATATGGTCTAATGAATGAAAGAGAAGGTAAGAGCCATCAATGTATTCAAGTGATGCTTTTATTCAGAGTGATGTGCATTTTGAGGAAGCCAGGTCAAGCCACTCCCAGGGCGACTGCGGGTCAGGGACCTTGCTCAAGGTCTCAATAGTGAAATCACTCTGCCAACCCTGGGATGTGAACCGGTGACCTGCCAAACACAGGCAGAGCATCCTAACCGGCTGAGCCACACCCCGGCCGCAGAAAACAGCCAGACGCAGAACATCAGACTGGGACACTCAGCAGGGGTTTCCAAAGCATTAATGAAAATACATTATGCAGAATATACTGTACATGCACATCTGCAGAATGAAATATATGCAAATGTGCATGAAGGCAAATATACAAGCAAATGTGAAATTATTATTATTATTGATAACACTGAATTTTACAAAGTCATGTCACAAAGGAATTATCAATAATATTAGGGGAAGGTTTATATATACATATATATGGTATAAAACAAAAAATATAGACTGCTATTTTTGTCTTCCATGAGTAGGATATGTAAATATAAATTTATGCCTTTTAAATGAAATATATAAACACCAGATGCCACGAGTATTACTTTATGCAAAAGACTCTTGAGATGACAGAGTTCTGTATGGTAAATGCAGAACATACACCGTGGCTGGGGGAAGATTCTCCCGTTTGGGGTTTGCTAATCCACTGAGATTAACGCGCTTGTGCTCTCACGAGGAATCCGGCTATTGAATCAGCAAGCTGTCACTTCGGGTCCCTTTGCACCAGGATCGTCAGGGGAACAGAATTTTTTTTCTGCAAATTCTTGGGGCTGCCCTCAGCATCCACGAGCAACTTTTTCATGATTAATTTATTTATGAAACATGTCAACTGACCCAAGTCGAGGCCTGAGCAATCAGTGTAAAAGTCTTGGATGCGAGGGATCCAAAGTCAACATGGCAGACTGGGCAGAACACAGTCACAGATTAGATGGACTCTGATCGGGCCACCTGATGACATTACTACTAGAATGAAGACTTTTTTGTTAATCTAAGATGACATCTTAGAGACAGCAGTTCCTGATTAAAAATGCATTATGTTTCATAAAATTGTTACATTTTAATGCACGTGTCTGTTTGGGCGGCATTGCCTAATTAATCAGATAAGGCTTTCATTGGAAACATTTTTCCCCTGAACTGCCCTGTTAAATTTTGCATATGAAAAAAAAATCATTATGCTTCTGCTGAGAGTGCTCAAAAGTTTACTTAACTGGACAGTGTTCATTTTTTTAAACCATACCCCATTTTATGGTTAAATTTAATTCGAAATGCAAATACAATCTGACGCTAAAAGCTTTCTCGAAATGCAAAGCAATGAGTTGTGTCCATTCCTCTTGCCCAGTGATCCAAGGCTTCACCCTGCGAGTGATGTCTGATTAGAAGTGGGGCTTTGCATATTTTCCTGGGCCTAGCAAAAGTTGCACGTAAAAAATGACTTTTTATCATTGCCACATTTTACTCCCCCAACCCTGAAAAGGATAAAACCTTAAGACCTTTTCCATAAACTCTTAGAGTGATGGATGGATGGATGGATGGATGGATGAATGGATGGACATACAATTGTTGAAAAATTAGGTTTATATTTGGTATGTTAGTGTTGGGTGTATGTTTCTCTCACATTTCAGCAAATATGGTTGTGTTATTCTAATGCATGACAGCCTTGGGGAGGACATAATGCAGATAGCTGATGTTTATCGTCCTACAAGAAGGAGCACGTCCTATGCATGGAATCCAGGAGGGACATTTCTGTGCACTCTACTGTAGGATCTCTTCTGTCCATAGGGCACCCATTAGGCAGCTGAATATGTGATGTGTACAAAAAAAGACCATGTGGTCTGTCTGAGGAACCCCTGGTAAAGGTGAACAGCATGACCTGAATCGGTTGCACGGCACTTATTGTTCAGCATGGTGCTAATGAAGACAATGATCGGTAGATGCAATGAGTGCCTGAGTGTTCACCGCCTTTAGAATCATCTTTTCCCATTAGCTGGCAGTGGCTATCTGGGATGGCAATGATTGAAAGGCTCTGGTCGCTGTCATATAGGGCAAACCGCTAATTTATGTGATGTTATTAACATGCAGTCTCTTACCATTTAAAATGCCCTTGTTGCTATTATAAAATCTTTATCCTGTCACTTTCAGGCACTTAGCCTTTGCCTCAGCTTTGCTTCTGTCTAATTGTTCTCATAATGTTTTGAGCAAAGCTCTCCTAGGAAAAAAATATGTATGTAGGAATATGTGTATATATTACGGCTGGGCAGTGTGTGTGTGTGTGTGTGTGTGTGCGTGTGTGTGTGTATGTTCTCCCTCCGTCACCAGTTTTCTCTAGGTGCCTCAATTTCCTTCTGTATCCCCATAAAGACATGCGGGTAGGCTAATTGGTGTCTCTAAATTGTCCACAGAGTAAATAATAAAAACTAATGAAGGAAATGAAATTACCTGAAATAAACTACAGCCAAACAGAACTTACGATTGACCAAAAGAGTCAAACTGCTGGTGTTGCCATGAGTTGTGTCACACACAAAGCAGTGCTGACAAATGATCATCGTGTATGCACATGATATATCATGCAGCTCTTGTCTTCATCCTCGTTTCCAAGACATGGTATCAATAAATTGGCAGTAATGTGTCTGCCTTGTCATACACTGCCATGCCATCCAGCGTGTGCCCTTATCTTCCACTCTGTGTGGCCTGGGATAGGTTTCGAGCCCTCTGATGAAATGTAAACCCAGTATAAATGTAGCCGAATGTTTCTTATGTGAGTTTACGATTACATATACCTTGAGAGTTTGTAAATGTTGGCCACAAGTCTGAGATGGGTAGGCAGTGTGAAACAAGCAAAATCAGATATTTCAGTTTTTGCATTAAGCATTTTTTTTACTCTGTCCAGTGAGAAATGCAAGCTGAACTTAACTCCCAAGTTATTACAATGTCTTTGTACTATGTACTTGGATGTCAGAATCAAAAAAGTAAGCCCTATAGTTTTATGTATTCCATCTGAATGATATCCTTTCAGTGCAAACCCTGTATATCTATGACTGCAGGCAAGTGGGATAGTAGACTGAATAGGGAACATTATCAAAGGTATACACGTATATTAGGTAAGAAAGCAATATTTTCTAGGGGAGAATTTTTGATTCTCTAGTCACTTTATTCTTCAGCGTATTTTGAGTGAAGTATGGTAACTAGTTTCCTTATTTCTGAACTGTTACAGGATTGGTCCTGTTGAGTTTTTTCTACTGCTGGTAGCTGAGCATTCATCTCTATTGCTGTGTATCAGATTCAGAAACAGAAAACTTTATTAATCCTGGAGGGAGAAAAAACATGCAGCAATCTACAGCTCTGAAGCATTGGCGTCAGCAGCTGTAGTGTTAAGGACCACTTAAATCTGTCAAGGTATGCATTCTTTCTAAATAGCTATACAGTAGTTACTAACAATAGCTAAAGAACTAACATTCCAGTCATAGTTCTTGTCATTACTTACTATTGTGCAAGGTCCTGTGTTTTTTTTTTTTTGCATTGAAAATTGCTAATGGAAAAGGTATACAAAGGGTGGGTATTGTTGAAGTAAATTATGAAATGTTTGAAGAGACAGTAAACCATTGCACACTATTTGGCTTGCAAAAAAGATTAATATTACAGTCATATTAGCAAAACAGAGCTAAAGTGAACCCATATACCTACACAGAAACTATATGAGGCAGCTAAAAATAAACAAGAAGTTATGAGATATCTACTTATGGCCTTGGACAGCAGGCTGTGCTGGGCCACGGGGCAGAAACAAAAACCAGGCACATGCTTGTATTTAATTAGTTTACCGTGTTTTAATTAGCTGCATGTTGAATTAACACAAGTGTTGAGAAGTGCGGCAAATTAGAAACCCCGTCTTAATAAGCCAATCGCAGCTAGAGGAAAAAAAGGCCCATCGGAACCATAGGGCTGCTTATTTCTGTGCAGACCGCCCCTGAATATCTCTGGCTATCGGTGGCAGGAAAAGGAATTGTGTGGTTTTCCATCAGCTTTTTCTAGAATTCCATATCTGTGGTCTGCCACAACTAAAAACAGAAAAAACATTAAAAAAAAAAATTCAAACTGATTACAGTTTCACAACAGATATTCGCACATGCGACAGTCTCTACAAACAATATTAACTTGAGCCACTGGCGAAAGGAAAGGCATCTAAATGAGTTGTGCTGGTTCCACATAACTGAGTGTAATAAAGGGTGTTTTTAGAAGAGGCTTTTTATAGAATCAATGTTCTTTTATTTTTTTTGCCACCGACACAGTCAGTGAGCGAATGAGACGCAGGTAGCTTCTGCAAGTCCACCTCTCCCTTGAAAGTGATATCAGATACACAGAAGGATAGATATTCTTATTTACCACACAGCTGCTAAGCCTCATCCTTCATTTACTGTTCTGAAATTCGTGGAGTTCCATATACATCAATATAGATTTTTATTTTCTTTTATATTTTGCTGATGGGGAGGCATGGTGGTGCAGTGATGAGCCCTGGGTTCGAGTCTCCGCCGTGGATCTGTGTGTGGAGTTTGCACGTTCTCCCAGTTTCACTGTGGGGTTTCCTCCAGGCACTCTGGTTTCCCTCCCCCAGTCCAAAAACATGCTGAGGTTGATAGGAGTTACCAAAGTGCCCATAGGTATGGATGGTGTGTGAGTGTGCCCTGTGATGGGTTGGCGCCCCATCCTGAATTGTTCCCTGCCTTGCACCTCCAGGATAAGCTCTGGGCCCTGAATAGGACAAGTAGGTATAAAAACAGATGGATGGATTTTTACAGATCTCTTAGCTGCCACCTCATCCTTTTCACTATTTTGAACATTCAGGGTGTACCCCAGCCTTGTGCCATGTGAGGAACTGGCATCCCATTCAGGGTGTACCCCAGCCTTGTGCCATGTGCTCCCTGGGATAGACTCCAGGACCCTCTGCAATCCCAACCAGGATAAGTAATTGGAATGGATGTCGATAGATAGAAACATTTTCTCAGATGAATTCAGTACCCTGTCTTCATGAACAACTTATACTTGCTGTCATATTTACCTGACCGTTTTGTATGTGACATTAATTAATGTGTATCTGCGTCTTTTGGTGCTTCCAGTGACAATTCAGTTGTAATTGGACACTGCTATAATCAGAGTTTAATGACAGCAATCATCACAAGAAGCTAGATTCCCATGAAAATTGGGACACATTTGCCTTATCTAGAAAAGGCTATTAGCAATGTCTTTGAAGCTTCTTAACTCTTGAGTCACTAATTTTACACTGGAATCTATTCCACGATGCATTTTTCAAGCAGATGATCAGAAAACCAACAAACAAGAAAAAAATAAACGCACGAGCAATGTTCATCAGCATGTTTCCAGCAATGTTACCCGGCATCAAAATGTTTGGTGCAATTCACAAGTATTTATTAAGAAAGTAGGCTGTATTTAATTGAGTGGTCTTCATTTCTCTATTGATACAAAAACTGCATTTGGCGATAGAGGTTGCTGGAGCCTCTGTGCCCTGGAAGGGCAGTGATACTGTATGTCCCCTTCATGGGGATTATGGCTGTTATAACAGAAAGGTTCTGCATAGGCTTACACTATGTACTTCTGTAGCATACATATCTCTCTCTCTCTGGGACCTTCACTGTTTAGCTAACGAGCCCACTGGGTTTATAATGTCAATGCTGACTCTCCACCACTCAATGCTAGTTTTAAGGATAGCTGTGAATGCTCTAAATGAAAATAACTGGTAGCTGGATGGCCTGGACTTCCCAGAGGAGAAACTCTTTGCTGCAGTCGTCTTGCTGTGAAATTTCTGTGGATTTTTTTTTTAGTTGAATATCTTTATAATGGGGTAAACTTAACTGTGGTAACTTTATCCACAGATGTGCGAAATGTTTTGAGACACATGCGCCGGCCAATTAGGCGCCGGCTGAATTTTAAATTTCATGATGTCAAAATGTGAGAAATTCCTTCAGTTATTATC